>JTEE01000044.1:107296-127126 GCA_002896455.3 Chlorella sp. ArM0029B | reverse complement strand
GGGGGGGAGGGGAGGATCTTTGCCCTCGCGCTGCCCACGGATGCTCAACCCTAGATGCTCAATGGCCATGCACACGCCGCCCAGAACCTCGCGAGAACCACTGAGCTGTTCCCATGCACTGTGCTGCAAGAGCAAGCGTCACGCAGCGAGGCTCAGCTGTGCTGAGTGTGAGCAGCGAACACCGCTGCAGGTACGAGCACGCACCGGCGACGAACTTGTTCTTGGACGTCGACACGGTGCCAGACACGAACGATGCGTTTGCCGCCTGTGCAATGTAGGCACCGGCAAGCTTGAGGGTGCACGTGCCGGCAGTGCGGTCGAGCGTGAAAGCCTCGCAAAACGGAGAGGTGGCGCACCTGCAGCCGCATAGGAACAAGCCCCAACATTGGCATGGGAAGGTAGGACAAAGGCACGCAGGAGTGTAGGCTGCAGCGGAAGAGGGGCTGAGCATTGGTTACGCTACCCTCGGTGTGAGGTGACAAACACACTACAGCATGACTTCAAGCCGCCACTCCCGCTGCGCAGCCCTGCCCCATCCTCACTTTTCGCAGCACACCGCGTAGTCGGTAATGTTTCTAATAACTCCATAGTTAACGTCGCCGCCCACCAGGTTGGTGCCCTCCTGCGGCGTGCTGCACGTGCCTGCACTCAGTGGGGCGGAGGGCATACTTTCCAGCGTCAGCACAGCCAGCAACAGCCCAACACGCGCCCCTGTGCAACTAGCTTACTATTTGCTTGCTCCCTGGCGGGGATCACAGCAGCCACTCCCCACCCCTGCCTTGCCACATCATGGGTTGTCAGAGCAGCCCAAGATTGTGTGCTAGGTGCCGGCCCGCGCACCGTCTGCAAGCCGGGGGCTGACCAGCTGCCCTGAGATGTACGTCAGCTGTTTCTGCCGGTCCTCGATGGGAAAGAAACCCGAGGGAAGCTTGAGGGCACACTCTGTGTCCGTCCTGTTTGCGAGCGTGCCAATTGCAAACCAGGTGAAGGCGCCACAGAGGGGCTCGCTCCAGCAGAGGTCGCAGCAGGCAGCGTAGCTGCTGACATTCGTCACGACGCCCCCCGGCAGATCGTCAGCGACGAAATTGATGCCCACCTCACGGGCACTGCAGTAGGGCCCATAAGGCTCCTCCAGGGCTGCGCAGAAGGGTGAGAAGCATGCCAGATCTTGGGGAAGGGTGGTGCTGAGGTTTGGACAGAGGTTTGGACAGAAAACAGCTTGGCTGCAGCATGGCTGACACGGCGGACACACCTTCGGCCGGCGCGACGGCACGCGCACAACTGGCAGTCACCAAGAGGGCGGCCGCCAGCCAGTAAGCACGCCCCCGCCGGGCGCTGACTCGCATGCCGATGTCCTCAAAAGGCTTGGCTTCGGACACGACACCCGAGACACGCAGCTGAGAACCAGTTGGCACGGCGGTGAGCACCAGGTGGCTATCCGCTTCAGCCCCTGGGGGAATGCAGGGGACAGGATTCTAGGTAGTGGAGGGGTGAAGTGTGTCCAGACACTCTGTCTTAGAAGCGTACTGCGGCAGTACTCTATCTGGCCACATATTGATGCATTGCTTCCTCCGCCGCCTGTGCAGGGTTTAGGTGGTGCGGTCTCAATCATGTCCAGTAAAGCACCGGCTTGCCCAGGCACGGCGTTCCGGCACGGGGGGCCGGCGTGGGCGCTGTTAGCTCTTCTCCTCATTGCCTGCACGGCGCAGACATCTGCGGCAGGGAATGGTACGTGCCATATGGGCGTTAACAAGCAATTAGCAGTGGTGACATGAGGTCACCAGTGCTGCCGCGCCGCGCTCCCGCCCCGACGGATGTCGTGAAAACCTCTATCCCCACGGGTGCTGCATGCTACACCTATCAGCGCCAATGTCCACGCCTCACACCGTCCGACCTGGAGCCTTGCGATGCAGACACTTGCGTGGACGGCTTCTGGGGCCCCAACTGTGCGCTGTGCGAGAATGACGCCGCCTGCAGCGCCGCCACCGGCGCTCCGACCACCTGTGACACCGCCCCGGACTTCTCACCCGGCACCTCTCTCAAGTCATTTGCCTGCACCCTCACCGACGGCCTCCTCGGTGACCAAGTGGTCCCAGGCAGCCTGCTGGTGCAGTGCGGCGCCCAACTGCAGCTGGCGCCCAGCCCAGCACAGGGCGGGCCTGGTTGCATGGTACAGTTTGTGACGGCGGGAGATGACGTGCTATTGCGGGCATTCATGACAGAGTGCGACGGCATTGGAGCGCCCGGGCCAGCTAACATCACGTGCGCAAAGATGATGGCTATCTGCGCGGAGGACCCGACCTGCGACGACAATCGTGAGCCACATGACATGGCAGCACCCCCCCTTCCACCTGGGCAGCTCGTGTCCAGAGGGTCGTGGACCAAGCCAGGGCCCACCCTTGCAGCCCCAAGGTTGCACCTCATCCTTGTCCATGAATGCCAGCCGGTGCAGTGCATTTGTGCCGCGACATCTCATCTGCCACCCACCTCTTTGCCTATCCTGTACCGCAGCCACAATCCGTGCCCTTGCCGAGAGCGTGACTCCACCAGCATCCATGCAGTGCGACGCCGACAGCGTTTGCATCTATAAGTTTGAGCTTGGGCTCATTCTGGGTCTAGTCGAAATGACAGGCCCATGCCGCGCCGCAGAGTGCCTGCCTGCAACGGCAGGGCCGGCGACAGCGTCTTCTCCAGGTCAGTGCGTTGTGCTGCCTCTGCATGCATAAGCCACCGTTATTATGCGCACAATGGGCTCTCTGAGCGAGGCCTTGACCGGCACGGGGCAAGGGCGCGTGGATACAGCTTTTGCATAATGTAAAGGCATTCAAGCCAGCCTGGCCGCTCCCAATCTTGCATGCAGGTCTGGCGCAGCCGGCTGCCGCGTCTGCATCCCCATCCTCTGCACCCATTGGCGCCATCGTCGGCGGCGTGCTGGGAGGCCTGGGTGAGCGGGCACCACGGCAGCTGTGGCTGACTGGGCATGCCAGTCATGCTACTCACAGTGGTTGATTGGCACATAGTAGGAAGCATTGCCCCCTGTGTATTTTAGCCTCCAATCCTGTGCCCATGTGTGCCCCTCCACGTCCCCTCCACCTGCACGCACCCCTGCAGCTGCCCTGGCAGTGCTGACGATTCTGGTGCTGCGCGCCAGGAAGGCCCGGGCAGGTCGGCAGCACGGCAAGCAGGCTGGCCCGGAGAAGTGGAGCGCCACGGTGCCGCCCCTGCTGCCCACCACTGCTCGCATGCCACACACGGTGGACGAGAAGGAGGTGGCGCAGCAGCAGCCTGAGATCATTCTCGCGGCCAGCTACGTGACCAGCATGGGAGGCGGGGCCTCACACATCCCCGCCCTAGGCGCACCGCAGCCTGCACACCTCGGCGCCAGGTAAGCCAGACCGCTAGCTCAGTGGCGGCGGTGCTGTCCACTGCTTTGGGCCAGGCACCAGCAAGCTGCCCAGCAACGCTCGTCTGACCTCTTTCTTAACTCCCCTGCACAAGCAGCCGGTCTCTCCTGGAGGAAGACGCTGTGCTGTCATTCATCAACTCCCACCTGCCATCGCATGCTGGCAGCCAGTGCCCCGCTTCCTCGTCCGGCCGCTTCAGCGCCACAGCAGCACTGCTGGATGACGTGCAGCAGTGGGTGCTTACCTGGCAGGATCTGCAGCTGGAGTGCGTGCTGGGTAGGGGAACCTACGGTCCGGTGAGCGCAGGGAGCGCGGGTGGAGAGGGGAGGGAGGGAGCCCTGTGCGTGGATTTATTCATGGAACCCTCGTTTAGGCGGGGGCGCCTGGATTGTGAGTTTATTTTGGCAGAAGAGCCCCCTCACTTTCTTTCTTTCTTTTGGCGAAAAGTGAGGGGGGCACTTAACTTCACACATACATGAGGTCCGCCCTCCAAGCCCCTCAGTTTCTTGAAATCAATCTCGCCAACTCTCACAATCCAGGCGCCCCCTTTTTTTCCTGGCACCTGTGCCATGCAGACGTACCGTGGCTCTTGGCGCCTGATCCCGGTGGCGGTCAAAGTGCTGCTGAGCAACAACACGGGTGAGGCCAGGGAGGCGCTCTCCTTTGCTCTGGCGGCCCGCTGGGCTTTACATGCAGTACTACACGTACTACAGTACTACACGTACCGGGGTAACTGCAACCCTTGATATGAAGGCATGCACGCCACAGGCGAAGGAAACCAGGTAGCTGGGCAGGCAGTCCAGGTGGCATCAGCGCCACGGGCAAGGTGGCCAGGGGCTGCCCTCACAAGCGTGCCCGACACAGGTTGTTTTGTGAGCTCGTCAGCATAGGCTGGCTGGATAAGCATGGCACAGATTCGACCCGGAAGGAAGGCAGTACCTGTGGTACAATCCAACACAACAGTCTCTTTCGATGCACACTGGGCTGGGTCCGCGTCTCAACTGTTGTGTTGGAGCCTCCTTCCCCTTGCCCCGTGCAGAGCAGCTGGCTGCCAGCGACCTGGAGCTGCCGGAGAGCGTGAGCACCCAGCATCTGCAGGAGGAGGTGGCGCTGCTGGCCCGCATGCGCCACCCACACATCGCCAACTTCCTGGGCCTCTGCACCGTGCCGCCCTGCATCGTCACGGGTAGGGTGGGACCCAGGCCCTGGGGGAAGGGTGCGCTCCCACTGCCTATCGCTGCCTTTGTGACCTCAGGCTGCTGGCCCTTCCTGCCATCCCCTCCTTCTGACCAGCAGCCTGAACCGTGCTTACGTTTGCCTTCTTTCATGCAGAGTACTGCCCCAACGGCTCGCTGAGTGACGTACTCAAGGCGGCCAACCGGGATGCCACGCGTGCCTCGCAGCTGACCTGGCACCGCAGATTGCGCATGGTGGGCAGCCAAGCTGGCGTGCTGCTGCTGGGACTGGGTGACGGCAGCCACCTGCCGTGCCGTGGAGCCCCCTTGCATGGCAGCGTTGGGTTGCATGGTGGGGAAACAAGAGGCCGGGTTGAGGCCAGGGGGTGCTGCTTTATGAGGCACGATTGGCCGAGAACCAACCGTATTTGATCTTGGCCTTCAGTTTGAAATGTTACAGTGCCGTGCCTCATCCGGGCACCACTGCTGCTGCAGGCCACCGATGCCGCCACGGGCATGCTCTACTTGCACCTGCTGAGCCCCGCCGTAGTTCATCGCAACCTGAAGCCCACCAACCTGCTGGTGGGCTCCGACTGGAGCGTGGTCGTTGCCGACTTTGCTCTGACCCACGTCTTGAAGGCCGCGGCGCCGGCATCGGCAGGGCGCCACCACGCCTGGCAGGTGCGTGAGCTGCTTTGATTTGGTGGATGGTACAAGCACACTCTGGTGCTTTTGAGGTGCCTGCCACGGCTCTCTCTGCCTGGGCAGTGATTGCAAGCAGCTCTTTCTGCTGGTACTCGAGCAGGTGCGCGTGCTACCATGCTCCTGCCTCCACTGAGCACCCCCAAGCGTGCCTGCCTGCTCACCTACCCCCCGCACCTCCCACACACGCAGGCTCCCGAGCTGCTGAGCGGCGGCCAGGCCACGCCCGCCTCGGATGTCTACGCCTTTGCCCTCGTGCTGCACGCGCTGCTGACCTGGCGGGAGCCCTGGGCAGGTGCCGGCCTGCCCTCAGTGCAGGCCGCCGTGCTGGGCGGCGGGCGGCCAGAGGTGCCACCCCGCGAGGCGCTTCCAGGCTCCGACACTGCTGGCTTTGAGGGTCTGGGCGCCTACTGCCAACTGATGAGGTGAGGGTGGCCTTTTGAGAGGGTGGGGGTGGAGCCATGAAGCATGCGCAAGTGGATGAGCTGTCCCGCCTGGATCCCGTGCCCATGGTGGGATGGTGGCGGGTGCACCCCACTGCCTCCCTCTTGCACCCACCGTGCGCTGCTCTGCTCCCCTGCCACTGGTCTCCCAATGCGAGCAGGCTGTGCTGGGATGAGGACCCCGCAAAGCGGCCCCCGTTTGCTGTCATCGTCCCGTCGCTCAGGGAGCTGCTTGGTGGCCTGGACACGGCCCACGGGGGCAACATCTGACAGCCTGCTCACCACTTGTTCATATCTTTTGAAATGTAAACAGACCATAATCTGTGCATATGCACGCGGGGGTGCTGGAGATGCCCAAGCTTGGCGTGCTGGGGAAGATGCATGCCTGGCCGGTGATGCCTCCACCAGCATGCTGTGGCGGCGGCGCTGCAAGGTCAGCGGGTTGCGGAGCTCAGCGCGCCCTACGCCGCATTCAGCTGAACAAGGCTGCACTGGCCTATCCACTCATTTTTAGTCAGCCGCCCGCTCTATTTTAAGCGCTTCCTATCGAGCTCGCGGCATGGCGTCGGGCAAGACGCTGGAGAAGTTGCGGCAACTTTACGCTAAGGTCGAAGCGGATGTGAAGCGCTGGTCGGAGCTGCAGGTGCGTCGGCCCTGTGGACTGCGCCGTGCTGCCGCCACCGCCGCCGCCGCCGCCGCTGCTGCACTGCCGCTCGTCGCACTGCAGCGGCTTTCTAGCTGGCCCCCAAGCCTCACGTGTGGTGGCATGCAGGAGCAAGCCTTGTCCCTGCTGGGAACGGTGACCAACATAGCCGCCCGCCTGCCAGCACTGGAGGACCCTGCAGCTTACGGCGCGCTCCCCGCCGCCGCCACGGCCCCCGGGCTGCCGCAGCGGCTCCTGGCAAAGCAGCTGGCAGCAATGGATGGACTGATCTTGGATCTACAGGGCTGCCTGGAAGGCATGCAGGTGCGGCAGGGGATGGGGTTCTGAAGCGCGGGGTGTGAGACGCAGCCAGGCATGCACCCCACGGAACCCCGGGGAGCGTCAGGGGGCGGGCTGACTTCTCTCATGCGGTGAGCTGGCATGCATGAAGTTGGGAGAAGCCAGCGCCGTGTACGACGTTGAGAGAGCACTGCATCCGGCAGGACTCTCCGCTTCTGCACGCCATCTGCCGAGGTGGGTCGACGTCGGGTCGTCAGAAATGAGAGCCTCTGATATCGGAGTTGAAAGTGGGGTCTGCGTCACAAGTTCCGATACGACAGAAACAGACTGTAATGAATGTAAGCCCTAACAAGGAAGTGGCCAAGGAAGCGTGGCGGAGAGAGGAGGCCGGGCCGGTGGAGGAGGAGTAGGAGTGCAGCCACGCTCTTTGCCCCCCCCCGACACCTGGGCAGCTTGCACACCATCGACATCATCCGGAAAAATCAGGGGGGGTATCTCAACGTTAGAAGGCAGTGCCCCAGCCCTGACGGGCAGCCACCACCAGCCCAACGGTGGGAGTCGTCGTTGGCCTGGACGTTAGGGCAATCACTGCATTGACTTGCAGCACTTCAACATGTGTTGAGTTGCCAGCAGGAAGACAACCTGTTGGCCCTATGCCTCAGAGTGTTGCCCAGTGTCCTCCTGCTGCGGTCCCGGTAGCGCTGCGCCTGCTGTGCGGCAGGCATGCTGGGCGGCGGCAGCAGAAGGGCCCTGCACCATCACGAATCATTGCCTCGTCGCCCTACATCTTTTCAAATGACTGCAATGTTGTTATGCATGCCCGTAAGCGCGACAGCCCGGCTGTCGCGCCCCGGCCAAGCGTCTCAWAAAGCTCCGCTTCGCCCGCCAACAGCTCTCGGGGTCGCCAAATGTGACTGCATACAACTGCAAAGCATGTTATGATCCGCGAAGGCCTGCGGGCGCCGTTTGAGGCGGCCCGCTCAACGGCCAGCCCGGTTCGGGAACGCTAGAGCTCTCTCGCCCGGGGGTCAGTCAGGTGACTTGTTGATGATGTATGCATTGACATAAATGCAGCGAGCGATGGCTGCATCTGCCTGTCTGCCCTGGCGGTCCGCCGCCTGCCGCCGCCTGCGGCAGTGCAGCGCTGTGCTGCGGGGTGGGCTGACTGCCCTGGCCTGTCGGCCTTAGCAATGGTGGAAGTGCAGGCATGGTTAATAAATCATGCCTCGGCTGCTGACAGGCAGCAAGCTGGTCAACCGTTCCCTCATTACCTCGGGCGGCAGCGGGGGGGCCTGCCCTTATGCAAGCGGCAGCGGGGGTGCCTGCCCTTGTGCAAGCGGCAGCGAAGCTTGCGATGATGTGCTCCTTCTTTCCTCCCACCCCTCTCTCAATCCAACGGTTACACCCTCTTTCGTCCACCCTCCACTGCTTGCTCTGTAATATGCAACTCTGATTGATTCCCTCCCGTTGCGTTGCGTGCCACGTGGCGCCACTGTCACGCCATGCACAGGCGGTGGACTGTGCCAGCCAGCTTGCTATGTGATAGGTACATCATGTGTACCTCAGCAATCCAGCAGAAAGTTGTGTTTGGCCATCGGTTGTTGTATGTTGGGGTACCGGTGCTTTGAGTGAGTGTCAAACCAACATGAACGCAAGTCAATGTTGGAACAACGGGCGGTGAGTGCATGTGGGCCAACGTTGGCGTTGTTGGCTTTAGTTGGGTAGCGTTGGATATTGGTTCAACACTATTTAACTGTAGAAAATCGGGACCCATTTTCCGGATGATGCACCAGCCTGCCCGGAGCGACCCTCCCCCCGTGTGTTGGGTTGCAGGCAGCTACGGGGTTCCTGGAGGCCTGTGAGATGACAGGCACCTCTCTGTGCGGCCGCTGGCCAGTGGCAGTGCTCATGAGGGTGGCAGAGGTGAGCCTGCTGTGCAACCACCAGCCTGCTAACAACCACCAGCGCTGTGCAACCACCACCGTGTGCTGTGCTGTGCCACGCTGTGCCATGCAGTGCTGAGCTGCGGCGTGTCAATCTGTGCCGCGCCTGCTGTTCCGGATGGATCCATTACTCTGAATATTCGGTGCTTTGCTTTGAGCTGTCGGCAATGCTCGTGCGGAAGGCAGAGGTGAGCCTCACAGCACAGGGCAGCAAGCCCGGGTGCTTCGAACCGCTGTGACAAGGTAGAATGTTGCACATTGCTGCTGCAGCCAGACACGTCAGCCTGCTTGCCTGCCTGCTGCCAAGCCCTGCCACTCCCACTTCTGCCATTTTTCCTTTGATTCCTTCCTTCCTGCTACACTGTGTACGCGGCATCAGATATTTGACAGTTCTGCCAGACACTCTAATTTCTGTCCACCCCCTCTGCTGTCGCTGCTGCAGGAGCTGGGGTGGTGCCTTGTGTTTGTTTGCATTCCACCCGTGCTCGGTGTGGGTGGGTGCATATTCTTGTAGGGCCTGTGGCCCTCCACCCCTTGCCATCATGACGTGTCTTCCCCCTCCCCCAATCCCCTCAAAATCCCCCCTCCATCTCCCCCACACGCCGGCTTGTGGTTGGCCACTCCATGGGCCCGCGTTCCACCCAACCCGATTTCCGCCATGACCCCCTCCCATCTCGAGCACACCCCAATTGTGTTGTTTGTAGGTTCACTTGCAAGCCATCTTTCTCCCCCAATCTTTCTCCTTTGTTTGTCTTGCGGCTCTTATTCATTCCCGGTTGTGTGCCGGGAACCGTCGCCTCGGATGCCACTTTTGCGGGCACCTCCCACAATCACCCCAGTCACCCTCGACGTCTCTTTCTGTGCCACAGAGTGCACGCTGTGCTGCCTGCCTGTTTAGGTAACTGCTTAAAAATGCATCAGGTGGGAAAATGCATTAGGTGTAGATTTGGTGGGTGCATACTTTCGGGTTTAGGGTTTAGGGGTTTAGGCCAATAGGCACAGCCAGCCCATGCCACACACCTGTGCGGAATTGCCAAGGGGAGGGAATTACATCTACTTGCACAAGGTAACTGCACGTAACTGCATGCGCCGACGCTGCTATGGACGCGCCCGCCCACTGCTGTGGCAGGTGGCCGTGCACACATGGGCCTCACCCTTGCCCCTGGCCCTGAAAGTGCTCGTCAGGGGGCCAGATGCAGTAGCGCCCTGAGCCGCGGCACTATGTCGCCAAAAGAAGGCCGCTGCCTCGGGTCTTGGGACCAACACTCTCTGCAGACAGGGACAGGTAGCACCGGACGGGGAGTTTGCGCATTGACCGGTGCAACATGCGCGACGGAATGGCCGCCGGCAGGCGGTTGCCAGCATGCACGCCCACGAGCATGCATGCGTGCTCACGCACGTTTCCCCAACCCATGTAATGATGAGGTCCCCACCCACCTCATGAGCTGGCAGTAGGCGTCCAGCCCCGCGAAGCTGGCGGTGTCTGGCCCTGGCAGCGCCTCGCGGGGCGGCACCTGTGGCCGCCCGCCGCCCCGCACGGCCCCCGCCACAGCGAAGACGGGTGTGTCTTGCCAGGGGAGCCTCCACGTGAGGAGCTCGAGCAAAATGACGGCAAACGCGTACACATCGGACGCAGTGGCGTACCGCGCGCCTTGCAGCACCTCTGGCGCATTCCACAGCGGGTTGTTGGCCACGGGGTGGGCTTCTTGGTGGTGAGGGGAGAATATTGTTGTGAGGTTGAAGTCCGCGATCTGAGAGGGGTGGTGGGGGAGGGCCAGGGAAAGGAGGCTGAGTGCTCTGCAGCAATCAAACCGTCGTATGAGAGCGTCACGCGCCTCCCTAGACGTTAAATTCACTGACTGACTGAGCAAGCGCAGTGCAGGCGGCGCGCTGGGCTGCGGCTGCGGCGTGCTGCTCTGGACAGGACAGGAGCAATCCGCATCCCGTCAGCAGTATTAACTTTGCTTCTTAGAGATGCTGCCCCGCACCACGCCACTGCTGCCCCGCCCCGCCCCTGCCCCGCCCCGCTGCCATGCCCCGCTGCTGCCCCGCCCCGAGCTCTAGGTGCCGGTCACAACACTGGGGCCCGCCTGCATTGCTGGCAGGCACATTGTAACAACAGGAGCTATTGTAAGTAACCTCCCGGTAATCAGCTGCAGTAAGCTAGCGAGCAGGCAGATGCCAGCTGGCGGGCACCCTGGCCAGGCTGGGGCCGGTGGCACCCGGGCAGCAGCGGGGCGGGGCAGGGAGCAGCGCAGCCCAGTACGGACCACATTGCAGACCGTTATGCAGACCACTGATGCAGACAGGCGCCTGCCAGTGGGGGGGGGGGGGGGTAGAGCAAAGGCGAGTGGTCTGGAACATCACAGACCACAAATGGCTTCCAAATGGTACATAAAAGTGGTGTGGCTGAAAAAATGTTGCAGACCACTCCCTGTGACCAGTGGTCTGCAGCAGCTTGTGGTCTGCAATAACTGCAGACCCATACATTACGATTAGTGGTCTGCAACAACCCTACAATCCTGCCAGTGCCCCCTAGCCCCCTCAAGCACCTTGACGCGCCAGTCTGAGGCCACGAGCATGTTTGCACTCTTCAAATCGCGGTGGATGATGGGTGGGATTAAACGGTGCAGGTAGAGCATGCCAGTGGCCGCATCGGCTGCCTGCAGCAGGACAGCTCAACACAACATCAGGTGACCAGGCTGGTTAGGGGGCAGCAGACAGCGGGCAAAAGGCGCCAAACACGCCGGCATGTTGTGTGCACGCATGCCGTGAACAGCCCCCGCCACCCGGTCCAAGCTGCGGGAGGCCTCACCATGCTGAGCCTGCGGCGCCAGGTCAGCTCTGCTGCACGCGTGGTGTCCAGCCTGGCCGCCCTGAGCACGTCATAGAGCGATCCCCTGGGGACGAACTCTGCAGAGCAGCAGGTGAGCGGCATTGATGAGCAGGCCGAGGAGGTGATGACACCTGGCAGCGCTAGCCCAGCCGGCCCCACTTGGCAGCCCCACCCCCCACCCCCCCACCCTCCACTCTACCCGTGACGATGCAGGGCGGCATGGTACAAAGGCCGAGGAAGTTGGTGATGTGGGGGAAGCGCATGCGGGCCATCAAAGCCGCCTCCCGCTGCAGCTCGCGCATGATTTCGTCGGGGAGCTCCAGCTGCCCCAGGCTAAGCCCCTCTGCACGCACAGTGGAGCCGAGCGACAAATTGGGGATCAAAACACGGTGCACACCTGCTTCAACCTATGCTCAACGCCAGACCACGTGCGGCCACCCCACCTCACTTACCTACGGACAGAAGCACCTTGATTGCAACGGTGGTCTCACGCCACCGGCCTAGATAGACCTGCAAGCACCGAGGGAAGGCGGTGCCCGGCTCAACATTAGCTTGAGCATGGCCAGATCAGGGTGCCGCCTGTTAAAAGCAGGGTGCCGCCAGTGGCTGCAGACGCTACGGCTCCGGTACCCGCAGGCAGCAGCAGGCCCCCTCTCCCCACCCACACCCCTCACCTTGCCGAAGCTGCCGCGCCCGATGACCCTCTCAATGGCCAGCTCGTCCCACTTCACCTCCCATTGGTGCATGCTGGCGGGCAGCATCAGCGCTCTGCTGCTGCCATTGCTGCCTGGCTGCTTAGCCGCACGGCTGTTCAAACTGGCAGTGAGGCGGGAGGTGATGAGGGAGAGCTCCGGGTCCTTGTCAAGTGAAGATAACCTGCAGGGAGGCAGTGGAAGGCAGGCACAAGCAAGCAGGCAGCAGTGGGCACTCTAGGCTAGTCTGGTAGGCCACAAGTAAGCTGGGCGCAGGCTTGTTGGGCTGTCAAACACTGAGCCAGCGGAGCTCGGGAGAAGAGCAGGGCAGGCTGCAGTGCCGGTGACGCCCGAGCACTTGGATGCACGGGACGCAAGCACACATTGGCAGATCCCGGCCCTGCCTACCCCGCAGACACCCCGGAATCCAGGCTGGCGTTCCAGCTGGCCGGGAGTTGGCTTCCATCCAGAGGCAGGCATGAGTCGGGCGCTGGCCTGGCCATCGGGGCAGCAGGGCTGGCAAGCTCGGGATTGATGGACGTGCGGTTGCTGCCTAGCTTGGAGTCTATGCCAGCATTGGCAGCTGGTGCCACGACAGGCGCGGTGGGCACGGCGCGCAGTCGAGCCTTGCGTGCGTGAAGCAACAGGAAGACCGCCGTTGCGCATAGCACGGCTGCAGCAGCAACGCAGCAAGCGTCGGGGAGGGGCCAGTGAGGCATGGGCAGCTGGTGGTGCCAAACCGCAGGGAATGCCAAGCCCATCCACCTCCTTACAACTTGTAGCACTCCCCCGACTCACCGGCCCCGCCCATCACGCCTCCGACAATGGCGCCAATGGGTGCAGAGGAGGAGGAGACTTGGGCACCCACACTTGCTTCGGCTGCACCAAAGGTGCCAGACACCGCCCAAGCCAAAGTCTTGGCTGTGTACCCCTCCCCTTTCAGTTGGCACACGTTGGCGCGGGCATCAAGCGTCACGGCGCGGCAGTCGGGCTGCCGGCCGGCGCACATGGAGCAGCAGTCGGCAAAGGTGGACACGTTGGCGATGTAGCCGCCCAGCAAGTCGCCACCTCTGAAATCTCTTTCCACCTGGGGCGCGCCGCACAGCGCATTTCCTGCAGCCATGCAGCGAGGGGGAAGGGGGGGGAGAAGGGGAGGGTAACGGCCGCGCGGTGCCCACGGATGCTCAACCCACGACGGCCATGCACAATCCGCCTCTAATTTCGTGAGAAACACTGCAGCTGTTCCCATGCACTGTACTGCAAGAGCCAGCGTCACGCGGTGAGGCTGATGCTGCTGTTGAGCGTGAGCAGCAAACAGCAGCATGGGCAGCACAGCGTTGCAGGTGCGGGCACGCACCGGCAGCCACGGTTTTGGGCGTCGACAGGGTGCCCGACAGAAACGATGCGTTGGCCGCCTGTGCAGTGTAAGCTCCGTCGAGCTTGAGGGCGCACGTGCCGGCATCGCGGTCGATTGTGAAGGCTTCGCAAAACGGAGAGGTGGCGCACCTGCAGCCGCATCAATGCCAAGGTGGAACAAACGTAAGATGGCGGGAGTGCAGGCTGTGCTTGCAATGTGTGTGAGGAGAAGCAGCTCAATGGAGTGCTGCCAACCAGCCGGTGGGTCTAGAGTGCACAGCGGACAGGGGCTGTGCATTAGCCAAGCTGCCCTCAGCACTTCGCGTGAGGTAACACACACACAGAGGTGTTAAACACACACACAACAGCATGCATTCAAGCCGCCATCCCGGGTCCAGAGCCCTGCCCCATCCTCACTTTTCGCAGCACACCACATAGTCGGATATGTTTGTTAACAGTCCAAGGTTGACGTCGCCGCCCACCAGGTTAGTGCCCTCCTGCGGCGGACCGCACGTTCCTGCATGCAGGGCGGAGCGTGCACATACCTCCCATAATCAGCATGACCGGTAACAGCCCAGCAGCCGGCCCTTTGCCCCTAGCTTGGTGATTGCTTGCCTCCCTGGCCCGGCTCACAGCACACAAGCCCACCTCCTGCCTCGCCACATCACGGGTTGTCAGGGCAGCCCTTGCCTGCGTGCTGGCACCGGCCCGCGCACCTTCCGGCAGCCGGGCGGCCACCAGCTGCCCAGAGACGAACGTCACCTCTTCAAACGTCACCATGCGGGTAAACCCGGAGGGAAGCCTGAGTGCACATTCTGTGATGGTGCTGTTTGCAAACCAGGTGAAGGCGCCACAGGGGGGGGTGCGCCAGCAGAGGTCGCAGCAATTGGCGTAGCTGCTGAGATTTGTCAGGACGCCCAGGGGAGCTGAAATGAAATCCATGCCCACCTCCTGCGGGCTGCAGTAGGGGCCATCAGGCTCCCCCAGGGCTGCGCAGAGGGGTGGGGCATTGGGCAGTGCTTGGTGGAGCGTGGTTCTGAGGCGGGGAAAACATAAGCAGCATGGCTGCTGCATGGCTGAACAGGCCAGCAACACAGCAGACGCACCTTCAGCCTGCGACGCTGACGGCACGGCGGCACAGACGCAGCGGGCAGTCACCAAGAGGGCGGCCCCCAGCCAGTAAGCGCGCTCCCGGGCGCTGACTCGCATGCCGTTCTCCCGAAAGGCACGATGCCCAGCTAGACACACGGAGAGCTCTGCTTAGTGAATCGCCGATACGGTGAGCACACAGTTGGCTATCCGCTCCAGCCTGGGTTCTTCGACGTGTCACAGGGTGATCGAGCGCATGTTAGCCTCTTCGTTTGGTTTGGGCATGCACGTACTGCTGCAGTACACGCGTTCTGGCCACCACCGCCTTCTGTTTGTTGCATGCCGCCCATGGGGCGCCGGCTGCACCCCCTGTGCCTTTTTGTGTCACGCACATGTCCAGCGAAGCCCCGGCTAGCCCCGGAACGGCGAACCGGCGCGGGGTGGCGGCACGGGTGCTGCTCCCTCTTCTGTGCATTGCCTGGGCGGCGCAAAGCTCTGCGGCAGGGAATGGTACGTGCACCGGAGAGCGCAACGGGCGTGGCTAGCGGCCCGTGGTGGCGGCGGTGATGTAGCTCCAGCTTTTGGGGGCTGCGCCCGCAAGCTCAGAGAGGGGTGACCCTCTATTCCCACAGATGCTGCCTGCTCGCTGCCCTCGGCTCACACATACCGATTTGAAACCTTGCCGTGCAGAGACTTCATGCAGCGGTGTGGACGGCTTCTGGGGCCCCAACTGTGCGCTGTGCGAGAGTGACGACGCCTGCAGCGCCGCCACCGGCGCTCCGGCCACCTGCGACACTGCCCCGGACTTCTCACCCGGCACCTCCCTCAAGTCATTCGCCTGCAGCTTTAGCGACTCTTTCTACGACGACCACTTTGTCCCGGGCAGCCTGCTGGTGCAGTGTGGCGCCAAACTGCAGCTGGCGCCCAGCCCAGCGCAGGGCGGGCCTGGGTGCATGGTACAGATGGTCGTGGCGCGTCCAATTATGCTGGTGCGGGCATTCATGACAGAGTGCGACGGCATCAGAGTGCCCGGGCCGACCAACATCACATGCGCAAAGTTAATGGCTTTCTGCCCGGAGGGCCCGACCTGCGACAACAATCGTAAGCCATATGACATGGCAGCACCCACCTGGGCAGCTCGCGGCCAGAGGATTGTGGACGAGGCAAGGGCCCGCCCCTGCAGCCCTGAGGTTGCACCTCATCCTTGTCCATGAATGTCAGCCGGTGCAGAGCATCTATGCCAGGCATCTCACCCCGCCACCCACCTCTTTGCCTATCCCATGCCGCAGCCATCATCATTGCCCTTGCCGAGAGCGTGTCTCCGCCAGCATCCATGCAGTGCGACGCCGCCGGCGCCTGCTCCTTCAAGTTTGGTCTCGATTTCGTGCAGAACGACGGCGAATTCAAGGTCACCTGTCGCGCCGCAGAGTGCCTGCCTGCGACCGCAGGGCCGGCGACAGCGCCTGACGCAGGTTAGGGCATTGTGTTGCCCTTGCATGCACCCGGCCCCCGTTAGACTGGTACGCTTGGGTCTTCCAGTCTGGGATAAATCTTCCCCACTTTTGCCGCAACAGCAAGGGGATCTCTTGAGCTGCTGCCATAACCCAACACAGCGTGCACTCTGAGCGGGACACGGACCGGCACGGGGCAAGGGCGCGTGGATACAGCTCGCGCTCACTGTGATGGCACTTAAGCCAGCCTGACCGCTCCCCCTCTTGCATGCAGGTCTGGAGCAGCTGGCTGCCGAGTCTGCATCCCCCTCCTCTGCACCCATTGGCGCCATCGTCGGCGGCGTGCTGGGAGGCGTGGGTGAGCGGGCACGGCTCCAGCTGTGGCTGACTGGGCATGTGGGTCACTTTTAATCGTCGAGGGCCCACAATGCAAATGGCTGTGTAGCCTCTCGTGAGAAGAAGCCATCGCCTTCAATGGATCTGAGCCCCGAAGCCTGTGCCCAATGTGTGCCCACTCCCCATCCCCTCCACCCGCAGCTGCCCTGGCGGTGCTGGCGATCCTGGTGCTGCGGGCCAGGAAGGGCCGGCCGGGTCGCCAGCACGACGAGCAGGCCGGCCCGGAGAAGTGGAGCGCAACGGTTCCGCCCCTGCTGCCCACCACTGCTTGCATGCAACACACGGAGGAGGCGACGGAGGTGGCGCAGCAGCAGCCTGACGCCACCCTCCCTGCCAGCTACGTGACCAGCATGGGCGGCGGGGCCCCAGGTGCAAGGGAGCCTGCACACCGCGGTGCCTGTGCGAGGTAAGCATGACCTCTAGCTTAATGGGAGGGCGGTGATGCCCTTTGCCTTGGGCAGTCACCTGCAGCTGCCCAGCAACACCTTCCTGACCTTGCAAGTTTTGTCGCCAATGTGTCGCCGCATCTGCAGGCGGTCTCTCCTGGAGGAAGATGCCGTGCTGTCCTTCATCAACTCCCATCTGCCGTCGCATGCTGGCAGCCAGCCGCCTGCCTCCTCGTCCGGCCGCTTCAGCGCCACAGCAGCACTGCTGGACGGCGTGCAGCAGTGGGTGCTCAACTGGCAAGACCTGCAGCTGGAGTGTGCGCTGGGTAGGGGAACCGGCTCCTGGGTGAGTGCAGGGAGGGGTAGGCGGAGAGGGCCAGGGTGGGCCAGCTGTGCGTTCGCCTATCTGCGTCAGCGGCAGCAGTTTTGCTCATCCCTGGCCAACCACAGCATTGTGTGCCTCACCGAGGGCCGTTGTCACTGCCAAGATGTACACGGTGGGTCATGAAGGAAGGAACGACCCCGGCACTCTTTGCACCTGTGCCATGCAGACGTACCGCGGCTCTTGGTGCCTGATTCCCGTGGCGGTCACAGTGCTGCTGAGCAACAACACCGGTGAGGCTGGGGACCGCTTTGCTTTCCTGTGGGCTCCCTCACACGCTTTGTAGCACATACAGCCCTTGAATAAAGGCATGCATGTCATAGGTGAAGGCAAAGCAGGTATCTGGACAGGCAGTACAGGTGGTAACAGCCCCCCAAGGGGGGGCGCCCTCGCAAGCGAGGCGTGCAGAGCATGCCCAACACAGCAGTCTCTTTCGGCAACCGTCGTGTTGGAGCCCCCTTCCCTTGCCCCATGCAGAGCAGCTGGCTGCCAGCGACCTGGAGCTGCCGGAGAGCGTGACCACCCAGCATCTGCAGGAGGAGGTGGCTCTGCGGGCCCGCATGCGCCACCCCCACATCGCCAACTTCCTGGGCCTCTGCACCGTGCCGCCCTGCATCGTCACGGGTAGGGTGGGACCCAGGCCCTGGGGGAAGGGTGCGCTCCCACTGCCTATCGCTGCCTCCGTGAGCTGCCGGCCCTTCCTGCCATCCACTCCCCTCCTTCTGACCAGCAGCCTGAACCGTGCTTACGTCTGCCTTCTTTCATGCAGAGTACTGCCCCAACGGCTCGCTGAGTGACGTGCTCAAGGTGGCCAGGCGGGACGCCATGCGTGCCTCGCAGCTGACCTGGCACCGCAGATTGCGCATGGTGGGCAGCCAAGGAGGCGTGCTGCTGCTGGGACTGGGTGACGGCAGGCACCTGCCGTGCCGTGGAGCCCCCTTGCACGGCAGCGTTGGGTTGCATGTTGAGGAAACAAGAGGCCGGTTTGAGGCCAGGCGGTGCTGCTTTATGAGGCACGATTGGCCGAGAACCAACCGTATTTGACTGCGGTTCAAAAGGTTTTTAGTGCCATGCCTCATCCGGGCACCACTGCTGCTGCAGGCCACCGATGCCGCCACAGGCATGCTCTACTTGCACCTGCTGAGCCCCGCCGTAGTTCACCGCAACCTGAAGCCCACCAACCTGCTGGTGGGCTCCGACTGGAGCGTGGTCGTCGCCGACTTTGCTCTGACCCACGTCTTGAAGGCCGCGGCGCCGGCATCGGCAGGGCGCCACCACGCCTGGCAGGTGCGTGAGCTGCTTTGATTTGGTGGATGGTACAAGCACACTCTGGTGCTTTTGAGGTGCCTGCCATGGCTCGCTCTTCCTGGGCAGTGATTGCAAGCAGCTCTCTCTGCTGGTACTCGAGTAGGTGCGCGTGCTACCCTGCTCCCGCCTCCACTGCGCACCCCGATGAATGCCTTCCTGCCCACCTCCCCCTCCGCCTCCCACACACGCAGGCTCCCGAGCTGCTGAGCGGCGGCCAGGCCACGCCCGCCTCGGATGTCTACGCCTTTGCCCTCGTGCTGCACGCGCTGCTGACCTGGCAGGAGCCCTGGGCAGGTGCCGGCATGGTGCCGTCACTGCAGGCCGCCGTGCTGGGCGGCGGGCGGCCACAGGTGCCACCCCGCGAGGCGCTTCCAGGCTCCGACACTGCTGGCTTTGAGGGTCTGGGCGCCTACTGCCAACTGATGAGGTGAGTGTGGCCTGTGAGAGGGTGGGGGTGGAGCCATGAAGCATGCGCAAGTGGATGAGCTGTCTCGCCTGGATCCCGTGCCCAGTGGGATGGTGGCGGGTGCACCCCACTGCCTCCCTCTTTCACCCACCGTGCGCGGCTCTGCCCCCCTGCCGCTGGTTTCCCAATTTGAGCAGGCTGTGCTGGGATGAGGACCCCGCGAAGCGGCCGCCCTTTGCTGTCATCGTCCCATCGCTCAGGGAGCTGCTCGGTGGCCTGGACACGGCCCACGGGGGCAGCTTCTGACAGCCTGCTCACCAATTGTTCAAAAATCCATATCTGTTGATACCTGTTCACGTCAGTTGAACTTCATATCTATCAAAATGTAAACTGACCAGACTGGCATGCACACTCACGCTGGGGGGCTGGGGACTGCCGGATGCCCAGGCAGTGGGTGCTGGGGAGGGTGCCAGGCGAGGGGTGCACCCATTGAGGGCACGATGCTGCAGCTTCTCCCCACCCCATATACCCCGATGCATTGCGCTGGTGCAGTAGCTTCAGTGGTCCCTGGAGCTGCTGTCTTACGCCTCCAGTAACTTGTGAATGTACCAGAGACAACAACGGAATTGCTGCCTGTGCAGCATGTGCCGGCACGTCACAGACTGGTTGGCTTTCCCAGTCGAGACCTGCTTGCAAGCCCATCATTCTCGAAAGCACCTGGCAAGAAGTGCACATTCAACCCGTTCCATTCAACCCACCTTCTCCTTTTCCTGCCAGCCATACCTTACCAACCCCTCCACCCCCTTGCACCAACGCAGCACCACAGCTCGCTTCCGTTGTGGCAACCACTGGCTTGCATCACACACCTCCCGCTACCACAAAGCTGCCGAAAAACAACGCCACCACCACACCCCATGC
>JTEE01000044.1:51838-91248 GCA_002896455.3 Chlorella sp. ArM0029B | reverse complement strand
CTGCCCCCCTCCCTCCTTCTCTCGCAGCATTGCGGCCCAGCCGGAGCTCAAGGCCCTGCGGCAGTCCCTGTCCGCCTTCCTGCGCCGCAACGTGGGCCCCTGGCTGGCGGCCAAGCAGCCGGGCTCCAGCGGTCTCAGCTCGGAGCAGCTGGGAGAGCTGCTGCGGCGGCTGCGGGGAGCAGAAAAGGCGCTAGGTTCCTCTGCCTGAGGGCCTGTGTCCCCGTTGGTCGGCCGACATGTTGTGTTTGGATGCTGTAATCATAGTACAAGGCGAGGAAGGGGGCCGGGTGCCAGCGGGGCCAAAGATGGAGCAGCGGGGCGAGCTGCAGTGTGGCTGCAGCTGAGCGGGAGCAGCAGGGGAGGAGAAGGCACTGACTTGCGTTGGGAGCGGGAGAGGGCAAACGCATAAGGCCTGGGGTCTCCGGCATGCGCGGGCTGATTGAGGCTCCTGATCAACAACTTCACATTCGTCTTTGACCTATCAGGTTGCTGCACATGATGTGGCAGGCAGGACAAGGGTTGCTCGTGTTTGGTGTAGAAGAGCGGATGTGGCCCACTGGCGGCTGCAGTCGCAACCCACGGCAGTTGCATGCTGCTCATGCATGCAAGAATCCTGCTCTCTAAGCGGTGCACAGGTCCACACCAGCTAACAGGCCAACATGCCTGACGTCAACATGAGGCATGTTTGAAGGCATGTTAAAAGGAGCTGGGGATGCCCCATGTCAAACCTGGATTATGCATGTGCCCTTTGTCGCTCGATCATTGCAAGTGTGCCGATCCACTCAGCCCGTTTCTTAGTCGCTTCCTGCTGCGCCTCCTCCGGCGCAGCACGCGGGAATTGTCATAATGCATTGCGCGTGCTCTTTAGATTCCTGAAAGCAGCAACATGGCGCAGTATGAGGCGCACGCCTCTACCCTCGCGGCCGCGGCCAGGTGGGCGGCGTCTCAGCGAAGCCCGGCTCTGGAGCTTCCAGCGGCCTATAGTGCTTGCATCAAAGGCGACACAAAGCTAATGGGGTCGGATGACCGTGGGGTTGGCCGCTGGATTACTAAAACAGTTTCACACCGCTGCCGCCGCTGCCGCCGCCGCCGGTGGCCCGGCAGCCTGCTCTTTCCCAGACCCCACTGATTGCCCGACGAGCTCACAAATTCTGTTGTTGTTGCAACTTCCTGGGATGCTTGCCGCAGGGACCCGCAGGCGCCGGTGCGCAATCGGCTGCAGGGGCGGCTGTGCGTAGTGGGAGGTGAGGCGAGTGCCCGCCCCGCCGTCCCTGCCGGGACACCCACCTGCCGCACATTGCTCCAGGCCGTGCGCCAGCGATGTGCTGCATGCTCCATGCCGCCACCCTTGTCCCATGTACCCTGCCTCATCCCCACCCCTCACTGCTTCCTGAGCATCGCACCTGGCACCACCCGGCTTCATGATCTCTGTCGTTGCCCCAGTTGCCACCGGCACTCTTGGATGCGGCACCGAAAGGACTGCGACTTGCACCCCTCTTCCCACCTGCCTCTGCGCTTCCCCCCACCTGCCTGACCCTGCTTCCCCCCCCCCGGCCCACCCGCTGTGCCCAGGTGCGAGCGGCATTGTGGGCAGCGGAATCTGCCGGCAGCTCCTTATGGAAGGAGCCAGTGTGGTGGCGCTGCTGCGGAGGGAGGACCAGCGGGCGGGGCTGCTCAAAGAGTGCCAAGGTGGGGGGCTAGCTTGCACGCTACGTGTCACAAACCTGACACTTTCAGTTGCGGCCTCACACTTGTAATGGATGTACTGTGGACGAGGGTGTGATGAGGGTGGGATGATCAAATGGGATGAGGGTGGGATGATGATGTAAGGGGACGAGGGTGGGATGAGGGTGGGACGATGTAATGGGATGCCAAGGTGTGTCATGGCTTGCCTGGAGAGGCCCCGCTGCTGCTTCACTGCAAATGCACGCGCTGCCTTGAACTGCAAGCGCACTGCTGTCAGCCCACGACGCGAGCACATCGGTGCCACTGTGAAAAGGCACACAACTGAACACACCAATGGACCCGCCTCATATAGAACACCACAAATCAAGTCAACATTTGTGGCATCTTTCTACTTCACCTCTGCATCCCGCCCCACCAGGTGCCCCGCTCGACAAGCTGCACACCGCCTTTGTGGAAGATGTGTCAAAAGAGGAGGAGTGCGCAGCGTTTGTGAAGGATGTTGTGGCGCAGCACGGCGCGATCGACCACGCTGTGTCATGCTTTGGCGCGTGGTGGCAGAAGGGTGAGCTGTTTGTGCCCCCTGCTGCCCTTGTGTGCCTCCTGCTGCCCTTGTGTGCCTCCTGCTGCCGTTGTGTGCCCCCTGCTGCCGCTGCGCTGCTGTGGCTCGGCCATGCTGCCATGCGGGTGCCATGATGCCGCGCACATGCGGCAGGCACCCTGCGCATGTGCCTTCACAAGCACAACCGCGCACACGCGCACAGGTGCGCTTTTTAGAGGCTGTCCCCACTCCTCACAAACCACACCAACAACACACACTGCACCCTGCCCACTGCAGGCATGCTGACTGAGCAGTCGTACACCGAGTTCTCCAGCGTGCTGGCCAACTTTGCCGGCTCCCACTTCACCTTCTCCAAGTACATCCTGCCACAGATGAGGCAGGCACCCACCAGCAGCTTCCTCTACATCACAGGCGGCGTCGGTGAGCAGGCAAAAGCAAAAGCAAGAAGCAAAAGCAAAAGCAGGGGGGTGCCCTGTATGTTGCGACGTCGTCGGGTGCCTGCTTGCGCAGCGGGGGTAGGCCCACCGTGAGCTGTAGCCTCAGCGGCAGCGTGAGTGGGGGTGTGGGGTGGGGCCTCGTTTGTTGCGATGTCGTCGGGTGCTTGTGTGCGCAGCGGCAGCGGGGCAGGCCCACAGTGAGCTGTAGCCCCCTATATGACAGCGTCAGTGTGGGTGAGAGACTGCCTCCCTGTGTGCTTGGCCTGTGTGCTGGAAGTGTGGGTTGTGGGTAGGTCTGTGCGCGTTTTGGGGGCACCAAATGAAGGTTGTGGGACAGCCCAAATGCATTGCCACATCTTGCCACCCCGCCTCCTGCCCCTGCCACACGCCGCCACTCCTGGCCTCGCTGCCATACTGCCCCTTCCCCCACCCCAATTCATGCCCTTCCCTGCCCCCTGTCTTCCCTTGCCCCACTCTCACGCTCGCCCTGGCCCCCTGCACCCCACCACTCCCACGTCCCTTGTCCCGCCACCCCGCCCTCCCGTCCCTTGCCCCGCCTCCACATCCCTCCCGTTCCCCCTGCCCTCCCTTCCTCCCTGTCTGCAGGCATGCGCGTGCTGTCTGCCGACTACCACCCTGGCCCCTGCCCTGCTCCGCCTCCACATCCCTCCCGTTCCCCTGCCCTCCCTTCCTCCCTGTCTGCAGGCAAGCGCGTGCTGTCCGCCGACTACCTCCCTGGCCCCTGTCCTGCTCCGCCTCCATGACCCTTCTGCCCCCCTTGCCCTCCCTCCCTGTCTGCAGGCAAGCGCGTGCTATCTGCCGACCACCTCCCTGGCCCCTGTCCTGCTCCGCCTCCATGTCCCCCCTGCCCTCCCACCCTCCACGCAGGCATGCGCGTGCTGTCTGCTGACTACCTCCCTGGCCCCTGTCCTGCTCCACCTCCATGACACTCCTGCCCGTCCACCCTCCCTCCCTCCCTGTCCGCAGGCAAGCGTGTTCTGTCTGCCGACTCGGGTTTGGCCACTGTGGGCGGCGCCGCTTTGTACGGCATCGTCAAGGCGGCGCAGGCGCAATTTGCGGCCGGCTCCCCACACATCACAGAGCTGCGCATCTACGCACTGGTCACGCGGCACGGAGGTGGGCCTCACGCTGCGCGCTTGTTGGGTTGTTGGGGTGGGTTGTTGGTGGGGCTGAGAAGCCACACATTAGCAGAGCCACACATTACAAAGCCACGCGTCTACGCGCTGGTGGCGCGGCACGGAGGTGGGGCAGAACTGCTGGCATGCATGCACTGCTGGCAGCTTGTTGCTTCAGACCGCCGAATCACGTGCATGCACCTGTGCACAGAAGCGCACCCAAGTGGCCTGGGCCCGCCCGCCTGGTTGGTGCAGGTGTGCTGCTGGGACTTCACGCTGCGCACGTGCTGTGTTGCTGCGGTCGGGTCGGGGTGGGGTGGGGCGGGACGGGCGTGTGCTCAAGCCGCGGTCACGCGGTACGAGGTGGGCCACCACTTTGTGCCAGGCCAGCGCGCCCACTTCAACCGCGGTGCATCAACTCTTCCCAGATGCTCCTCTTTCCTCCTTTCCCTCCCTCTTGTGTCCCCGCCCCCCGCACAGACCCCCGCTACGGCAGCCACCTTGTGCGCTAGCATGCGCCCACTCCAACCGCAAACTGGCAAACCCATGTTACGCGTACATCACACTCCACGCCCCTCTCCTGCCTATCAACCCCGCAGAGACCCCCCGCTTCGACAGCCACTTTGTGCAAGGCCTGCGCGCCCACTCCAACCGCAAGATTGGCAACCTGGCAGCAGAGGCGCTGCTCTCCGCTGACTGTGCTGCGCTGCTGGAGGTGACGAGCGAGCGTCTGGATGGCGTTATGCTCATGGTGGGCGACTAAGCAATTCAAGCTTGTTGCACTGGCTGCCATTAAGAAGAAGCCCAATGCCACAGCTTAGGCGTGGGCTTACTGCGGTGTCATGCGGTGGTCATGCGGTGGTCATGCTGTGGTCATGCGGTGCTCATAGTCATAGTGGGAGACCCGGCGAGATAAAAGCTGCAGCTCAAGGGCACAGCCTAGGCTGTGGCTTGCACGTGGCCCTGCTGCTGAGATGGCCAGCACGCATCTGGACGGCTTCTGAAGCTTGAGGGATGCAGCCGACGCTTGTAGGAGGCTGTGGTCAAATGAATAGCACACACATCATGATTGCATAGATTGATTGATTGGTTGACTGTGTGGATGGATTGATTGATTAACTGTGCGGCCCTTCATCTCCCGCTGCATGCCCCAACTGTCCTACACGACCTGCCTGCCAACGCTTTCATTGTGCGGCAACCCCTTTTTGTGCACTCTACTGCTCTTTTGCCTGCTGCCCCATCCGTGCCCCCTCCTTGTGAGCCGCGCATTGCTTTCATTCACCCTCATTCTTGTAAGGTCGAAAAGTGCGTCGAGAAGGTGCTGGGCTTTTAAGGGGGCAGGTTGCAAACGTGGGCCAATTGGCACGGGTATGTGATGGGGGATGGCTGTGACTCCCGGGCACGGTAGTTGTTTCACACTTGAGCCAAGGCAGCTGAGGGCGGAGCAGCAGAAAGAAGACGATGGCAAGGCAGCTGGCAGCTCAGCCGCTCATGGCAGGCCGCCAGGGGCGGCTGCCTTTCAAGACCCGCAGTAGGCAGCACGGCGTAATGACTGCATGAGGAGGCAGCTGACGCGTGGGGAGGCAGCTGGAAGCGGCATGGCACTTGGGTGGAAGTGGCACAAGCTTGGGGAGGCAGCTAGAAACGAGGCTCCGATGTGGAAGAAGCTCAAGCGCGGCGTGGGGAGGCAGCTAGAAGCAAGGCTCCTTGTTGAAGAAGCTCAAGCGCGGCGTGGGGAGGCAGCTAGAAGCGGCGTGGCTCCTGTGTTGACGCCACCAGGTAGAGCAGGTCTGCCACCCTGCCTGCCTCTATGTGTGGCTGCGCCCGGAACAGGGCCGCCACCTGGCGCAGGTCCGCCTCGCTGGCATCGTACCGCACCTGTAATGGGCAGGCAGGAGGGACGGGGAGGGAAGTGTGGGGGTGCGCAGCACAGCAAGTGGCAAGGGCACGGGAGAACGGCCCTTGGTTTGATGCCAAACCGCGTGCGCAGTGACGCACCCGGGGAGGGAGGAGGGAGCGGAGGGGGAGCACGTGTGAGACCGGGTGGCGTGAGGGGCCACAGCTGGCCGGGCAAACCCACTCGCAATGCAGGCAGGCGGGGCGAGGAGTCATCCACAGGCTGCGTAAAGAACTTGGACATGGTGTGCAGGTATCCAGCAGGTATGTCTGCAAGTGCGTCTGCCTGGCCAAGCAGCTGCCAGGCAGCTGCCAGGCAGCTGCCCTCCCCTGCGCGCACCTCCACTGCGAGCGCAAGCTTCACCCGCAGCTCCTCGGCATGCATGAGCCTGCAGGCAGAGCGGTTCAAAATTCAACGGTTGGAGCAGACTTGTAGGCCTAGGCCTGCGCGGAGCGGCTGGTGGCTGCTGGCGCTAGGCCTGCGCTGAGCGGCTGGTGGCTGCGGCGCAGCATTGTGTGCTGTGCTGCCGTCACCCCTGTGTGGTAGGCCCTGTTGGACCAGGACGAGGGGCGGAAAGGATCCGCCGAAACGTGCAACAGTTAGGGCATGCCGGCGCTGCAGAGCGGCAAGTTCCCTTCCATCTCTTGCCCCCTCGGTGTGCACACTCTGTTCTGAGTTTCTGCCGGACCGCCCCAGGCTCTGCCTTCTTCAACCACCCTCTCTGCTCATCAGCGCCGGGAAATCAGCTGATCCTGTTACCATGTAACACCCATTGCACTCTCAATGTGCATTTCCACCGCATGTACACTCTAACCAGACGCCAGATGGAACCCCGATGTACACGTTTCAACCACCACAGGTGCACTTCTATCCACCCGATGCACACTTCCACCAGATGTACACCGATGTACAGCCCATCAGCTGTACCTCACCAGATGTCACGCAGCCCTTGCAAACATTGGTTCACCGACGGGATGGGCGGCGCCTCAGCAGCGCATGCAGCCGGGGTCATACGCTGCTGCTGCACCCACCGCTGCGCCTGCTGCGCCTGCCGATCCATGTCGTCTGCAGCCGCCTGCACAGTGGGAGGGGGGCAGCGGCGGCATGTTTGCTACTTGTAAGAGAGCAGGGATGCGCAGTGGGCTGGCTGGAGTGACCAAGTATGTCTTGTTGTACTGTCTTGTTGCACTGTCTTGTTGCACTGTCTTGTACTGCTGCCTGGTGAGGGAGGAGGGGCAGGCTCCACGGCGCATGCAAGCGAGGTCCTCCCCTGGTCCTCTTCTACTTACAATTGGTCCACAATCCACCGTCCCTATCCTTGTTCACAAAGAGGCTGAATTCTTGCAGTGTCTGGGGGGCCTGGGAGGGCCTCTTTTCAAAGCCCGCCCCGCCCGCCCCCTGACGCTCCCCGGGGTTCCATGGGGTGCACGCCTGTCTGCTTCTCACAAACCGTGCTTGCACCCACCACCCCTCCGCCTGCCGCACCTGCATGCCGTCCAGGCACCCCTGTAGATCCAAGATCAGTCCATCCATTGCTGCCAGCTGCTTCGCCAGGAGCCGCTGCGGCAGCCCGGGGGCCGTGGCGGCGGCGGGGAGCGCGCCGTAAGCTGCAGGGTCCTCCAGTGCTGGCAGGCGGGCGGCTATGTTGGTCACCGTCCGCAGCAGGGACAAGGCTTGCTCCTGCATGCCACCACACGTGAGGCTTGGGGGCCAGCTAGAAAGCCACAGCAGGGCGACGAGCGGCAGCAGCGGCGGCGGCGGCGGCGGTGGCGGGAGCACGGCACAGGGCCGACGCACCTGCAGTTCCGACCAGCGCTTCACATCCGCTTCGACCTTGGCATACAGTTGCCGCAACTTCTCCAGCGTCTTGCCCGACGCCATGCCGCGAGCTCGATACCGTAGTGGCTGAGCACGTTCGACAAAGCTTGTCGTCGAAAGGGGTTTTCATGCGCTTCCCGGTGGTTCGACGAGGCCCGCCGGGCAATTTCTGGCACTTTCGACAATCCTGCTGTGCCCTGCTGGGCTGGCGGCAAGGCCGCCAGGGACGGGAGCCGGCGCTGCCAACCCCTCTCTCTCCCATGTGCACTCATTCCTGGTTTCTCCAGTCTCAGTAAGCTCCTCAGACACTTACAAATCAACGGGAGATCAGTGAGCACAGCAGCCGCACAGTGGCACCGCAGGCAGGAGGCCGCAGGTCGGCGCAGTGCGCTGCCAGGCGGCCCCCTGCTGCCTCACAACAGCTGCAGCAGCAGGAGTCCGCAGGAGCTCACCAGTACCGTGAATTCATTGCTGTCACACGGCCGCTGCGGGTGGTGCGCTGCAGGGGTGCAGGGAGGGCTCAATTGAGAAGCCCTAGCTCCCGGGTGCCAGCTGGTCCAGCCTGGAGGGACGCTTCGACGAGCCCGCCGGCGAGTTTATGTGCGCTTCGACTAAAGCTCGTCCGGAATTATTAATTGTCGAACGTGCTCAGCCACTACGGTAGGAAGCGCTTCAAAGAGGGCGGGCGGCTGACTGCAAAGGAGTGGATAGGCCAGTGAAGCCCTTGTCAGCAGAATGTGGCGTAGGGCGCGCTGAGCTCCGCAACCCGCTGACCTTGCAGCGCCGCCGCCACAGCATGCCGGTGGAGGCATCACCGGCCAGGCATGCATCTTCCCCAGCACGCCAAGCTTGGGCATCTCCAGCACCCCCGCGTGCATATGCACAGATTATGGTCTGTTTACATTTCAAAAGATATGAACAAGTGGTGAGCAGGCTGTCAGATGTTGCCCCCGTGGGCCGTGTCCAGGCCACCAAGCAGCTCCCTGAGCGACGGGACGATGACAGCAAACGGGGGCCGCTTTGCGGGGTCCTCATCCCAGCACAGCCTGCTCGCATTGGGAGACCAGTGGCAGGGGAGCAGAGCAGCGCACGGTGGGTGCAAGAGGGAGGCAGTGGGGTGCACCCGCCACCATCCCACCACTGGGCACGGGATCCAGGCGGGACAGCTCATCCACTTGCGCATGCTTCATGGCTCCACCCCCACCCTCTCAAAAGGCCACCCTCACCTCATCAGTTGGCAGTAGGCGCCCAGACCCTCAAAGCCAGCAGTGTCGGAGCCTGGAAGCGCCTCGCGGGGTGGCACCTCTGGCCGCCCGCCGCCCAGACCAACGGCCTGCACTGACGGCATCATGCCGGCACCTGCCCAGGGCTCCTGCCAGGTCAGCAGCGCGTGCAGCACGAGGGCAAAGGCGTAGACATCCGAGGCGGGCGTGGCCTGGCCGCCGCTCAGCAGCTCGGGAGCCTGCGTGTGTGGGAGGTGGTGGTGGGGGGGAGTGGGGCAGGCAGGCAGGCATTCATCGGGGTGCTCAGTGGAGGCCAGGGCGGGGTAGCATGAAACATGCCCGAGTAGCAGCAAAAGGCGTTGCCGCGCCTGCTGGGCAGAGGGAGCCGTGGCAGGCACCTCAAAAGCACCAGAGTGTGCTTGTACCATCCACCAAATTAAAGCAGCTCACGCACCTGCCAGGCGTGGTGGCGCCCTGCCGATGCCGGCGCTGCGGCCTTCAAGACGTGGGTCAGAGCAAAGTCGGCGACGACCACGCTCCAGTCGGAGCCCACCAGCAGGTTGGTGGGCTTCAGGTTGCGGTGAACTACGGCGGGGCTCAGCAGGTGCAAGTAGAGCATGCCCGTGGCGGCATCGGTGGCCTGCAGCAGCAGTGGTGCCCGGATGAGGCACGGCACTGTAACATTTCAAACTGAAGGCCAAGATCAAATTCAGGTGGTTCTCGGCCAATCGTGCCTCATAAAGCAGCACCCCCTGGCCTCAAACCGGCCTCTTGTTTCCTCAACATGCAACCCAACGCTGCCATGCAAGGGGGCTCCACGGCACGGCAGGTGGCTGCCGTCACCCAGTCCCAGCAGCAGCACGCCTGCCTGGCTGCCCACCATGCGCAATCTGCGGTGCCAGGTCAGCTGCGAGGCACGCATGGCATCCCGGTTGGCCGCCTTGAGTACGTCACTCAGCGAGCCGTTGGGGCAGTACTCTGCATGAAAGAAGGCAAACGTAAGCACGGTTCAGGCTGCTGGTCAGAAGGAGGGGANTGGGCTGGGTGGGCTGTAGCTTCTTTTGGCCCTGGTCTGCACAGCATTCCACTGCAAGGCCTGCACAGGCTTTTGAGCCTGGAAAGCAGGCAGCTTGGGGCCTGGCAGGCAGCAATCCAGTGTTCTGCAGCTGCCACACGGGCCATGCGCCTTGCAGAAAGCTGGCGCCGTGTGCTCCCCGCCTCGCTTGCCTCCCCGAGATGCTGTGCACAGCTGGGCGCCCTCCCTTCCTTTGCTCCCTCCCTCACCTGCGCCCTCCTTTCTGCTGTCCGGCTGGCATTTTAATACATGGCTACAGATGCGTTTGCGCACCCTTTGTACCACCCCCACCCTCTGATGGCCTCGCTTGCAACACCACCCTGTGGGATGCCCTGCAGAGCTGGGCGGCATTGATGATCTGTTTGGATCAGACTCAGAAGGCGGCAGCCCAGGGTCTCCCGTGGCCGGAACCGCCGGCGGCGGGAGGAAGCGGAAGCAGGCGGGGGCCGCCTCAAAGGCAGCAGCAGCAGCAGCAGGCAGCGAGGAGGACAGCGAGGAGGAGGAGGGCTCCGATTTGGAGGACAGTGGCAGCGACAGTGACGAGGGAGAAGATGGGCTGGATGGTCTGCTGAACGGCAGCGGTTCCGAGAGTGACGAGGGGCAGTCGGAAGGAGATGGAGAGGAGGATGAGGAGGATGAGGAGGGTGGGATGAGCAGCGGGGAGGAGGACAGCCTTCTAGACCGGCTTCAGTCGGATGGGGATGAGGATGAGGATGAGGATGAGGAGGGATTTTCTGATGAGGAGGAGAGCGGCGGCGCCAGGGGCGGCAAGCAGGAGACGGCCGCGGTGCGCCGCCAACGGCAGCAGCGTTACCTTTACGGTGGCGGGGGTGACAGCGAGGAGGAGGGCAGGGGTGGCGGCTCATTGGATGGTAGCAGCGGTGATGACGAGGGCAGCGGAGAAGAAGATGGGGATGAGGAGGGAGGGGAGGACCGGCAGCAGCAGCAGCAGCACCCGGCAGCGGCCGTGGGGCGGTATGTGCCGCCAGCCGCGCGACGGGCGGCGGCAGCGGCAGCAGCAGGCACCGGCGGAGGCGGCAGTGAAGCGGCGGCCCGGGTGGAGCGCCGGGTGCGTGGCCTGCTGAACAGGCTGGCGGAAGCCAACATCCAAGGCATCGTGAGGTGAGGCACCATAAGCCTTGGGGTTGCAGATTCTTCCTGTCATCATCACGCTCTGGTGTTGTGCCGGCCTGGTGCGGCGGGTGGCGGGCAGAGCAAGTGTCTGTGTGCTCAACATGCGTGCGCTTGTCCCGTGCTGGCATGCTTATGCTGCCAGCCAGCCGCTGCCGAACGCACCGCATCTGCTTGCCTTCACCCCCTCCATGCCTGTCCCTGCCAAACTGCCCACTTCACAGTCTCCTTCCAGTTCCTTCTTGCCTCCTAGTGCAGCGATCGACTGAGCTCTACCAACAAGAAACATGGCGTCGCGTCGGTCCCTGCCACACTGCCCACTTCACATTCTCCTCCCAACTCCTTCTTGCCTCCTAGTGCAGCAACCTGAGTGAGGTGTACCAGCAAGAAGGGCGGCGCGTCTCGTCGGTCCCTGCCACACCGCCGCCTTCACATCATCCTTTCAACTCCCTCCTGCCTCCCATGCAGCGATCTGGCTGAGCTGTACCAGCAGGAGGGGCGCCGCCTCGTCAGCGACGCTGTGTGCGCTGAGCTCATCTCCGCCGCTGCAGAGGGGCCCCGCGCGTCCGACCGCTTTGCCGCGATGACAGCTGCTGCTGTGGCGGGGCTGGCAGGCAGCGTGCGGTCGGCAGAAATAGTGGCCAACTTTTTGGACAGGTGCGGCTGTTGCCAGGGTTTGTCTTTTGTTTGGGGGGGATGCTCAGACTGTCTGGTCAGGCAACCCACACTGCTGCATTGTGCAGCTTGCGCATCTTGCGCGGCACAGCACGCCATGCATGACATGCACCTCGTTCCTTACCGATTGCGGCTTTTTCCAGGATTCTCTGGTTGGATGTGGGGGAAGTCCTGTCTCGTCTGGCCAGCCCAGGCACGATGCGGCCCCCCAAGACGTGCCCAGTCGTGCCAGCTTGGGGGCCTTGTGAAGGAGTGGGATGCCTTGCATGTGCTGTCGTCGCTGTGCTTTGCATTGTCCACGAATTGCAGCATCGCACCGCCCAATCACATGCCTGCGCTGGGGTGCCTCCCCGCCTCCCCCCGTGACCGCTCACCTCCCTGTAGTGCCCGCTTGTCACGCTGCCCCCGCGCAGGCTGGCCGGCCGTCTGGAGGGTGCTGCTGCCAGAGGCGACAGCCTGTGCTGCCAAAACCTGACAATGGTGGCGGCACACCTGTACCTGGCCGGGGCACTGAGGGCTGACATGATGTACAGCATGCTGGACAGCTGGCGCCAGCGGTGAGGTGCTGAGCTGGCGCCGGCCGGCCGGACGGCACAAGCGGGTGGTCGGGATGGTTGTTGGATGGATATATAGTGGCAGCATGCCTAGCGCACACAGCACGTGCGCCCTGCAGCAGGCAAATACAAGCGAAGTGCCTCGGGCTGCTTGCAGTTGATGAAGCCCCGGCGCCCCAGCTCCTCTGCTTTGGTGGTATTGCTTACCTTCATCCGACATGCTGCCCCTTGTGCGCTGCTTACAGGTTCACCGAGGGCGACGTGAGCATGATTGTGACCCTGCTGCACGCGTGCGGCCTGCAGCTCAGAGCAGGTGGGCGGGAGGGAGCATGCGCAGCAGGGCAGGCAGCATGCACAGCTGCGGTGGACAGCGTGCGCAGCAGGGCGGGCAGCGCGCGCAGCAGGGCGGACAGCATGCACAGCACAGTGGACAGCATGCACAGCAGGGAGGGGGCATGGCATGGCATGGCAGGGCTGAGTAAAGCAGAGCAGAAGGGTTCAGCACTGGCAGGTGGGAGGGGGCCTCCGCTGCCGTGCCCCGCCCGCAAAGGGCGGTGCAGGGCCGGAGGAAGCTGGGGCGGCGGCAGCATGCGCCGCTCGAGCGCAGGGCCATGCCAGGCCTCTCATCAAATGCTCTGGCTCGAGCGCAGGGCCATGCCAGTCCTCTCATTAAATGCTCTGCCACATGCCGCCCCCTGCAGCCGACCCGGTGCAAATGAAGGAGTTTGTGGTTGCGGCGCACGCGCGTGCGGCCGAGGCGGGGGGTGCGGGCACGCTGACCAAGCGGGCGCAGATGCTGCTGGAGCTTGTGGTGGACGTGAAGAACAACAGGTGGGTGGTTGAGGGGGTGGGGAGCCTTGTAGACAAAGTGAATACCGGCCATCAATCCAAGGGTCCCCTGTGCTGCCACAGAGAAGCCCTGTGCCTCTCTCGGACACACAATGCAACCCAAGGGCTGCCACAGGGGTCCCCGGGCGACCCTGGTGTTCCATAACGCTGGCATGACGCATCTGCTGCATGTTTTTGTGTTGCTGCTGCACTGTGAATGAATGATTGAATGAGTGGGCGGGCGGGGCGACCCAGGTGGGGCTGTTCCCTGCTTTTGTCATAGTCCTTCAAACAGTTCGCGTTGAGAGCCCGCGCACCTTTCCGGAGGTGCCACCAGTGGTCGTGGATGTGAAGTACAACAGTGGAGGGTGTCATCTGTACCTGCTCTCTTCCCTGCTCTCTTCTTGCTGTTCTCTTTTTGCTGTTTTCTTCTTGCTGCTCTCTTCCTGCTGTTGTTTTCCTGCTGTTGTCTTCCTGCTGTTCTCTTCCTGCTGTTGTCTTCTTGCTGTTGTCTTCTTGCTGTTCTCGTCTTGCGTGCACTCAGTTGCGTGCAAGCGCGTTCATGTTACTAGACAGGAATGGGTGCAGATGGCGAGGCGGCTGGCCTGGTTGGGCAGGGTTGTTCTGGCGTGCGACAGGCCCCCTCCAGTTGCCTATCAACCACCGTCGTCACCTCAAATCTTGCCAAACGCCTGCAGGCGGAGGGAGGACGCAAAGCGGCGGGTGGTGGAGCTGGCGCCAGCTGTCAGCAAATGGCTCAAGGGCAGCGGCGCTGCTGACGTGGCGGTGGGCGGCATCGCATGGAGCAAGGTGCTGCAGCCCAACAAGAAGGTGGGTTTTCCGAGAAAGGAGCAGTACCAAGGTTCAACAGCTTCAGTGGTTCGAGCAGGGGTACAGAATGAGGCGGGGGAAGGGGCATAGCGATGCAGGGGCAGGAGGCTAGAGACACGTTTCAGCCGTTTGCTACTTAAGATGTTTGATACGCGTGGGCCTGGAGGGCGCTGCCGCGAGCAGCCAGCTGTGCAATGCCTTGATACCACGCCGGTGTGGGTTGGAGCACAGCTGGCACCAACGCCTTGGCAGAGCCAGGCCCTGGCATCTGCCCACTTGTTGCGCACGCTCCCTGCTCTCTGCTCCCTGACCTCCTCACCCCCGGCCCGTGCAGGGCATCTGGTGGATGCCAGAGGCCGCAGATGCACGGCCGCAGCAGCTGGGCAGCAATGCCGCCCTGCGTGCGGCGGCAGCGGCGGCGGCAGCGGGAGGCGGGACCGGGGAGGGAGGGCTGGCAGGGCCGGAGCTTCTCAAGCTGGCTGCAGCACTGCGCATGAACACAGGTGGGGGCGGTTCCCTTGGCAGCTGCTCCTCAAGGTTGCTCAACTCTTCTGCTGCTCCTCAAGGTTGCTCAACTCTTGCACATTGTTGAGGGCTTGAAAGGGCAAAGGGGAGGCTGCACAGGAAGGCGAGGCGCACATGCACCGCTTGGCAGGTCTCCGCTGCCCTGCTCGCCCAAACACGCTGCCCCTCACCCCCTTGCCCCAAACGTCTAAACCCCGCTGCCCCGCTCACCCAGCACCACCCTACACCCTGCGCCGCCTTCCCCGCGCTTGCCTCCCGGAACCCTGCCCCACACCCCGCCCCCGCTGCGCCTCCCCTCTCTTACCCCTGCCCGCCCTCTGGCAGATGTGGGTGCCGTGCTGTGTCTTGTGTGGTGATGGGCAGCGAGGACTGTGTCCAACACACGGTGCCCCAAACTCACTGCTTCCCCCGCTGTCTCTCAACTCCAACCACCCCCGCCTCCCCATCTTGCATGCAACTGTGCGGCGCGCCGTGTTTTGTGTGCTGATCCCTTCCCCACCCCCGGCCTCCCTTGCTGCATGCAACTGTGCGGCGGTCTGTGTTCTGTGCCAAACCGTCCCCACCCCCGCCTCCCTTGCTGCATGCACACGTGCAGCGCGCCGTTGTGTCCCGATGCCTTCCTCACCCCTGCCTCCCTTGCTGCATGCACTGTGCAGCGCGCCGTGTTCTGTTGTTCTGATCCCTCCCCCCTCCCCCGCCCTTCCCCCTTGCTGCATGCAGACGTGCGTCGCTCTGTGTTTTGTGTGGTGATGGGCAGCGAGGACTGCGTGGACGCTGTGGAGCGCCTGCTGCGGCTGGGCCTCAAGGGGGAGCAGGAGCGGGAGGTGGTGCGCGTCACCATCGAGTGCTGCTTGCAGGTGGGCTTCGGACGGAGCGGTGCACTGATGTGACTTCGACTCAAGTCCGAATCTGTGACTTTGTGACTGGTGTGGGGCCAGCCACGCGCAGTTTAGGTTGGACGTTTCCAGTCTGTATGATTTTGACTGCATGCAGGCGCGGGTGGCTTGCAACAGGTGGGTGCTGTGATGCGGGCTGATTCCGGCTGCCGTTGCCGGCTGGGTGGGGGCCGGCAGCGCGCATCACTCCCTGCACGCCATGTTTGCCTGTGAGGCTGTCTCACGAGTGCTGCTGCCTCTGTGCAGATTCGAAACGTAGTGTGATGATGACAATTGGAACTCACGCGGGGTCTGGCTCCTTTTGCCCCCTTTTGGCGCCGTGCAGGAGAAGGCGTGGAATGCGTACTATGCCCACCTGCTGCTGCGCCTGAGCGGGGTCAGCAAGGGGCACAAGATGACGCTGCAGGTGGGTGGGCGGCAAGCGTATGGAGAGGCAGGGCGGCAAGCAAAGCGGTGCAAGCCTTGCAGGGGTGGCGGCCAAAGTGGCAGTNGTGGATGGCAGGAAGGGCCGGCAGCGATAGGCAGTGGGAGCGCGCCCTTCCCCCAGGGCCTGGGTCCCACCCTACCCGTGACGATGCAGGGCGGCACGGTGCAGAGGCCCAGGAAGTTGGCGATGTGGGGGTGGCGCATGCGGGCCAGCAGCGCCACCTCCTCCTGCAGATGCTGGGTGGTCACGCTCTCCGGCAGCTCCAGGTCGCTGGCAGCCAGCTGCTCTGCACGGGGGCAAGGGAAGGAGGCTCCAACACAACAGTTGCCGAAAGAGACTGCTGTGTTGGGCACGCTCTGCATGCCTCGCTTGCGAGGGCGGCCCCCCGCCACGTTTCTTGGGGGGCTGTTGCCACCTGTACTGCCTGTCCAGATACCTGCTTTGCCTTCACCTATGACATGCATGCCTTTATTCAAGGGCTGTATGTGCCACAGAGCGTGTGAGGGAGCCCACAGGAAAGCAAGGCGGTTCCCAGCCTTACCGGTGTTGTTGCTCAGCAGCACTTTGACCGCCACGGGAATCAGGCGCCAAGAGCCGCGGTACGTCTGCATGGCACAGGTGCAAAGAGTGCCGGGGTCGTTCCTTCCTTCATGACCCACCGTGTACATCTTTACAGTGACAACGGCCCTCGGTGAGGCACACAATGCCGTGGTTGGCCAGGGGTGCGTAAGATGAGCAAAACTGCTGCCGCTGACGCAAATAGGCGAACGCACAGACTGGCCCACCCTGGCCCTCTCCGCCCGCCCCTCCCTGCACTCACCAACGCGCCGGTTCCCCTGCCCAGCGCGCACTCCAGCTGCAGGTCCTGCCAGTTGAGTACCCACTGCTGCACGCCGTCCGGCAGTTCTGTTGTGGCGCTGAAGCGGCCTGCCTCGCCAGCATGCGACGGCAGGTGGGAGTTGATGAAGGACAGCACAGCGTCTTCCTCCAGGAGAGATCGGCTGCAGATGCGGCGACACATCGGCGACAAAACTTGTAAGGTCAGGAAGGTGTTGCTGGGCAGCTGCAGGTGCCTGCCCAAGGCAGAAGGCAGCATCTGACTACCCATGGAGCTAGCGGTAATGCTTACCTTGCACAGGCACCGAGGTGTGCAGGCTCCCGTGCGCCTGGGGCCCCGCCTCCCATGCTGGTCACGTAGCTGGCAGGGAGGGTGGCGTCAGGCTGCTGCTGCGCCACCTCCGTCGCCTCCTCCGTGTGTGGCATGCGAGCAGTGGTGGGCAGCAGGGGCGGCACAGTTGCGCTCCACTTCTCCGGGCCAGACTGCTTGCCGTGCTGCCGGCGCGGCCGGCCCTTCCTGGCCCGCATCGCCAGGAACACCACCACCGCCAGGGCGGCTGCAGGGGAACGGGCAGGTGGAGGGGATGAGGTGGGGCACACCGAAGACGCAGGCTTGGGGGCTCAAAATTATTGAAAGCGATGGCTTCTTCGCACGAGAGGCTACACATCTACTGCACTGTGGGGCCATCGGCGATTGCGAATGACTGGCATGCCCACTCAGCCACAGCTGCGGTGAGGCTGATGGTGCCTGCTCACCCACGCCTCCCAGCACACCGCCGACGATGGCGCCAATGGGTGCAGAGGAGGAGGAGCCAGAGCCGGCATCCGGCTGCGGCAGACCTGCATGAACGAGGTTGAGCGGCCAGGCTGGCTTGAATGCCTTTACATTATGCACAAGCTGTATCCACACACCCTTGCCCCGTGCCGGTCAAGGCCTCGCTCAGAGTGCACACTGTGTTGGGTTATGGCTGGAGTTCAAGAGACGCCCTCGCTGTTGCAACAAAAAGTGAAGACAAGCAACAAAACGTGATGGTTTATAGGCCTGGCTCACAGCACACAAGCCCACTTCCTGCCTCGCCACATCACGGGTTGTCTGGGCAGCCTTTTCCTGCGTGCTGGCACCGGCCCGCGCACCTTCCGGCAGACGTGCGGCCACCAGCTGCCCAGAGACGAACGTCGCCTCTTCCACCATGCGGATAAAGCCGGAGGGAGGCTTGAGGGCACACTCTGTTTGCACACTGTCTGCAAACCAGGTGAAGGCGCCACAGGGAGGGGTGCGCCAGCAGAGGTCGCAGCAGTCGGCGTAGCTGCTGACATTTGTCAGGATGCCCCCGGGCAGATCATCATAAATCAAGTTGACGCCCACCTCCTGTGGGCTGCAGTGGGCGCCATCAGGCTCCCCCAGGGCTGCGCAGAGGGTGGGGCATTGGGCGTTGTGGAGCGTGGCTCCGAGGCGGCTGGGACAGACACAAGCAGCATGGCTGCTGCACTGCATGGCAGGTCACAGGCAGCACTGCTGCACTGCATGCTGCACTGCTGCACTTCACTGCAGGCTGCACAGGCAGCACTGCTGCACTGCATGACATGGCACAGGCAGCATGGCATGGCTGAACAGGCCAGCAACACAGCAGACGCACCTCCAGCCTGAGACGCTGACGGCACGGCGGCACAGGCGCAGCGGGCAGTCACCAGGAGGGCGGCCGCCAGCCAGTAACCGCGCTCCCGGGCGCTGGCTCGCATGCCGTTCTCCCGAAGCCTCGGCACGACGCCCAGCTAGACTCACGGAGAGCTCTGCTAAGTGATTCGTCGATACGGTGAGCACAGTTGGTTATCCGCTGCAGCCTGGATTATTCGCCGTGTCACAGAGTGATCGAGCGGATGTTAGCCACATTTGTTCGGTTTGGACATGCACGTACTGCTGCAGTACACGCGTTCTGGAAACCACCGCCTTCTGTTTGTTCATGGCATGCCTCCCAGGGGGACGCACCTGCACCCCCTGTACCTGTTTGGGTCACACGCATGTCCACCGAAGCCCCGGCTAGCCCCGGAACGGCGAACCCGCGCGGGGTGGCGGCACGGGTGCTGCTCCCTCTTCTGTTCATTGCCTGGACAACGCAAAGCTGTGCGGCAGGGAACGGTACGTGCAGCAGAGCGCAACGGGCGAGTGGTCAGTGGTGGCAGCGGTGATAGAGCTTTGTGCTGCGCCCGCACGCTCCGAGAAAGGTGCCCTCCATTCCCACTGTACAGATGCTGCCTGCTCGCCGTCCTCGGCTCACACAGACCGATTCGAAATCTTTCGGTGCAGACACTTCATGCAGTGGTGTGGCCGGCTTCTGGGGCCCCAACTGTGCGCTGTGCGAGAATGACGCCGCCTGCAGCGCCGCCACCGGCGCTCCGGCCACCTGTGACACCGCCCCGGACTTCTCGCCCGGCACCTCTCTCAAGTCATTTGCCTGCAGCCTTAGCGACTCCGTCTACGACGACCTCATTGTCCAGGGCAGCCTGCTCGCGCAGTGTGGCGCCAAACTGCCCCTGCCGCCCAGCCCAGCCCAGCGTGGGCCTGGGTGCATGTTACAGATGGTCGTGGCGCTTGGGGACGTGCTGGTGCGGGCATTCATGACAGAGTGCGACGGCATCGGAGTGCCCGGGCCGGCCAACATCACATGCACAAAGATGATGGCTTTCTGCCCGGAGGGCCCGACCTGCGACAACAATCGTAAGCCATATGACATGGCAGCACCCACCTGGGAAGCTCGCGGCCAGAGGGTTGTGGACGAGGCAAGGGCCCGCCCCTGAAGCCCTGAGGTTGCACCTCATCCTTGTCCATGAATGTCAGCCGGTGCAGTGCATCTATACCAGGCATCTCACCCCGCCACCTACCTCTTTGCCTATCCCATGCCGCAGCCGCGATCGTTGCCATTGCCGAGAGCGTGTCTCCGCCAGCATCCATGCAGTGCGACGCCGCCGGCGCCTGCTCCTTCAAGTTTGGTCTCGATTTCGTGCAGACCGACGGCGAATTCAAGGTCACCTGTCGCGCCGCAGAGTGCCTGCCTGCGACCGCAGGGCCGGCGACAGCGCCTGACGCAGGTTAGGGCATTGTGTTGCCCTTGCATGCACCCGGCCCCCGTTAGGCTGGTACGCTTGGGGCTGGACGACCCAAGCAAGCAGGCAAAGGGCCGGCTGCTGGGCTGTTACCGGCCGTGCTGATTATGGGAGTGTTCCCTCCGCTCCGCACTGCATACAGGCACGTGTGGCCCGCCGCAGGAGGGCACCAACCTTGCAGGCGGCAACGTCTACTTTGGACTGTTAGCAAACATATCCGAATATGTGGTGTGCTGCGAAAAGTGAGGATGGCAGGGCTTTGAACCGGGGATGGTGGCTTGAATGCATGCTGTTGTGTGAGTGTTACCTCACACTGGAGTGCTGAGAGCAGCTTGACCAGCACGCAGCCCCTCGTCCGCTGTGCACTCTAGACCCACTGGCTGGTTGGCAGCACTGCATTGAGCTGCTTCCCCTCACACACATTGCAAGAACAGCTTCCGCCATCTTACGTTTGTTCCACCTTGGCATTGATGCGTCTGCAGGTGCGCCACCTCTACGTTTTGCGAAGCCTTCACAATCGACCGCGATGCCGGCACGTGCGCCCTCAAGCTTGCCGGTGCCTACACTGCACAGGCGGCCAGCGCATCGTTTGTGTCGGGCACCCTGTCGACGCCCAAAACCTTGGCCGCCGGTGCGTGCCTGCACCTGCAGCGCTGCGTTGCCCATGCTGCTGTTTTCTGCTCACGCTCATCCGCAGCATGAGCCGCACTTACTCTCTTAAACAATCGATGCATGACGGTGGCTCTTGCAGCACAGTGCATGGGAACAGTGACAGTGGTTCTCACGAGGTTCCGGGCGGAGTGTGCATTTCCGTGGGTTGCGCATCCTTGGGCAGCACGCGGCCATCACCCTCCCCCCCCCCTCCCCCACTGCTGCGTGGTTGCAGGAAGCGCGCTGTGCGGCGCGCCTCAGGTGGAAAGAGAGCTCAGAGGTGGCGACTTGCCGGGCGGCACCATCGCCAACGTGTCCACCTTTGCCGACTGCTGCTCTCTGTGCGCCGGCCGGCAGCCCGACTGCCGCGCCGTGACGCTTGATGCCCGCGCCAACCTGTGCCTTTTGAAAGGAGATGGGTATACAGCCAAGACTGTGGCTTGGGCGGTGTCTGGCACCTTTGACGCAGCCGATGCAACTGCCCAAGTGTCCGCCTCCTCTTCTGCACCCATTGGCGCCATTGTTGGAGGCGTGATGGGTGGGGCCGGTGAGTCAGGGGAGTGCTACAAGTTGTGAGGAGGTGGATGGGCCCGGGCCTCCCTGCCTTCCGGCACCACCAGCTGTACGTGCCTCACTGGCCCCTCCCCGACGCCGGCTGCGTTGCTGCTGCAGCCGTGCTATGCGCGACGGCGGTCTTCCTGTTGCTTCGCGCACGCAAGGCTCGACTGCGCGCCGCGCCCACCGCGCCTGTCGTGGCACTTGTGGCACCAGCTGCCGATGCTGGCATTGCCTCTAAGCTAGGCAGCAGCCGCACGTCCATCTCCGCCAAGCTTGCCAGTCCTGCTGCCCTAATGGCCAGGCCAGCGCCCGACTCATGCCTGTTTCTGCATGGCAGCCAGCCCCCTGCAAGCTGGGATGCTAGCCTGGAATCCGGGGTATCCGCCGGGTAGGCAGGGCCGGGTTCTGCCAATGTGTGCTTGCGTCACGTGCATCCAAGTGCTCGAGCATCACCGGCACTGCAGCCTGCCCTGCTCATCTTCTGAGCTCCGCTGGCCTTGTGTTTGACAGGCAGCTGGAGTTCAAGTGGCAGGGGCATTGCAGCCTACGGGGCCCCGCTGGCCCTGTTTGAAAGGCCTACAAGCCTCTGCCCAGCTTACTTGCGGCCTACCAAACTACCCTAGAGTCACCCACCGTTGCCTGCTTGCTCGTGCTTGCCTCCTACTGCCTCCCTGCAGGTTGTATTCACTTGACAGGGACCCGGAGCTCTCCCTCATCACCTCCCGCCTCACTGCCAGTTTAAACAGCCGTGCGAATAAGCAGCCAGGCAGCAATGGCAACAGCGGAGTGCTGATGCTGCCCACCAGCATGCACCAATGGGAGGTGAAGTGGGAGGAGCTGGCCATTGCGAGGGTCATTGGGCGCGGCAGCTACGGCAAGGTGAGTGGTGCGGGTGGGGAGAGGGGGCCTGCTGCTGCCTGCGGGTACCGGAGCCGTAGCGTCTGCAGCCACTGGCGGCACCCTGCTTGTAACAGGCGGCATCCTGGTCTGGCCATGCTCAAGCTAATCTTGAGTCGGGCATCGCCTTCCCTGGGTGCTTGCAGGTCTATCTTGGCCGGTGGCGTGAGACCACCGTAGCAGTCAAGGTGCTTCTGTCCGTAGGTAAGTGAGGGTGGGTGGCCGCCCGCGGTCTGGCGTTGAGCATAGGTTGAAGCAGGTGTGCAGCGTACGCTGATCCCCACCATCCTCACTGTCGCCATGCACCTCTGTGCGCGCGTCCTGTTGCAGAGAGGCTTAGCCTGGGGCAGCTGGAGCTTCCCGACGAGATTATGCGCGAGCTGCAGCAGGAGGCGGCGCTGATGGCCCGCATGCGCCACCCCCACATCACCAACTTCCTGGGCCTCTGCACCATGCCGCCCTGCATCGTCACGGGTAGGGTGGAGGGCCCCATTGGGCTGTAGGGCTGCCAAGTGGGGCCGGCTGGGCCAGCGCTGCCAGGTGTCATCACTTCCTCGGCCTGCTCATCAATGCCGCTCACCTGCTGCTCTGCAGAGTTCGTCCCCAGGGGATCGCTCTATGATGTGCTCAGGGCGGGCAGGCTAGACACCACGCGCGCAGCAGAGCTGACTTGGCGCCGCAGGCTCAGCATGGTGGGGCATCCTAAGTTTTTACTCGGGGGTTGGGGGCTGGTCACAGATGGCACCACGTGCACATCCATGCAGCCTCATGTTGCTTGCTGTGCTCAGGACCTTGCTTGCACACAATATGCCGGCGTGTTTGGCGCCTTTTGCCTGGTGCGTGCTAGCCCCCAGCTAGCCTGGTTACCTGCTGTTGTGCTGAGCTGTCCTGTTGCAGGCAGCCGATGCTGCCACTGGCATGCTCTACCTGCACCTTTCGAGCCCACCCATCATCCACCGCGATTTGAAGAGTGCAAACATGCTCGTGGCCTCGGACTGGCGCGTCAAGGTGCTTGAGGGGGCTAGGGGGATGCGGATTGTGGCTCCTGTCCTGTCCAGAGCAGCACGCCGCAGCCGCAGCCCAGCGCGTCGCCTGCACCGCACTTGCTGCAGAGCATTCAGCCTCCTTTCCCTGGCCCTCCCCCACCCCTCTCAGATCGCGGACTTCAACCTCACAACAATATTCTCCCCCCACCACCAAGAAGCCCACCCCGTGGCCAACAACCCGCTGTGGAATGCGCCAGAGGTGCTGCAGGGCGCGCGGTATGGCACTGCGTCCGATGTGTACGCGTTTGCCGTCATTCTGCTCGAGCTCCTCACGTGGAGGCTCCCCTGGCAAGACACAAACGTCTTCGCTGTGGCGGGGGCCGTGCGGGGCGGCGGGCGGCCAGAGGTGCCGCCCCGCGAGGCGCTGCCAGGGCCAGACACCGCCAGCTTCGCAGGGCTGGACGCCTACTGCCAGCTCATGAGGTGGGTGGGGACCTCATGATCACATGGGTTGGGAACAAGTGCATGGGCACGCATGCATGCTCGTGAGCGTGCCTGCTGGCAGCTTCCAGCCGGCGGCCATTCCGTCGCGCATGTTGCATCGGTCTGTGCTAATACTCCCTGTCCGGTGCTACCTACCCCTGTCTTCAGAGAGTGTTGGTCCCAAGACCCGAGGCAGCGGCCCTCTTTTGGCGACATTGTGCCGCGGCTCAGGGCGCTGCTGCATCTGGCCCCCTGACGAGCCCTTTCAGGGCTAGGGGCAAGGGGGAGGACCGTGTGTGGACGACCACCTGTCACAGCAACACAGCAGTGGGCGGGCGCGTCCATATCAGCGTCGGCGCATGCAGGTGCAGTTACGTTATGCAAGTAGATGTAATTCCCTCCCCTCAAGCTTGGCAGTTAGGCCAGACAAACTGGAATCTGAGATGAGGGTAGCCCAGTTGGCGGCAAACCGGGGGAGGGGGGGGGAGAATTTCGTTCGTCAGTCCCTTTTCGTCGCTGGCTGCGGGACAGCTCCAAAGCCCTATTCTGTTGCGTGTACAGCATGCCGTGCAATGTATAGAGGGCCTGCATGCCTTGCGCACTGTACTGATCATAAGCACGGCAGGTTGACTGCCCCCGTTAAGCTGAAAGCTGACCCGAGCTGGCACGTGCAGTGCTGGCGTGCCCCCCGCTCTCCCCGCCCTATGAGGGGCTGTTCTAGACAATCGCCCGCCTCACTCTTGTTGATGGAAGAGCATGGCCCCGTCATCACCATGAATGGTTCCTTAACCACGTACCCCCCAAAAGGGCATGGATGCCACGTGGCACGACATGGAGGCGTAGGGGCAGTTTCCGGTGGGGAACTAGCCATGCACACCTCTTGCGCAGTCCCGTAAGCGGCACTGTCGCAGCTGCAGCCCTGCGGGCTCCCTCGTGGCGCTGCCAACCCCGTTTTTGTGCATTTCAGTCACATTTTAAGAATTACGAACGAACCCCAGGGGGAGCCGATTCCAAGGGGGGGGGGGGGCTACCCTCATCTCAGAATCCAGTTTGTCTGGCATTACGCACAGGGGTGTGGCATGGGCTGGCTGTGCGGTGGGACCCTAGGTTTTCTATCAAGAGATCATGCCGAGGCAGCTGAGGGCAAACAGCCTGTTTTGCTGGCAGCCCAAAGGGAACGACGGGCTATTGCAATGTCCAACAATTTGGCCCCTGAGTCAGTGCCGGGGCAGAACGACCACTGCGTGTCAAGGCAGCTGTCAGCTCAGCTCTGTGATATCCCCTGCAAAACCAGCTTGCATGTTTCGGCGGTATCCAGCACCTCCACGTGACATGCATGACGGGATGCCGGCATAGCTGCAGCCTGCTGAGCACCTCGCCTCGGCAGAGCCTGCGCCATTCAGTGCATCATTGCCGCAAAGCCGCCCACGGTGCCCGCCAACTGAGCGAGCAATGGCACCCGGCGCAGCGTTCAAGTGGGCAAGCTGCATCGGGGCCAGGGGAGAAGGCCTGGCAGCCACCCCAAACTGCTCACCTTTTTAACCCTGCTTCAAGCGTCTTCTTGCCAGCTTCTCGCGCACAAGACGTCGGGTGTCTTGTAAACTCCTGTGCCGGCACCGGCGCTAGTGGGGTCCTAGGGTAGGTGACCTGCTGCCTATCCCAGCCATTGTCTCAGTCTTGCTTTCGCATGCCAACAAAGTTATGATTACAACCCGCATGTGCTGCATTTGATGTTTACTATGCAAGGATCCGGGCGGCGGCGGCGGCGGCGCGCCCCTGGCAGCAGCAGCCCATGGCCGCCCCGGCGCAAAAGAGGCTTCCAGTATCTCGCTGGTTCCTGCGTGACACCAGCCTACAATTTACAATGGCGCAAAAGTATCGTCAGCCGCCGAGTCACCCCAGGTGGCGTCACATTGGCCTGACCGAATAAAATTCCTCAGCAAACGTGCTCAAAAGCTTCCGAGACTCGACAAGCAACTCCTGCTGCAACCGCGGGAGAGTCTTGGAGCGTTTGGATCGCGGCGGCAACGCGAGCGGGAAGGTTACAGCCAAACTCTCGCCTCAGTCACTGAGGTTTCAACTCAGCGACACCACACCGCTCGGCAGCGTGGGCGACGGCCCCGCCCGCGGGAGCTGGCACTTCCTGGTGGGGCTACAGCTTGCCGACGCACTTGCCGCCGCCTTGCACAGCTGCCGTGCTCCTCTGCAATCAACCAATCAATGAATCTACTACATTTCGATCAGCTGCTCCAACCCCCTCCCCTCGACTCCTTTGACCTGTCCCTGTTAAAACATTCACCCATTCACCGTTTCAGCGTGCATAGCTACCAGATACTGCCTGGCCGCCCTACTGACGCAACACGAGGCCCTGGCCACCCATGCCCCAACCCGCAGGAGCATGCTGGGAAGCGGGAGCGCGCACTGTGCGGCGTCAGCTGGATCCTGCCTGGCACAAAAAAAGATGGCATGGTGCGTGAGCCTGGCCGCGCTCCTGCTGGGCTGGCTGGCCTTTGCCCGCCGCCGCAGCTTCCGACAGGGCAGCAGCAGCCTGGAACGTACCGCACACAACTGCATCCTGCGCATCGTCGCGACGTCGGTGGCTGCCACCTGGCTCCCTGCCTGCTCAGCTGTGCTGCTCCCCGGTGAAATCAGCGCATGGGTGAACCCAGAGGTGAGCCTGGGAGCGTCTCTGTTGCAGTCAGATGCTGTGGGTGAAAGAGAAGGGAGGAGGGGACATGGGCACGCGTGCGTGCTGACTAGCGGGCCATGTGCGCTCGGCATCAGACAAGCCTAGCCGTAACAGCCCTTGGGCCCGGCCTGCGCGCGTGCAAAACACAACCTTGTAGCACTGCCTATCCGCCTTGTGCATGCCACGTCACCTGCGCTCCATGCCTCCCTCTGCCTGCGCAGGCCCTCTTCCTGGCAGCACTGCAGGTGCTGCTGCCGCTGCCGCTGAAGCACCACCTGTGGGTTCAGGCGCTGGCGCTGCGCTCGGCGCTGGCCCGCATGCGCCAAGTTGCCTCGGTGGCTGCCTGCCTGCCCGGCCAGGCCGCCATGTGTGCACGCTTTGCACGCTGCGCACGCCTGGCCCTGCTGGCGTTTGTGCCCGGCGGCGACGAGCTGCACCCCGCCCTGCTCCCGGAACACGCCTGCTGGATGTTCAACGTGTGGATTGTGGCTGTGGTAGGCTACCTGCTTCCCTCTGCTGTGCTGGCGGCGCTGACAAGGCACGCCACGTGGGTGCAGCAGCAGCGGCAGCGGCAGCGGCAGCAGCGGCAGCGGCAGCGGCAGCGGGCGCCAATTGGGCATCGCGACAGCGGCACGGCTGGCATGCCACGCAAGCAGGCAAAGCGGGGCGGCACGGCATCATCCTTGCATGTGCCTAAACCTGAAGATAGCCCCAGCCCAAGCGGCGTGCTTGACGGCAGTGAGCCAAGCAGCAGCGGCAGCGAGAGCGAGAGCGAGGGCCATGGCAGCGAGAGCGAGGCTGACGGCAGCCGCGTGAGTAGCCGCCGCCTGCTCGCCCAGCTCCCGCCCGGCTACACAGACTCTGAAATGAGCAGCCTCTGCGGCACGCCCCACCCCACTTTTCTGGGCAGCAAGGCCCCCCGCCCCTTTGCACCTGGCCCGCTCAGCCGCCTGCCCCACCTCGCCTCACAGCTCGCTTTCACCTGGCTGCCCCTCCTGCTGCCCAGCGCTGCCCTGTTGTGGGCCGCCTTGGAGGTGGCCGTGCAACTCCTGCACATGTAACTGCCTTTTTGCCCCCACCTCTTGCTAAACACCAACCCGAAACATCCCCGCACTAGGATCGCCTGCACGCACCACTTCCAAGTGTTATAGAAACCCGCCTCTCACGCTCCCTTGCTGCCTTCATGCGACTCCCTTAAGCTGGTCCCTGTTGGGGACCCACCCTGCCTGTGGTCAACTTGCTGCACCTGCCGCTCTCCATGCTCCCTTGCAAGCCACGCCACCCTTGCGGACTCCCTTCCTCCCTCCTTCCTCGTGTCCTCGGCGTGTTGCCCTGCTTCGGCAGACGCCGCACCGCCCTTCGAGAATTGTCTGCCCTGCCTTGCACAACGCCAACCACACGTGTGTGGAGATGCCCCCATGGTAGCTGACTGGTGCCTGTTCTTCCTCCTGTTCATGTCCTCCTCATTTCCCACGCCCTCGGGCTGTCATGTCTCCTTCTTCTGGAGATGCCTGCCGCCTTCCCTTCCCCTTTCCTTCCCCTAGTCAGCCTCCCACTCGTGCTCACTCTTGAGAGGTGCCGAGCCCCACCCCTGCGTGAAGCCCCACACATTGCACATCGCCCCTCATCCTACACCCATCACCCCATGCCAATTTCACCCCCGAAGCCACCCTTTGTGGCATGCCACATTCCCACACACAGCACCGCCGTCAAGCAATGTGAAACTCCCGCCAGCATAGCCCCTCTGCCCCTGTCCTTTATGCCACCTGTTCTTTCAATGATCCGCTTCTTCCGTTGCCAGCTTGGAGGCAGTGCTGCCCCTGTGCCCGCTCCACTCACTCACAGCCCCAGGTGACTGCGTTGGCTTTCGTCATCACTTACAACAACATTTAGAGGCTGCCGACCGCGGCACGCCTCTCATAATATCTTTATAATACAGCATGAACACCTCGTTTTGTGCGTCTCTCCACGCCCTTTCTTTTGCCTCCGTGTTTGCACCCCAGCCATGAATGGCTTGAATCACCCTCCTGCTGCCAAGCGCACGCCATTGCTCCTCCCCATACTCATCTCTCCAGCAGCGCCTCTCCATTCATTGCCGGTAGCGCTTCACTCCCCGACAGGCAGATGCAGCCAGTATGTGTAACTTGCATCACGGATCAAAGCGCTGCAAACCCCCGACTGCTCCGCTTTCCTTCTGCGTCACACAGTGTGCTCATCCGGTTCATTTGCCGCCGCTGCCCATGCGCCAGACAGTCGAGGGGCCAGTGTACTCTGAACCTCAGGCCTCCAGGGGAGGAGCAGAGTGCTCAAGGTGGGTGGTGCCACCTCACTGGCAGTACTCTGCTGGGGTCCTGCCTGGTTTTAACTAGGGTTTCCAGCTGCTGCTGAGCAGGCTGCAGCTGTGGCTCAGAACCAGGCGCAGCAGGCACTTTCATTTTCGAATGCGGAGCTCATCAGCAGTGGCTGCAGAAGGTGAGATGTTGACTACATCCTGAGGCTGTCCTTGCTGTCCTTGACCTCAGGGGAAGAAACTGGTCAGCACCGCCACAGGTGAGGCAGCGCCCGCCAGACCCCCTCGATCTACAGTCTTGTTCACAAACGAGCGGCCGCTCCCCTCAGCTCTGCAAGAACGTCCGCAGGAGCCAACGCCGGAGACCGACAGCCTTGCGAGAAGTTGAGGCACCCCTCCTCGGAGCGGGAGGCCTTCGCAAGCTTCCAGGTCCGCGGGCTGCCTACCCGGACTGCGTGGGCTTGCAGAGGCAAGGCTGGCTGCGGCTGGCAACTGCCCAAGAAGCTGCCTTGCCAAGCTGGCCTGGAAGCTGCCTTCCCAAGCCATGCCTGTACCAGCTGCGGCTGTACCAGCTGGCGGCAGCTGGCCGACAAGGGATGCTGGGATGCCTCAACCCAGGCCCCCCGCCAGCATGCATCACACCTCTGGCAACCCCCTCTTGTCGAAGGCTCAGCCACCACCCCTTACCTGCCCGTGCCCTCGGCCCCGTCGTCCCCTGCGCATGCAGACATGCTCGCCGGCAGAAGTTTCTTGGGAGCGGTGCTTCTGCCGCCGCTGGCCTTCCCTCAACAGCAGCTGGCAGGGGCGGTGCACATGGCGCTGGCAGGCTTGCTGCTGGCCTGGCTGGCCGCCCGCCGAGGCGCCAACTTTCAGATGAGCCCAAACGGCCGCACCGCCGTCGTGTGTGCAGCACGCATCACACTGGCGGCTGTGGCCGCTGCCTGGGCGCCGGTGGGCCTGAGCCTCCTGCTGCCCAACGCCATGAACAGCATGTGGCTGACAGCAGAGGTGAGCTGGCCAGCATGGGGGCATGTGAGGCGCTTCGAGTTGCACAACTGTGGATTCTGATACACTCACCCGCCACCCTGTCCCAAGACACTTTTGCTGGCCCCTGGACTTGAAATGTAATTGGTGATTTTGACATTACCCCCAGCAATCTATCACCTCTCTGGCAGTGGTCAACCAACACTGCCCCCGCACCTGCATTCCTGTGTGCAGGCCCTGTTCCTCGCGGTGCTGCCGCTGCTGCTGCCGCTGCCGTTGAAGCAGCATGCGTGGGTTCAGGCGCTGGCGCTGCGCTCGGTGCTGGCCCGCATGCGCCAAGTTGCCTGGACGCAGGCAGCTTTCCCGCGCCAGGCAGCTAGGTGTGTGCGCTCTGCGCGCTGCGCGTGCCTGGCCCTGCTGGCTGTGGCGCCTGGCCTTCCAGAGCACGCGCAGCACCCCCAGCAGCCGGAGCGAGCCTGCTGGATGGTCAATTGCTGGATCGCTGTGGTTGTTGGCTACCTGCTGCCCACTGCTGTGCTGGCGCTGCAGGCACGACATGCACAGCATGCCAAGTGGGCGCAGCGGGTTCAGCGGGCGCAGCCCCCGGCACAGCAGCATGGCACTGCCTTGGGGACTGGCAAGGCGCCACGCAGGCAATGGAGGCTGCTCAAGGTGGCTCCCTCTGTGCGGAGGGCCAGTGTCCCCAGCCCGCAAGGCGGCATCGACAGCCATTGGCAGAGCAGCACCAGCAGCAGCTGCGCCCACGACTGTCACAACGGCACCCGGGCCGACGGCTGCCGCCTGTGCGTGCTCCTGCCAACAGGCACTGAGGCCTGCCACGTGGCCCCCTCTGCCCCGAGCATGCGCGCTAAACTGCACGCGTTTCTGGGCAGCAAAGGCCCCCGCCCCCTTGCACCTGCCCCGCCCAGCCGCCTGCCCCACCTCGCCTCGCTCGCTTTCACCTGGCTGCCCCTCCTGCTGCCCTGCGGTGCCCTGCTATGGGCCGCCTTGGAGGTGGCCGCTCGCCTCCTGTAACTGCCTGCCTGCCCCCACCTCTTTGTTATACAAAAAAACAAAAAAAATCCTTTGCTGAACACAAACCCAAACAACACCCCCCTTGGCACCGGCGTGCATTTTTCTGTTACCGCCTGACACCTCGTTTGCCACCTTGCTTGAAACCTTGCTTTCCACACACACGCCAACCTCACCCCGCCACCACCGAGCACTCACCCCCTCACCCCGACGGTCCTTTCCCCTGCTGTGCCTGCTGCCGTGGGGAGGATCCGCGCTTTTGTATGGCCTGCCAGTGTCTGCCCCCATCATGCCCAGCACCCCCCGCCCCTCATCCTGCCCGCGCCCTCATGCCGACACCTTGCTATATCCTCCTATATATCCTCCATTTGATGTGTTTCATTGACTGCGGCGGTGCCTCTGCTGACCCGCCCACTTACCCCCACCACCTACCCGCCTACCCACCCTGCGCCTGTTTTTTCAGTCTTCTTTCGCTTGGCATTAATGATCTTCGAGTGGAGCAACACGCAGACGACCAATGGGTGTGTTGTGTGGGGTGTGCTCGAACAGGCACGGGGCACACCGGGCCCACATCCCACAGCCAGCTGGCACATCTGGTGTCATGTGTGTGCTCACATCGGGCCTATGTTACACGGGCCTATGTTACACATCAGCAGGCACAGCAACGGGCAGCTGCCGGCAATGCATGCTACAGAAGGGGCCGCCACAGAAGGGGCCACCACAGAGGGCATGCGGCCACGGGCGGTCCGGAGCAGACAAGCAGGAGGGGCGGGGCATGTGGGATGCGCAGAAGCATGCAGGCAGAAACGAAAGCGGACTTGGGGGCCGGCTTGAACACATGGGCAGGCAGGGGAGGGAGGGAGCCCGTACTCCATTGCAAAACAGACATCAACATCAACCAACTGGCAGCAGGGGCCAGCCAGCCAGCTGGGCGACTGCCTCTGACCCACAAGAGGGCAAGAGAGGTGTGGGGGGCAGACGTGGTGTGAGCACGGGGGAGGGGTTTTCAGGCTGCTGGCGGGCAGGCAGGCAGGCAGGCAGGTGTGCGTTGCTTCCATCGTCTGCCGTAGCGGGCAGGCAACTGAGGGGTGTGCATTCCTCCCATCGTCCGGCGTAGGGAGGGCGGGCAGGCAGCCGAGGGCTGTGCGTTCCCTCCATCCATCAATCTTTCACTGCCTTGGACACCGCATCCGACAGCAGCGGGATGGAGACGTCCTTGGGCCACAGCTTGGAGAACTCGCCGCTGGGATTGACCAGGTAGACTGCACGGGCAGGGGATGGGGGGAAGGGAGGGGGCCAGAGGGGGGAGAGGAGTGGTCACAAGTAGGGATGGTTGCACGGCTGGTTTGGTACTGGCGGGGGGRGGGAGAAAGTGAGGGGCGGAGAGGGGTGGGTACAACAACCGCTGGGAATTAGTAAATTGATTGTGGAGGGTAGGAGGGAGGGAGTGGAAGGAGGCAGCGAGGGAGGAAGGGAGGGAGGAAGGGAGGGGAGGGAGGGGAGGAAGGGATGGTTGCAAGGAACTGTTGAACAGATACGCCGGCGGGGGTAGGTGGGCCAGAGGGGAGGGTGAGGGGTTCAGGGAAGACCCTGCAGTCGCCCCTTTCTCTGCCCCCGTTGCTGCTGCTGTGCATGCAAAGGCGCACGGACCTCACTCACACTCACACACACAAACGGAGCCAACGTAGTCTTGGTTAGAAAGCCCCAGTGATTGTCAATTGCGCTGCTTTGTAGGGTGCAGCCTCGCTCACTAAAGGGGCTCACTTAGGACTCATCCGCTGCAGCTGCTGTGCATGCAAGGGGCCTCCCTCACTCTCAAACTCAGAAACGGAGCCGACTTTGGCCTTGCTCAAAACCAACCAATCAATGATTGCCATTTTAAGCCAGGCGGGAGCCAGCAATGGTCTCATGGGACAGCCCCACGGTTTCACGTTTGTACTTGATGGGACACCCTCGCTCATCATTCCTGAGTTTCTTTCTGTTTGTTTCAAAGCCCACAAAGATAAGCTTTCCCTTCTCCGTCCCATGAGTCCTGCTGGCTCCGTGGACCCTAAATGTAATTGATTGATTGATTGATTGATCAAAGGAGCTGACGTAGGCCTGGTTTGCAAGCCCCACTGATTCGATTGCGCTGCCTTATGGCAGTGCATGCAGCCTTGACTCACCGAAGGAGCTGACGTAGGACTCGTCCACGGCAGCATCCCCCTTCTGCAGGCATGTATGTGGCAGACGGGGAGTATAAGAGCATATTGTGGTTGGGGAGGTGGGCAAGCAGTTGCAGGTTCATCCACGGCAGCCCCCCCCCTCCTGCAGGCAGGCAACAATTGGCAGGCCGGTGAGGAAGTAGGCAGCGCAAGGCTGGGAGGTGGTTGGGGAGGTGGGCACCCAGTGGCGCGTTCATCCTCGGCCGCACCCCACTTCTGCAGACAAGCAGATCTGCTTCTAGACAGGCGACGGGGCAGTCTTGGACAATTGTAGTCGTCTAGACAGGCGACGGGACAATTCGTAAAAGGAGCACTGAACTAGTGCATGGTTGGGTGGGTCGTCCAGGGAAGTGGCAATCAGTTGTCAGGAAAAATCAGAGCCCGGTTGTTGCAGTTCTAACCTCTCTGTACATGGTGCCAGTGTCTCACTACAAGCAGCAGCAGTGCCCGGCAGCAGCAGCAAGGGAGGCACCCAAAGCGTGCCGCAGTGCCCCCAACACAGCACTACCCTGACGCACTTTGTTGTGCGGACTATCCGTGACGGCTAGACGGCGCCCACCCTGTATTGCCTGCCCCCTTGTACTGCCCACCAACCCACCTTGTAGTGCTCATCTCCCTTTATCGCAGACAGCATCACCGCCTTTTGCAGGGACTTGAACCTGTGCGCACTCTCCAGCACCTGCGGGTGCATTCCAGCAAATCACACAACTTGTCAATCACAGGTCAAAAATACAGGGAGCCAGCAGCGGCATCATGGGGCTGAATGGGTGGGTGCATGCTGCGCATCCCCCAGCATCATCCCTAACCGTACCTGCGTGCCTCAATCACCCCAACAAATCTCCTGTCTCCTGGGACCATTCCTGGCTCCATATGGCCATTACATGTAACTAACTAACTAACTAACGGCCCGCCCACTCACCCCGTCAGCGTCCCCGGTCAGGCCCACCAGCGCGGGGTGCCCGGCGGCCCCCACCACCCTCTTCAAATCGTCCACCCTGGCATCAGCGGGAAGAGGGAGCATGTGAGGCGGGTTGCACACCCAATCTGGGGAAATGTGGATTGGTTGTATCAAGAGGCAACGTGATGATGCAGGGCATGTGCGGTAACACCAGGGGTGCGTGCCCGGTCCGCAAGCAGGGGTGCAGGCAAGCCGAGGCAGGCATGCCGGCATGCATGTTTCGGGTGTCTCTGCCCTGGCGGGAGGAAATACTGCTGGGGAGGGAGGTGCAGGGGGACAGATGTTTGTGCCAGCTGTGCCGTGACCCGTGGGGCCTCTGGGCGTGAGCAGCGAAATGGGAGGGACAGGAGTGCACAGGGGTGCATGGCACAGCACAGCACTCCCGGCACAGCACAGCACACCACACCACACCACGACACGGCATTCATCCATTTCTTGAACAGCGCTTACGCTCAGCACAGCACAGCACCGCACAGCACAGCACGGCCAGGCTGTCAAGGAGGCGGCTGGGACCACGAGGCGGAACACGACAGCCGAGGAGGGGCAGGGCACAGCAGAAAGGATGATGTGTGCTTTCAATACAAAACATGGGGCAGGCTCCAATCGTTCCCGTACCTGCCGTTGTGCAGCAGTACGCGCACCTGGCGGTTTGAAGCAGTACACATCTTTGGACCTGGCATATTGCTGCAGTACACTCACACCCGCACCTGTCGCTGTGCGGCGTGAGGGAGAGGAAGACGGGAGTGATTGCCACGCCGGTGCGCTGCTGGGCGGCCTCCGCAGCCCTGCAGAGCCACCACAGCAGACAGAAGAGAGGGTTCAGGGGAGAGATTCAGCTACCGGATCGCAGGCGTGCTGCTGGGCGGCCTCAGCAGCCCTGCAGAGCCATCACGGCAGACAGAAGAGGGTTCAGGGGAGAGGTTCAGCTACCTAATATCCGGGGCGCTGTTGGGCGGACTCCGCAGCCCTGCAGGGGCCCCACTGCAGGCAGGCAGATTGGGAGAGGGATGCGAGGAGGAGGGTGAGCAGCCACGTCAGGAAGCCAGCGGGCGGCCTCTGCGGCCCTGCAGGGCCCACACAGTGGACAGATGGGGCGGGGTCGCCAAACTCTCAGAGACTGGCTCGTCCTGATATCAAACAGCCTCTCTTGACGGTGGAGAAAAGCTAGATCTACCAGAGTAGTGGGAGGGGTGCAGGGAGCAAGTCAGCAGCCACCACCTTACAAGACAGTGGGCGGCCTCAGCGGGCGTGCCGCAACCCACAGAAGCCAGGTGGAGTGGGGAGGGTATGAGAGGTCCGGCAGGCACCACGAGGGTACTGCGCAGGTGCAACCACAGCACAGCGCCATGAGCGCAGCACAGCGCCGCACAGCGCAGCACAGCCGCGCCAGCAGCACAACAAAACGCCATGGGCACAGTACAGTGCAGTACAGCACAGCACAGCAAAGCAAAGTGCCGCGCAGCACAGCGCCGCGCAGCACAGAGCAGAGTTCCCCATGCTGCCACCGCAGCACAGCACAGCACAGCACAGCACAGCACAGCACATCACAGCACAGCACAACACAGCGCAGCACAGCCGCGCCAGCAGCACAACAAAACGCCATGGGCACAGTACAGTGCAGTACAGCACAGCAAAGCAAAGTGCCGCGCAGCACAGCGCCTTGACAGCAGTGTCCTGCGTGCGCCACCGCAGCACAGCACAGCACAGCACAGCACAACACAGCACAGCGCACCTGCACACAGCGTTGATGCCCTTCACGTCCTGGGCGCTGCCCAGGCTGCCAAAGTCGATCAGGGCCCACTTGCCCAGCAGGTTCTGAGCGGTGAAGGCCTTGCCCTCGTGGTTCACCATCCTGGAGGCAGCGAGGCAGGGGGGAAGGATGGAGGGAGGCTCGAGGGCACGGGTGGGCTCCCCTTTTGAGCCCACACGCCTAGGGCAGGCCCGGGTGCCCCAGCAAGTGCTGCGCAACGAACAGCCCCTCCCCTCGTGGATCCACATACTGCCACGTCAGCGGCGGGGGGCGGCCGGGTTTCCGGTGGGTCGCTGCAGCAGGTGTTGAACACCCTAAACCCTAAACCCTAAACTCAAGCCTCAGGCCTCAGGCCAAGCTCGCAATCACAGCAATGTGAGGTGTGGGCTTACTCGAGGGAGCAGGTGTGTGGGTGCCCAATGCACAGCACACAACACAGGTTGGTTTGCCAAGACCAGAAGCCAAGACGGGCATCAGGCTCACCCGAGTGGGTGGAAGCTTGGGTGGTGCAGCCTGGGCACCGGCGCCTTAGGCTGGACAATGCACACAGCACAACAGATGTGTTCTCGCTTTTTCTTTGCTACAAACTACATTCTGATACACTCACCCCCCACCCTGTCCCATGAGACCTTTGCTGGCTCCCCCTGGACTTGATATGTAATTGATTGGTGAGGGTGAGGTGTGGGCAGGCAAGGCGTGGGCTCACTTGAGGGAGCGGATGTCTGGGTGGCGCGTGATCTCGGCCTCCAACGGGCGCACCCCTTCCTTGGCCAGCACCAGGGTCTCGTAGGTGTAGGCCGCAATTCCGACCAGAAAGGCTGCACGGCAGGGATGCAGGGGAGAGGAGGGGTTGGGGAGGGAGGGCGGTGGGAAGAGGGTCGGGCAGGGAGGGCAGGGAGGAGATCGGTGAGTGCACAACATCTCTCTAGAGATTGTGGGTGCAGTGCAACACAGCACCCCCAGCCCGGCTGGACCAGGGTCCGTGTAGACCGCCTCCCTGCCTGCACCTGCCTGCTCGTCTCCCTGTGTCCTGCTTGGCCTGCGCCATGCACCCGTCTGCCACCGTGGCATGTCGCGGCCCAGCGCTCGCGGGCCCACCCTTGGCCTGCCATTTGCTACATCCAGTGAGGTGGAGCCTTGCCGTCACAACACAAAGACCCACTCACCCGTTCCGATGACGTAGCGGTACTCAAAATCCACCCCCATCACTTTCATCATCGTGCCGTGGGCCACAGCACCCGCGGTGGCGGCAGCAGTCACGATGGGGCGCGCCTGCTGCAGGGTGCAACAGGCAGACCCATTGGCGGGCAACATCACTACATCACCACCACTACAGCTACTGTTTATGGCACCAGCCAGGACCCTTGAGGATTGAGGACAAGACCAACAGGTTTGGGGTGGGTGAGAAGCAGCTAGGGGAGTGCGGAGGTGACGCACGGCGGGGCGGCGCGCCCGGTGAGGCAACCTCCAACGCCCCAACTGGGCCCTCTGGCAGCCTTGGACGCCGCTGGACAAGCCCCGCACCACTGCCCGCGCTTCCGAGGCACTCACCCCAGCCGCTGCAGGTAAGATGGCAGTCGACCGCTGCCCCATAGCCGCGGCGGCCCGGCGGCACAGGCTGGCGATCGCTCGAGAGGACATGGCTGCCACAATGTGCGGGTTACGAGGTGGAGAAGCGGTGTGCGTCACTGGCTGGGGTCCCAAAGGCGCGAAGGAAAACAGTCAGAGGAAAGGAGGAGGGCAGGCACCCCAACGCAGCTGACGGTGTCACGCATGCCGCTTCTCTCTCGGGCAGCTCGACACCGACCAGGACCACCGTGGGTTCGGTCCATGCGCTGGTGCAACTCTCCGAGACTGGCGCTGCCAGTGGCAGCGTGGGCAGCTGTTGCGGGCAAGCGAGCAGGGGCTGCTTATAGGCGCGGCCTGGCCAGCACAGGTGCAGGCAGCGGCGCCCCCGACGAGCAGGGAATGCTGAAGCTGCCTGGCGGGCTGGTGAGGTTGCCTGATGGGAGGCGGGTGCTGTGTGGCGCGGCCGACGCGCAGCCACCAACTGCTGCTCGTGATGGGGGCGAGGCAACCAAACTTTGCTCCATGTGTGGTGCAGCCCCTCAGGAGGAATGATCAATGTGCGGCCGCCGCCGGGGGTGGGCCCCCACCCCAACAGGCATACCTGCCACGGCATGATGATCCCCTTGAGCATCCCTTGAAACTCCCTGCCATGCTGCCTACATTCACCCTGCCCGCCAGGTGGTGACCCGCGGCAACATCTTGGCGCTGGCCTTTGGTGCATCTGCCACCGTGTGGCTGTATGTGGAGGTGTATGAGAAAGAGAAGGCCGCGGCTGTGAAGGCGGCGCAAGAGGTGCTGCGGCCCGAGACACCACCGCCGCGCGTGGCAGACGTGTGAGCCTTGGCCCCAATTCGGTGATGGTGGCTGGCTGCCTGGAAACGAAACGATTGGCCAACCGTGGGTGTTGCGGTGCTGCGCCTGCTGCGCCTGCTGCGCCTGCTGCGCATCCATCGTGCCTCCCGATCTTGCACCTCCCGGCTGTCCCTGATTTTGCTTGCTTTCATCTGCTCCAGTTTCGACCTGCATTGGGCGGGATTGTGTTAACTGCCGTTGGTGTCTCGCCTAGCGTGCACACAACAGATGTCGCCTACCGGAGCGTGCAGGAGCGTGGTGGGTGGCCCGCCAAATCACGCGACGCATGCCTGTCGCCACCGGCTGGCCAGACCCAGTGGGCTTCAGTTTGGGGTGCTGGGGACCAGGATCAGCTGATGTCAACATGTTTCTTTCCCTCACGGTCCTCTCCATCATACGTTTCTACATCTGGATAGCACGAGCACGTTGCAAGTGGGTGCTTGGCCGGCCAGGAGGGGCGCTGGGAGGAACTGGCGGCCACCGGCTCGCGTGGATGCAAGCAGCGGTTGGTGGCTTGCAGCTTTAATCAGGCCTCCCTGTACTTTCTGCTCCACTGGTTTCCGAGCCCGTTTGCCGAGGCAAGAACGAGATCTTGCCAGCTGAGATCAGGCATACTCGGCGCTGCGCCCGCCCAGCAATACAGCACAAGGGTGCCACCAACTGCGCTGGGTCAGTTCTGTTTGGCAGGGTGATGCGTGAGCCAGGCCTGAGCAGAGAGGGGTTTCTTCCACGTCAGGGCAAGCAATTGGGGGCAAGCAAATCCACGTGCAAGGTATGGCGGCAGCGAAGGTACGCCTGCGTTGTACTTCACCCTGCAGAGTGACCGTTCACAAACTGGGCCCCATCGGCCGCTCCGCCACCCTTCGACTGCGCTTCACAGCGCCTGTGCCTTTCCAACATGGCCAGCGTGCGGAATGCCTTCGATTTGCTAGTCGGCGGGGCCGAGCAGCCCGCGGTGGTGGCTGCAACCGCCAGCAGCAAGGCCAAGAAGAAGTCGAAGAAGAAGGGAGGCTCAGGGGGCGCGATCGCAGAGCCACAGGCCCCCGCGATCACCAAGGCGGCCGAGCGGGCTCCTGAGCCGCGGGTGCAGGCCGCCAAGGATGCCGGCGAGGCGCTGGAGGCGGCCACTGTGGCGGCCTCATCGGGCGAGCTGGGCGCCCTGGCCCTGGAGTGGGCAGAGCAGGTGGGCGGGCGGGGGCGGGCACATACAGAGTGGCGGCGGCGCCGCCGCCCTGCGCCCCGTGTTCCGGACCTCACCCTTTTGCTCACATTCCGCACTCTCCTGGATGCAGATGGTGCGTGGTGATGGGCTCTACACCGATGGCAACAAGTTGGTGGACTTCAAGCAGGTGAGCAAGGGGGGGCGGCTTGCACCCTGCGAGCCCTGCGGCAGCTGGGTGCTGCCACGGGACCGCAGCTGGGTGCTGTAGCGCCCTTGCTTGCCTTGCCGCCCGTGTTGCTGGCGCAGTGCAGGCCGTTGGCAAGCAGCTCGCAGGCCGATACCATCCAGTGCAAGCCTCCTTTTGGTGGGTGCTGACGCCGTGCTAGCAACCCCTGCCCCCACGTCGCTCAGGAGCCCCACCCTCTGCCCGCCATTGCCCAATACATGTGGCCCGCCCTCTGCCCACCTCCTCCTCGCAGGTGCTGCTGAAGAGCCGGGGGCTGGAGGCGCTGACCGAGGCTGTGTGCGCCCGGGGCACCGTTGCCAGCGAGTCGCGGCCCCTGTCCCAACTGTTGGGTGCTGCCGCCTACCCCTCGCTGCCCTCTGGCCTGCCGGTGGCGCTGGCCGCCGCCGCCGCCAGCCTGGGCCAGCTGGCAGCTGCCGACCCGCTGGCGCCCACGCCCGCTGCCAAGCGCGCTGTGGTCGCCG
>JTEE01000044.1:33950-45404 GCA_002896455.3 Chlorella sp. ArM0029B | reverse complement strand
TCCCTCCCCGCCTGCCACCTGTCAGCCCACCTCATACCCTACCAGCCCGCCCTTCCTTACCCTCCTGCAGCACATCTCGATTGCCCCCTCCCTCCACGCCTGCCACCTGCCAGCCTACTTCGTACCCTACCAGCCCCCGCTTCCATCCCCTCCTGCAGCACATCTCAATCGCCCCCTCCCTCCCCGCCTGCCACCTGCCAGCCCACCTCATAACCCAGCACCCCCCCGCTTCCTTCCCCTCCTGCAGCACATCTCGATTGCCCCCACCCCTCAATCGCCCCCTCCCTCCCCTGGCCACCTGCCAGCCCACCTCGTTTCCCAGCATGAAGGCGGTGTTGCCGGTGAAGGGGAATCGGTGCACAGGCAGCGCCCCCTCCTGAATCTCCACCCCCACAATGGTGCACCCTGCGCCCGGGTTGCGGTGGCGGCAGGCAGGCGGGGGGCGGGGAGGTGAGCCGGGAGGCGGGGAAAGCGGGAGGCGTGGAGAAGGCATGCCTAGGCAGCGGTGAGGGGCAAGCAGGGGAGGCGCGCCAGAGCGGAGGAGGAAAGTTTGGCTTGGCCCCATTCAAAGCGAGCGCCCCTGCCTTGCCCTCCCACAGGCCGGCATCCGTGCCCCTTCCCCCACACCCCGCCTGTGCACAAACCAATGCGCATGCACCCCGCCTGCTGCCCTTCCCCTCCTCCAGGCCAGGGCTCACAGAGTCTCACAGGGTCTCAGAGAGCATGGGCACTTCCCAAGCCTGCCTCCATCCCTCCTCACCACCTGCCTTGCACCTTCCTTCCTTCCCCGACCTCACCCCACCACCCCACCCCACCCCACCCACTTCCTCGGCCCACCTCGGGCCTCTTTCAGGTCCCGCACACATTCTTCTAGTGTGGGGAAGTGCCGGAAGTGGACATAGTCGCTGGAGCCATGTGCGCCAAAGGTGTTGAACTGCCGGGAGCCGACCAGGCACACCTGCGGGCGGTGTGAGCGGGCGGGAGGGCAGGGCGGGAGGGTGTTCGACTCTTCCACCCTTGCAGTTGGGGCATGGCGTAGGGCAAGGGCGGGGGCTGCCATGGCTGGAGACGCCCAAGGTGTTGGGACGCCAGGATGGGCGGGCAGCTAGGCAGGGCAGGCGCGCGGCATGCACAGCTGGCACGTCCAGCTGCACGGCGGCTGCACCCACCTGTTTGACGTTGAATGCCGTGGCGCAGCGTGCAAGCGTGCCTGCAGGCCGCCGTGTGGGTGGGCAGCACGTGTGGGTGGGAGGCATGTTGGGGCACTTGCCTCGGCACGTGCCGGCGGTGCAGCAAGTGAACATTCCCTTATCTGCCATAGATAAGCTGTGTTGAATGAAGAGGGCGGCGAACCAATACTTCCAGGGTGAGGGGGGCGCAGCCCCCCCGCGCGCCCCCCCCGTATCAAAACGGTACAGTGAGGTGTTGACACATCATCAGCCCCGCACACCAAGCCTGCACTGACCCACTTTCTGCCCACACACCTATGTTGTGCTTCTTCGCTACATTGTGCACGATCAGATAGCAGTCTGGCAGGCTGCTGACGCCACCCTCAGTTGCCTCGGCGGGGGAGGACGGTTGGGGAGAACGATCATGGTTATGCCACCCCTCGCCTTCCTGCCCATCTGCTGCTGCCTCTGCCGGCGCCGCCGCTGGCGCCGCTGCTGCCTGCTGCTGTGGCGGCTGGCCCAACTCCGCCTGCTTCTGCGGCTCCATCTCGTTGCTGCTCATGCTGCAACAGATGTATAGATGTATAGGCACGCGGCGCAAGCGGTGCAGGGCCAAACAAAAGAAACAATTTGTGGCCAAGCCAAAGCGCCCCACTTTGGCGTCGGAACGTGCGGCAGCGAAGTTCTATTGCAATTTAGCTACAGCACCCAGACGGTGCACTTCTCAGCAATGCATGCTGAGCCTGCGGCGACGGTGAATTGAAGCTCCACGCTCCGCCTGCCGGCACGCCTTCTGCACCGCTCATCGCATCCATCAGGGCGCCCACAGTTCCCTGCCGCTGTCTGCAAGCCCTGATCACCAGTCTCACCACTCAAGCGGTGCACACAAGTTTTCAAGCCCAACCCGACTCCTCGCTCGCTCCTCTCCTCACACATCATGCCTGCCTTCACATTGTCCACGGTCTCCCGCGTTGCGGCGCCCGCGGCGACCCTGCGCCCTTCTCGCGCCTTTTTGCGGGTTGTGACCGTCCGTGCCGCACTCCTCCCCACTGAACCGAGCAGCACTAGGCTGCTGCCGCTGCTGTCGGACTTGGTGCAGGCACAGGTGAGGGTTGGCGGGGGCGAGGGCAACTTTGGGCCAGACCTACGTTCCCGCCGTTTGCGCCGGCGCCCGACCTAGCAAACTGGCACCACGCGCCACCAGGCCAGCCGTTGGGACTGCCAGCGCCAGCTGCTGTGCACCAGAAGTGCTCCACACCTCTGCTCACTCCCCCGCTGCTGTTGCCGGCCCTGTGTGCAGGCCAGCGTGGCACGTTTTGAGCGCCTGGCGGGGCGTAGCGCCATGGTGGGTGCTGCCGTTGCGCTGGTCACCGAGGCCCTGCTGCCCACCAGCGGCGGCCTGTTTGGAGCCGTGGCGGCAAGCACAGGCGCCACCGCAGAAGTGGGCGCCGCCGCCATCTTCCTCCTCTGCTGCTCAGGTGCGCCGCGTGCTGCCGCTGCCGCTGCTGCCGCTTCTGGCGGGGGCATGGTCGGCACCTGTGCAATGATGTGAATTACACCACAAAAAAACATGCGACGCAAAGTGTCCCGAGGCAGGTTCACACAGCTGCGCCCATCGGCCCCAGCTTATTGTGTTCACCGGGTACCGTGGCCGCCGCTATTCTGCACCCCGCCATCGTTTCACTGGTCTTACATCCTCCTCCGCCCTCGAACGTCCTCCCCGTGTGCTGCCCTGCAGTCGGCCTGGCGGCAAGCCTGCAGCGCCCCTTTGCCTCCCACCGCCTGCTTGAGCCCGTCATCGCATCCCTCACCTCCAAGCGCCGCTCCTTCTCGGGAGTGTCTGGCCAAAATGCAACTGTGGACGGCGCCCTCGACTCTGCATTGGACTCTGTCTTCCACTCACGTTTCATCATGTAAGCTCAGCAGGGGCAGCGTGGCGGCACAGCAGGGCAGCGCAGCAGGGCAGCGCAGCATGGTGCTGTGTTGCACAGCGTGGTGGGAGCAGCACAGCGTGCTGGGCGCAGCAAGCATGGTGGGTGCAGCAGGGAGCAGGACATGGCATGCGGTGTGGTGGCAGGGGCAAGCGTGCAGTTGCACGGGGACGTGCGACGCAAAGGCAGCAAGGCTTGGCAGGCGCGCAGCGCTGGGGCTTGCGACGCGGCCTTGTGCCTCCCCCACCCACCCTCCACTCTACCCCATCCTTTCCTGGCTGCCTTGCATGGTTGCTGACCTGCTGCCCTTACCCCTCCCCCTTTACTTTTGCAGGGAGAACTACCTCCTGCAGGAGGATGAGAAGTACATCTGAGGTACACCTCAGTGCAACGATACACAATGCGCCATACATACCAAGGCGGCAATGGGCACAGCTTAATGCAATGCTGTTGCCCCGCACAATCATGCTGGCCGCGTGCCACCCACAACGAAACCCAAGAGCGATCCAAACGCAACAGCCCCGCTCCCCTCCCTACCGCTGCTCCAAACCTTCCCTACCGCTGCTGCAAACTGTAGATTAGCTGCCCAAGCCAGCCCTCCCCAACTCCCCCTCACGCCCGCTCAGCCTTTCGCATGCCCGCACATGCCCCCAAGACACGTCATCCTTTCCCTCTGTTCTTTCCACCCATAAACCAACAACAGGCAGCCATCGTCAGGGAGTATGGTTTTCAACCCCTCCCTGCGGTGCCGGTGCTTTTTACAGAAGCGCCGTTTGCCCCTCTGATCAGTTGTGACTACCATCTGTCCCCTAGCCTATCCTCTAGCCCATCTTCGTTGAACACGTATCCACTCCTCAGCAAGCCCCGAGTTCTTCCCGAGTCCTTGCCACCACGGCCCGCATGCCGCCCTGCGTGCCGCGGCCCTGTTGTGCACTACAACCCCCAACACTACATGGTTGGTTGATAGACACCCCTGTTCCACCCCACCACGGTCGCACCAATCTAGCCTCCATCTTTCCACGCCGCTTTCCACGCGGCACGCTTGCATCATTTCATTTTCATGGCCCCCTGGCGGTGGTTTTCCCGACACTGCACCCACGGGGCGGCCGCTCTCCTCTCCCCTGCTCTTTGCCTTCTCCGCTGATGTGATTGGCTCACTGCCCCGCCTAATTGCCGTATGCCTTCGCATTCGATCCAAAATGTAACTCACCACGGAAAGAGATCGCAAATCGAGAGGGTGTTGCGCAGCATCAGATGCGGCGGCCTCTTGCAGTGCTGGCGGCGGTAGTGAGCCAGCTAGGTGTGGGCTGAGCTGCCATGGGCACCCTGCGCACGCCACAGCGGCCATCTGTCTCTGCACTGCCTTCTGCATCCGTATTCTCGGCTCACAGTCTCCCGGGAGTGGCGCATTCTCTCAATCCCCAATGGCGCGGGCACTCTGTCGGGCTGCCGCCCTGTGGCAGCGGAGCTTCTCAACCGCAGCCACTCCGGCAGGTGAGCTGCAGCACTGCACCGTTCCAGCGCTTGGCGTGCAACAGCCCGTGCCTCCCCGGCTGCCGCCTTCCCTCCCGCCTCCCGCCGCCTGCTCCCACTGCCCCGCGCCCGCCCTCCCTCCCATCCGTAGGCCCCGTCTACGTCGTGTTTGGAGCAAACGGAGGTATCGGCAGCGCCCTGTGCGAGCAGCTGGCAGCCCAGCCGGGCGCGCAGCTGCTGCTGTCTGGGAGAGATGCGGGGCGCATGCAGGACGTCGTGTTTCGCTCGGCGTCGGCGGGGGCGGCGGCGGTCACCGTGGTTGCAGCTGACCCGCTGGACCCAGCGGCAATTGAGCACGTGCTGGCAGAGGCTGTGAAGCTGTATGGACGGGTGGACGGGGTGGCAAATTGTGTGGGGTCCGTGATTCTCAAGTCAGGTGCGGCTGGGTGGCTGCCTGCCTGTTTCGCTCCGTGGGCGTTTGGTTTGGTGTGCCTCCTTTTTTGCTTCTTCTTCTTCTTCTTCATGCTTGGTCATGCGAACCTGGACTGTGCACAACATGATTGCTGAGTGTGTCCCGCCCCGCATGCTGTGTTCATTCCCACCGCCGTGCACAACCTGACTGCTGACTGTGCCCCGCCCTGCATGCTGTGTTCATCCCCCCCGCCCCCCCGCCCCCTGCAGCGCATGCCACCACCCCGCAAGAGTTTGAGGACACCCTGCGCATCAACCTGACCTCCTCCTTCGGGGTGCTGCGCTCAGCTGCCAAGGTGGGCCCAGCGGGCGTGGGTGCTAGCACTTCACGTGGGACACATGTGCACTTGGAGAATGTAGATCACGGCACACATGCATATGTGTATAGGATGTGTGTATGCTTAGAGCAGCCTGCACAAATGCACGCCCCCGATGCCTGCGCTTGCAACTGCCAAACCCCCAGAAGCCCGGTTTGCTATCACAGCGGCCCTCATCTCACGCCGGCGTCCGCTGTGTTTGCACCACCCTCCTCCCCATCAACCGACCCCAACAAATGATAGTGGCACTAATCTTAAGCCGGCGCCCGCTGTGTTTGCACCACCCCTCCTTATCACCCCCCACAGGTGATGATGCGGAAGGAGAATGGCGGGGGCAGCATCGTGTTCTGCTCGTCCGCGGTGGCACGCCACGGCATCCCAAACCACGAGGCCATCGCGGCAGCCAAGGTGGGTTGAGTGAACTGTGCCTGCATGTGTGTATCTGTGTTGGCAGCCAAGTTTACTTTTCTCTGTGCAGCGTACTTTGCGGCTGCTTCTCCTGTGGCAGCATGCCAAGGTGGGTTGTGTGGAATGTGGTTGGGGGTGTGCCTCTGTTGTGGTGGCAGCGACGTCTAGCGTTCTTGGTTGAGCAGTGGTTGTGTTTGTTCTGTGGAAGCAGCAAGCCAAGGCGGGTTCCGTCTCAGCTCGGGGCTCCTTCTCTTGATGCTGCAGCAGGGGACCCTCCTGTGTGCAGCACCGACACCTGTGGCTGCGCGCCGCCATGCGCACCGTGCAGCATGCGCCGCGCTGCCAGCGCTTGGCAAGCCTTTCGCCACCAACCTCCCGGCCTGACACCTGTCTCTCCTCCCTGCCTCTCCCCACAGGGCGGCATTGCGGCCATGGCACTGAGTGCAGCCGCCACATACGCACCAAAGGTGAGTCCTGCTGGACTGCTTGTATCTGCCCCTAAAATGCTTGTATCCGCCCCTGGACTGCTTGTATCTGCCCCCCTGGCCGGCTAACTGCCTGCCTGCCTGCCTGCCTGCCTGCCTGCCTGCCTGCCTGCCTGCCTGCCCGACTGCCAGTGCATGTTGCCAGCCTTGGGGGGTCACCGGTCACCCTCTGCCATGCCAGCCGCCCACGTGGCATTCGGTGCACTCCACCTCCGTGTGCTGCCCTCCTCCCGCACTCCTGCACTGCCTCCTTCCCTCCCCCCGCTGCCCCCCCGGCGCCTCTCCCACATAACAACCTCTCCCCCCTCCCTCTGCCCACCCCTGCCCTACCACTCTGCAGAACAAACTTCCCCTTTTGCCTCTGCCCACCCCTGCCCCACCACTCTGCAGAACAWCCTTCCCCCCTTTCCCCCCGCTGCCCCCCCGCGCCTCGCCCACAGAACAACCTTCCCCACCTCCCTCTGCCCACCCCTGCCCTACCACTCTGCAGAACATCCGTGTGAACTGCGTGGCGCCAGGCCTCACACGCACCCCCATGACCGCCCGCATCACCGGTGAGAGGCCGGCAAGCCGCTGCATCCATCAGAGCCCTGCAGTCCCGCGCCGCCATGCACGCCCCGAAGCCAACGCCTGCTTCGCCCCTGCCTGCGTCGCCCCAACAATGTGCCCTCCTCCCCGCAGGCAGCCAGGCGGCCTTGAAAGCCAGAGCCACCAAGCAGGCCCCAAAGCCAACGCCTGCTGTGCCCCTGTTTGTCTTCCCCATCTTCCCACCCATGCAAACACCCCGCAGGCAGCGAGGCGGCCCTGAAGGCCAGCGCCGCCATGCACGCTTTGAAGCGCATTGGGGAGCCGGAGGAGGTCGCGGCCGCCATGGCTTTCCTGCTGAACCCAAGCAACAGCTTCATCACCGGGCAGGTGCGCTTTGCGTGCTGTGTGCATGCTGTGCTGCAGCGTGCTGTGCATGCTGTGCTCCACGGGGGCAGCTGCCATCGCTTTATTGCTTGGTCACATGAAACAGATCAACGCCGGACAGGTGCGCTGTGCGCGCTGTCTGCATGCTGTGATGACAAATGCTCTGCATGTTGTGCACACGGGGAGCAGCCGCCTTTGCTGTTCCTGCCATGTCACACCCAACATTTCTCCGTCTTTCGTGAATGCTGTGGTGCGCTGTGTTGTGCCGTGCGCCTTGGTCAGCCACCGCCCCCCCACACCTCCCAACCCCTCGGTACCTCAAACGGGGCCGCCTCGCCAGTCATGTTCAGTAAACGTGCAGTTGCCGCCACATCACTTCACCCGTGCCAGGCTGGCCAACAGTGCCACGTGCTCCCCTGCACCCACACGCTGCCCAGGCTGTGCACGCTGCCCATACTGCCCATGCTGTGCACGCTGTGCACGCTGACCATGCTGTGCACATTCCTACACATTCACCCCACTCCTGCTGGCTGCGTGGCATTCAGCTGCGATCAAGTACCTGCTTTAGCTGCCTGATCACCTGATGTATGCACCCGTGCACCCCCGCTGCTGTGCAGGTGCTGGGTGTGGATGGCGGCCTGGGTTCCGTCAAGGCGATGTGAGGCAGACAGCAGATCCCGCTGCCGCCTTTGTTGCACAGAGAGGCAAGCGGCTCCGTGACCCACCTGCCCCGCCGCTGCTGCCTACTGGTGCAGCCTGCTGCACTTCCGTTCTCTTCATATATACACACAATGATTTGTATACACACCTTCGGTGTATAATAAGAGTACAAGCGCACCCCACAGGCAGTCTGTTGCTCGGATGCCCAAGCACAGCTGGGGTGATCAACCAAAGACAGCGATTCGCTGAATGAAGTCAGGGAGGGCCAGAAAGGCTGGAATGCACCGGAAAGGCTGGCTGCTCAATACAGGGCCCGCCACGAGCAACGGTGGCCAGGCAATTCGAAATCACAAAGGGGCAGAAGAAATGACGGGAGGCAGCTTGAGGCAGCTTGAATAGAAAGAGCGCAGGCGGGGCAGGTGCCACAGGCAGGGCAGTGCCAGGCAGGGACACAAGCAGCAACGGGTGGGAAGCCACTTTGGTGGCGCTGGCAGAGCATCTCAATCGCAGAAACAAATTTAACCAGTGTTGAACAGCTTGCTTGGGTGAGACATAGTGCAGGTCAGTAGTGCAGGTGGAGGGGAGGGTGCACAGATGATGGGTAGTGCAGATGGAGGGGAGGGTCAGTGCGGATGGAGTGAGTACTACTATTCTAAACCCTACACCCTGAACCAAAAATCACTAGAAGTAGTGCAGATGGGCAGGGCAGGTGGAGGGGAAGTTCTCTGGGGGTAAGTGGCCAGGCTGGGAGAGCAGCCGGCGTCACGAGGCCACGGCAGAGCAGTCGGGGAGGCGAGGAGGCACATGTTGGGGGGAGGCTTGAAGAAAGAGTGTGCCGTCCACGCTCGCTCACTGCACCTTCCCCTCTGCCGGCACCTCCTTGAAACCCGTATGCTATGCATGCTGTGCCAGCTGCGCCTCCCAGCCCAGCGCATCACGGCGTGCAGTGTGCAAAGCAGGCCGTGGAGATGCGGCGCTGGTGTGCTGTGCATGCTGTGCAAAGGTTTTAGGCCTCGAAGGCACCGGAGGCACTCAGAAAGCACGTGCGTAGTGCCGGCACTGGCTTGTCTGCATGTTACCTGAGGTGTGAAGCAACTGACGAATCATCAAAGATGGTGGCAATCCACTGTGGGTCGCCCGGCTGTCGTTGGGCCGCACCCTTACGTCGTGGCCTTGCTGTCTGGCTGAGCTGGCACCAGGTCGTCATGACAGCTGGTGCCACGTCACCCACTTTACTCACTGTTTCACTTGAGGTGTACAGACTTGCGCAAGGGCACCAGCAGGAGTCCGCACCACACTGATTGCCAGGTCGCAGTGGCTGTGATTTTGCCCGCCTCGCCTCCACCATGCCCAGCGGGGCAGCTGGCCCACATGATATGCATGCTGGGGGCGGCTACCAATGCTCACCACCGGCCACGTGGGTGCACCATGCACACACAGCACAGCACAGCACCGCACGCACAGCACAGCACGGTGCGCAGCCGCCATTGCTTTCTTTCTTGGCCCCGTCCTTGCAAGGAGTAAGGGTGAGCAACATTCTGACCTCCCGAGCCAGGTGAGTTGCACACGCTGTGCTCATGTTTTGCTGAGCTGCCCTGCTAGCGGTGTGTGTGTGTGTTACACACACTATGCGTGTCAACAATGGGATGTATCGCCAGATGACTGAGGAGGACAGAGACCAGGAGAGTGCCAAAAGGAAGGGAATGCACGCAAATGCAGGTAATGTACGGGCCGTACTGTAGCCGGCGCCGGCACCTGCGCCAAGTGCCGTGCTGCCAGCCGCCCTCTGCTAATGCTGGCTAGTCACGCTGCCTGCCGCACTGCACAAAAGCTGCCATGCTGCTCGTCACAGCCGGCGGTCTGAGCACCCCGCCGCCTGCGCTGCAGCTGGCTCAGATGCTGAACACCCTCCACCAGGAAACCAGTGGAGGGTGTCCCCCAAAATGCAAAGACAACACAGGCGAGGGGGGGCTTGCTGAGAACGCTGCAAGGGGTGGTGGGTGGGAAGCCTGACTGACGCCTGAGGGCGCCGAGGCAGGCTGCAACCTGAAGTCAACCGCTACTGAGCGGGCAGGGGCTGGCTGCCGCCTGAAGCCAGCCCTGCCCTACCTGCCACGTCAGACCACAGACCGTACTGGCAGCAATGCCTTGCTGTCCAGACGGCAGCTCCTGCTGTGGTCTGCGGTGTGTCTTGGTCACCCCAGCAGGAGCCTAGCCTCAGCAAAAGCTTGGCTTACAACTCATGTGCAATCCTTGTAAGCACGCCTTTGCAATCGATGTGGCCCCGCCCATGGCCACCACTCGCATGTGGGTTTACTGCTTCGTTTCGTGGGGTGCCCTGCAGATGCCTGGTGTCTTGGGTCCTATGAACGGATGTGGGGCATACAACTGCCGCCGGCTCCTGCTGCGTAGAGCGGCAAGCCGCTCGATTCCCCACCGCCCCACCACTGTTGCAGCCCGCTGCGCAGCATGCCCGTCCGTTCTCTTGATGGCTACAACCATGCATGCACACACGTCCGGCACAGGGTTTTACATACGATATATATACATTCTCGCAGGCAGACTGTTGTTCGGGTGCACGGGCGCAGCCAGAATGATGAAACAAGGAAGGCAGGGGGACGGAGGGCCTGGGCTGGAGTGCAACAGGATAAACAGGCGGGCTGCGTGGTGTAGGGCCCGCCACGGGCAAAGGTGGCCAGGCTTCCTCAGATCACAAGGGGCAGAAGAGAGGAAAGGGGGAGGCAGAGTAGTAAAGGGAGCTCAGGCGGGGCAGGTGCCCTCGGATCACAAAGGGCAGAAGAAAGAAGAGGAGGCAGCAAATTGAGAAGGGAGCTGAGGCCGGGCAGATGCCAGGCAGGAGCCTTGAGAGGGCAGGGCTGGAAGTCACGTTGGCGGCGTTAGAAAAAGCGCAGATGCACCATGCAGGGACGCAGGGAGTCACGATTGGATGCTTGCACTGGAATGGGGGCGAGGAATGCAGCTGCGAAAGGAATCTCGCAGAGCATCGCAGGGGCATGTGTGGGAAGGGCTGCGATTGGCAACCGCTGGGGGACGGCAATCAGAACGGGCACCGGCAACCCCATCTTGTCTACAGGCTTGCGGCCAGCCAGCACCGTACGGCCTCCCCACAGGCGAAGGTGCCACAATGTTCCGCAGGAGACCTGGGGCCATAAGGTGTAGAAAACAACATTCAAAAGGGTCACACCTTGCCCAGCAGGGGCGAGTTTGACATGCCGCTGAGCATGCTTTGCTCCTCTGGCGGCTGCAGCGCCACCCCGTTGCACCCGCCGAGCGCCGAGCGCTCCGCCTTGCACCGCTTCAGGTGCCCCGCCTCCTGGCACAGCGCCAGGGCGGGGCAGAGGAACCATGCCAGCGGGTCGCTGCAGGGCGCTTCGGCCAGGCCGTCTTGTGAGCGCATGCGGGTGCGCAGGGGGGCCGCGATCGCCATCGTCGCTGCGCCGCCGGCCATGGCGGTCACGCACAGGAATGCGGAGGCGGCAGCATGTGAGGTGGCCATGATTGGCAGGCTGCCCAGGGTGCTCATGAGGAGCCACTTGATGGCAGTGGGGATGCAGTAGAAAGTGGCGGCAGAGCGCCAGTAGCTGCGGGACAGGGGGCAGGGGGAGGG
>JTEE01000044.1:0-18573 GCA_002896455.3 Chlorella sp. ArM0029B | reverse complement strand
ACAATGCAGACGTCAGAAACAATTCCAATACTGGGGGTGGCATCCCAATGGTGCACACTGCAGGAGTCTGCACCATTGGGATGCCACCCCCAGTATTGGGATGCCACTCCAGTATTGGGATGCCACCGCACCCCACCCCACCCCGCCACACCCCACCCCGCCACACCTCATCCAGCACAAGGTAGCGCCAGCGCAGCGTGCGGCTCAGCGCCAGGTTCCAGTCCTTGCTCTGCCGGGGGTGGAAGAGCAGCGGGCACGGGGGGGGCATGTCAGGGAGAGGTGGTGAGGTGCCAGGCAAAGGCGCTCGTGGGAATGCAGGCCGGACAGAGGAGCACAATGGGCAGCAGCGCGGCGAGAGGCGGCCACAAAGGCTATGGCAGCGCGAGTAGGTGCCGCCCACCCACTTGCTGCGCTATCTCGCTCCAAACTCGCGCAGGCACCCAGCCTGGTCCTCTAGTACCTTCCACTGTCTACTTGCCTACATGAAGTTCCCCTCTGCTGCCCCACCAAGCACCCATAATACATCACGTGACGCCCAAGGGAAGATGGATGGGGGCCAACGTGGCTGCCTCAGCAGCCAGCCGGTGGCCCCCCGGCGGCGCCAAGGCGCAGCTGCCGGGCACGCTGCAAAAGCTGCTGCGCAAGCGCAAGGCCCAGCACCCACTGCCCTACCCATCTTCTCTTGCTACACCAAGTGCCTCTCCCTCTCCCCCTTACCCGGACCATGTCGTAGGTTGTGACGCCCACGTCAAAGGAGCTCAGCTGGTTCAGCACCCCTCCCCTATCCACCTTCCCTTGAACCTTGCCGATGCCTCTTCCTCTCCCCCTTACCCGGACCATGTCGTAGGTTGTGACAGCCACGTCAAAGGAGTCTGGCTGGCCCAGCACTTCCCGCTTGATGCGTGCCCGCTCCTCAGGGTCGCTGCTGTGCAGCCGCACCACGCGCATCTGCCGGGCAGGAGGTTTGGATGATTAGGTTGACTGATGGCCAATTACACAGTCGGTTAATGAGTGGATCTGCCAGGCAGCAAGCGGCAGATGTGACAGGTGTGACAGCAGCCGGACAGCTGCAGGAGAAGCCAGACGCACCCTTCGACAGGCAGGCGGGTTGCACAGCAAGGCACGTCGTGCGCTGGCGGTGCGGTCGCCAACTTCAAGCCGAGGCCGGCACCGCTGCCGTCTGTGCCACACGTCTTAAGGGACACATGGAACGGCCTGCCCAAACTGCACCTGCACGCCCTCCTTTTGTAGACTGAAACATGGCAGCTCACCTCCTCCCCCCCCAGCTACCCCTTTCTCTTCCCCTCGCTTTGCAAGCCACACCCTGCCTCACCTGTGGGCTCCACCTTGCAAACTCCGACATCCAAGACGGCAGCACGGAGAGGGGGACCACAACAAGGTGTGGGCCCTGCACAACGCGGGGGCAAGCCAGAAAAGGTGATCAGACCCGGCCAGTGGCGAGCCGGTGCGGCCATGTTTGGGATGAAGCAGCAGCAGGGGCAGGCCTGGCCTGGCCAGAGATGTGGGCAGAGCAAGCCGGGCACGAGGCACGAATGGGTGTCGTCCTGTTGGAAAACCAGCAGCAGCAGGGTCGCAGGGCTTCCTGCCTGCCCTCATCTCTGCTCTGCCCTAGAGTCACGACTTGGCATCACACGCAGCCCCGCCTGCCCCCGCTGCACACAGTGCAAGCAGGGCTCAGTGCCCGCTTGTCTTCCGAGGCCGCACCTCGATGCCCCGTTCAAAGTTCAGGTAGGACAGCAGAGAGATAGTCTGCAGTGTCTTGCCCAGCCCCATCTCATCTGCGGGCGGGCGGGCAGGCAGGCGGGCGGCAGCGCATACGTCGATCAGGACGCCAGCAAGCAGGCAGCAAGCGCAGGAAAACATGGCTCAGGATGGCAGCGGGCAGGCAGGCAGGCAGACAGGCGAATTTCGCACAGAAAGGGGGGCAAGCAGGCGGCCAGGGCAGGCGGTGAGTTGAAGCAGGGCGAGCAGTGCAGCCGCCTGCACTGCACCCACACTGCATCCACCCCTGTGAGCGCATGCTCCCTGCTCCCAGTGCCCTGCGCCCCCGCCAAGCCTAAGACCCACCTGCGGACAGTGACCCCTTGTTTTCAAAAGATCTCCCTTCCCACCCCACACTGACCCACATCCTGCCCGCCACCCAGCACCCCGCTCCTCCACATCCACCCCTTAACACTCTTTTCCCCCGCTGCCAAGGCCCCGCCCCGCCTGTGCCGGGTCCCCCAAAGTCATACTCCCGCCCCGCCCCGGCTGCCGGAATGGCGATAAGCCCCGTGGTCGCATCATCATCCCACCCTGGCGCACTTTGCCCTGATAGTTGCCACCCACCCACTGGTCATTAATCTGCTGCCCCGCCCCCGCCCCACCCGACCATAACAATCACCCCCTGATTATTCGTGTCCCTGCCCCCGCCCCGCCCTCCTTGCCAGTATCGCGTTTCACCCCCTGGTCACATTTCAGCCCGCCATGCCCCCACCTGCCCTGATAGTACTCACCCACCCCTGGTCGCATTGCAACCCGCCCTGCCCCCACCTGCCAGTATGGCGTTCACCCCCTGGTCAAACTTCTCCACCATCCAGCGCAGCCCCTCCAGCTGGTACTCGCGCAGGCACGCCTCCAGGCACTCTGCAGGCAGGGCGAGCAAGGCATGCATGACTGGTTGATGGTAGAGAGAGAGAGCGTAGAGGTATACACAGCAGCTGGTAATCGCGCAGGCACTCTGCAAGGCGAGCCAGGAATGATGACCAGTCAATCATCTAAGGATTGAGAAGGGGCAGGACAGCAGCTGGTGCAGCCACAGCACGCCCTAGGCACTCTGCAGGGCGAGCCAGGAATGGTGACCACTGATGGTAGAGAGACATACACAGCAGTTGGCACACCGCTATCAGGCCATCAGGCACTCTGCAAGCAGCACAGTGAAAGCACAGCAGCAGCCTGTGGCAATCCCTCCCCACTCGAGCGGTCCCAGCAATGATAATTGTTGTAGCACACATTGCGCCCCCCCGGGCCCTCACCCGGCTGCAGCTCCACTGGAGGCGGCAGCGGTGGCAGGCCCTCCGCACGGGCCGCGGCTGCCCTGCTGCGGATGGCGGGCGCCACGTCAGCAGCGAGGAAGGGGCGCAGGACCTGCGGGGGTGAGAAGGGGCGAGGTGGACAAGGAATGGTGGACAAGCGTGTTGGTGGGCCGGCAAGGCATGTCCCCAAACAACTGAACGCATGCGCCTGCAGGCGTGTCCTTTCAAGCCAGGACAGCCAGGCACTTCCTGATGAAGAAATCCCACCCCACGGCACCACACACACTTTGTAGTCATCCAGCCCCTCTGCACCAACCTGCCCACCTCGCCCTCCCCAGCCTCCACACTCCTCACTCACAGACACCGGCCGACCCCTGCCCAGGCAAACAATCAAAGAAGCAGTCCCAGGTTCCACATCAGCCAATCCACACACCTCGAGGTGTGACTCTAGAAACGGGAGCCCTCACAACCCAATCCCTTATCCCCCCCCCCGCATCTTGCCCCACCAACCCACACACCTCAAGGTGTGATTCTAGAAAGATGGCCCGCTCGCCCTGCATGGCCACCCCATCTGCCTTCACTGCCGCATTGTGCGCGAGCAAGCCTGCACGGGTGGCGCCACCCTTGTGTGGTGACGCCCTTGTCCCCGCCCCCGCCTCGTCCTCCCCGCCGCCGCCGTCCTCGCCCGCCGCTGCTGCCGCTGGCTTGTGCCGCTTGGCTGGGTGCTGCACAGATACCCAATTGGAGGACGGGCCGGAGGCAGCGCCCTGCACCGGCTTGACGCCTGGGGAAGAGGAGCGGAAGACGAGAGGACTCAGGATGACAGGCGAGCAAGTTGCGGTCAGGGGAGCTCGGGAAACAGCACACCCGGCTAATAGCATTTGGTCAGCCAGTCGGTCAGCCAGAAAGCCAGCCAGCCACGCTCCCACCAAAGGTGCTCCAAAAAGTGGTCAGTGTGCCATTGCACCACCCTGCTTGATCAGTGCACCCAGATGTGACCCTACCCAACTCCCATCCTGCATACTCCCATCCTGCCCTGGGCTGCTCCACTTCATCCAGTACCCAGCGCCCAGCGCCCAGCGCCCATACCCTAACCCCGCCCTGGCTCTACCCCACCCTGTGGCCCGCATCTGCCCCCACCCAGTACCACACCCCAAATCCGCTCTGGATCTGCCCCACCCTGTGCCCTGGTATCCACCCCCACCCAGCACCCAGCACCCAGCACCCAGCGCCCTGCCCTTGCTCTGCCCCACCCTCAGCCCACTCACGGGCCAGCTCCTGATCAAACACTGACCGCTCCCCTCCCTCGAGGTCATAGCAGTTAAGTTTCAGCACTGCCTGGCCATCGATCTGCGGGGTGGAATGGGAGGCACAGCCAGCAGGGGTGGAATGGGAGGCACAGCCAAACACTGACCGCTCCCCTCCCTCGAGATCATAGCAGTTGAGTTTCAGCACTGCCTGGCCATCGATCTGAGAGGTGGCATGGGAGGCACAGCCAGCAGGGGTGGAATGGGGGTCACAGCCAGCAGGGGTGGAATGGGGAAGCACATCCAGCAGGGCGGGTGTGGGAGGCACAGCCAGCGGGGCATGCCGGGAGGCGACGGACGGGTGTGGAGGGGTGATTGGGAGGCGCAGCCAGCAGAGCGGGTGTGGGGGACGATCGGGAGGCACAGCAACAAGGGGCTATGCACACGAGGGAAAGCAGGGCACGTTTGTGCATGACTGGGTTGTGCATGCTGCGAGGCATGGCATGGTGCATGCGTTGCAGCACCCACAGGCTCAAGTCCCACACCGCTTCCCGCAACACACTGGCAGCACCCACAAAGCCCGTGACTGACTGCCACCGCCCCACACCGGCAGCACCCACTCACCGTCACGAGCCGGCTCTCCCGCTCACGTGCCGACCTCCGCACCAGCATTGTCAAGCCTCCCTCGCTGCCGGAGGAGACAGACAGCTCTGCACCTGCAGCTGTTGCCCTTGCCAGCCTTCCCGCCCCCTTGCCCTTGCCTCCGGCTGCTGCTGCGGCTGCCGGCGCACGCTGCGCCGCGGGCTGCGCCAGCGTGCGGAGCTTGATGCTGGGCGGCAGGCGGGGCATGGGGCGGCTGTGCCACTGCTCTGCGACATACACCTTGCCCCGTCGCACATGCGCCGGGTCGTCTACCCACTTCTTCTCGGCGGCCCCTGTGAAGTACACGCGCAGCCCCTGCTGGGTGCAGCGCTCCAGCACCACTGCCTGCCACCAGATGTCCGACTCCTGCACATCCACAGTGTCTCCCGGCTGCGGGCAGGCGGGGGTGTGGCAGGGAGGCACGGCGTGAGGGTGCAAGGGTGGGAGGCGGGCCCCGCCAGCGTCTGCCGCCGCCGGCGCCACATTTTCAAAAGACAGGAGAGCCGCTGAAAAAACGCTGACTTCGATCAACAATGTCCTCGCCTGGTATTCCTTAATCGAGGCGGGAACCGTTGCGGGCTGAGCGGGCCGCACGCGCAGGCTTGAGAGGGCATGGTTCTCAACTTCAAGCTCCCCCCCCCGGCTGTTGTGAAAGTCTAGGAACTCAAAGGTAGCTGTAGCCACAGCAGGAAAGTGCTCGTTGTCTGCCGCAGTGTTGTGAATGGCGGCAATTTTGCACCTAAAAAAAGAGTCGGCAAAGCCCTGGTGAGCAGCGCCTGCAACCTCGCAGGCGTCCCCCAGAGAAAGCATGTTGGCGGGCTTTGAACAAGAGAACTAGTGGACCTGCTTGCCAAGCAGCGCCGCCGCCAGTCGGGCGCAGCACAGCGCAGCGCAATGAGCGGTGCGTTGGAGGGGCATCCTGCTGCCTTTATGGCTGCAACAAGTCATGGGTTGAGTTACAGGCATGGTTGCACCTGTTATACTGTGTAAATTGTGAGCCAGCGAGAAAATTGGCTTGGGTGGTGGAAAGGCGCCACACCGGTGGTACCTGCATCAAGAAAATAGCAAGCTCAGGCGCTGCTGCCCATTGGTCATGCCGTCACGGTCAACGTGCCCCGTTGCCGGCAGGTGGTGCACCCGCCCGCTGCGCCGCACCCGCCAGCCGTGCTGCCCCCGGCGCCTTGCACACCCGCCATGCCCCCCCCTGCCAGGCTCCATGCGAGCAGCCGTCACAGATGCAGCAAGCACCGGTGCAGCATCAGACAGTACATGGTACGGAGGCCGCCTCACGATGCTGAGCTTGACACTGATCGGCACGCCGCCTTGTGCTGCCGCCAGTGCTTCACCTGGCAATCCCGGCTGCAATGAGGACAGTCAAGTGCAAGTGGAGGCAGTCGATGCCGGCACCTGCCAGCCTGGCACCCGTCCCGTGTCAGTCCGCTGCCCAAACCGAGGCAAGCCTGCAGCAGCTGCATAGACAGCTGGCTTGTCAGCAGCAGCATAGGTGACAGCAGCAGGTGACAGCAGCAGATGACAGCAGCAGCATAGGCAGCAGCTATATAGACAGCTGGCTTGTCACGCCGCATGCCGCCAGCTTACTCCCTTCCCATGTGTGCCTCTTTGTTCATGGAGGCCGGCACGAGGGCCCATTGGAGCAGCCACAGGCAGGAACTGCGCAGGGCATCCCTCACCTGTACAGCAGGCGGCCTGGCTGCAGTACAAATTTGCCCTGCCATACGGCACCTATCACCTGCAGTGCACCTCTCACCTGCAGTAGGCGGCCTGGCGGCAGGCAGCACACAGGCGCAGCTCACAGGCGGCCATGCCGCAGCCGCTGCAGCGCAGGCCCATGACTGCAACCACCGCGTCCTCCTGCCCACCCTCCCTGCGGTGGGCCTGCAGGGCGCTCAAGCTACTCCCAGCCTTGACGTGTCTGCCAAGATCCCCCGCTCTGAGCTCCGCCGCCTGTGCGAGGGCCGCCCCGACCTCTTTGAAGCCGCAGCCAGCAAATCGCAATGGAACAATTACTTCTCTATCAGCAGCTAGACCACTCATACATCCCCCGGTGCTGCACCCACACTTTCGTTGATTCACACAGCCAGTTTGTTTTTAGACCCTGTTTTCATGTTTTCATGTTTTCAGGGCCTTGTGGTGCATGCCTCGTCAACCTCTCAGGATTTGGTTCGTCCTGAAGTTGCATCCCCTTTCAGGGGATGTGAAAAGCTGTAACGACTAACGACTAGACTAGACTAGCATCAAGCGTGGCAGCGCTGCCACGGCCGGTGCCAGCGTCGGCAGCTGTAGTTCCGGCTGTGCCGCCCAGCATGCGATCTGCTGCCAGCGCGCAGCATGCCTCTCCTGTCATCCATGCAAAGCGTGGGTGGGAGGGGTCGGCCTGTGCCAGCTGGCGGCACAGCACCAGCGCCTCCTCCGCTAGGCCCAGCTGCCCCTCCGGGCCGAGTGCTTCTGGCGGCAGCTGGCTCGTGACTGCCAGCAAGGCGCGCCCCTGGGCGGTGCTGCCACCCAGCGTGTATTCACACTGGATCAGCGCTGTGCACGCTGCGTAGCGTGCCAGCAGGTTGACCTGGCGCAGCGCGCCCAGCGTGAGGCGCCACTCCTCGGGCACCCCGCCCTGCGCCGCTGCCAGCTGGCGCGCGTAGCCTGCCGCCCTTGAGGGCTGCTACAGCTGGCGCTCCACCGCCCCTGCCACGGCATAGGCGAACCTGGAGAGCACGCCGGGAAGCTTCCCCGGCGCGCCCTGCCACAAGCTTGCAAGCGCGGCGGCTTTCAGCAGCGTCAGTAGGCTGACATCCGTGCGGGAGCACAGCAGCTCCTTCAGGGCCGGCTGAGCGTGCACTTCCGTGGCATTGCATTCGTCTGGGCTGCGCCTCATGGGCAGTGACCAGCGGGTGGCAGTGGCTAGCCAGGGTGCGATAGTAGCCTGCAACAGGGAGGGGTGAATCATCCACGATGGCCGCAGGCGGTTAAATGAGTGGGCAGGGGAGCGTCGCGCAGGCGGCCGGCCGGCACATTTCAGGCTGGTGAACGCTGCGAATGCGGCACTGTGCTATGGCACGGGTCGAGGCCGTCAGACCACAATATGCATATGCCAAGTGGCTGTCAATGCTGTGATACAGCACTCTGCTTCATTCACAGGCCCGCAGGCTGCGTCGTCCCGCCCGCCAGCCGCACCTCTGTGATGGGCGGGGGTCTCCAGAAAGAGCCCGTATGCCTTGAGCGCCAACGCCAGCCCCTGCGACTGCACGCCTGGGTCTGCAGCACCCACGTCGCGTATGGAGGGCAGCAGCAGGTCGAGAGCTTCATCCAGAATCTGGGAGTAGAGCACAAAGTCGGCGACGTCGGCGCCGCGGCGCTCCGGCGGCAGCACCGCCGCCTTTTCGTAGCGTGCGCGCAGCAGCTCTTGACCCGGCTGGGGTACCGTCGGTGCAGGCATGGTGCGCGGGTGCCACGGGTAGGAAGTGGGCTAGGTTGCCCCAGGGTGGGCACTGCGTGAACCCTGGCGTGGGCGGACCGCTGTTGATCACGCCAAGGGATCCGCGCTGGAACGCTGCAAGACTTTGGCCCTGATACGACTACGGCCTCCGAGCAGCGCGCGCTAGCGGTGTGAAAACCCCAAAGGGACCGCAAGGGTGGTGCAGAATGGCTAGAGCGTTCGTAGCCGGACAAAAGCAATTAGCAGCGGCACGAGGCGCCGTGGAAGTGATGGAAGGGTCCGGACCCAAAAGGTAGGCAGGCACCTGCCCGCCGCCAGCGACCGCCCCATGCGGCCGCCCGCTCCAAATCCACATGTGTACACTGCCAGCTCTCAACTGAAAAGAGTAACGTGCAATAGTTGTAACATGGGGAGATCGGACTTGTTAGCAAGAGAAGTAAAAACAGTTACATTATGCATTGCAGCCCCCAGACGGTGCTGCAGCTGCTGCCGTCTGCGCCGCGCCCGCCAGCCGTGCCGCATCCATCGCCTTGCACACCCGACGGTGCCCCGCCCGCCAGTCGGCATGCGAGCAGGCTGTGGAACAGTAGTACATGGAGCGGCAGGCGCTGCACCGCTTGCACCCCTTGCCCTCGCCCGCCCCTGGCCCGCCCTCCAGGCCCAGGTTGGCGCAGCGCAAGTAGGCGCAGCTGCGGGCGGCGGCCGCCTGGCCCAGCGCCAGCCGGTCGGCCGCCTGCCGCTCCGGCTGCTCCCACTGCCTCAGCAGCACCGCCGCCAGGCGCTCCCATGCGGGCAGCGAAACAGCAAGCGCACTGGCGACCCTGACATGCGCTGCTGTCGGCAAGAGCGGCAAACCAGAAAGCGCTCCCTGCAGCTCAGAGCGCCATTGCTGCTGCTGCTGCTGCTGCTGCGGTGTCGCATCGCCAACTGCGCTGCTGCTGTTGCTGCACTCGCTAGTGGTCCGGCCACCAGACTGACTGCTGACCTGCTGCGGCTCCCTGGCTGCCTTTTGCCCTGCCTGCCTCAGAGAGTCCAACGCCCACGTGATGAGGCCGAAGCGCAGTTTAGACTGCACACAAGGGAGGACCAATGGCACAAAAGGCAGGTGCTCAGAGAAGTGCAACAGGTAGAGACCAGCCACCGCAAGGCAGGCACAGGCTGTGGACGACAGCTGTCGTTGTACTGCCTCAACAGGGCACCTCCAAACACAATGTGTCAACGCTGTGTCAAGGTCAGCTGGCAGCGGCGCGGCGTCCGTCTCTGCCCGGCGCCTCCCAAACCTCCCGATGCCCTCCTCCCGAGTGCCTTGCCGCACGCAGGAACAGTGCTTGGGCAGCAGCAGCAATTGAGCTGGCTCACCGTCTCCTCAACATTTTTAGCTGCAGCATCGCCTGCTGCTGCTGCCTTTAATGTGGCTGCCATGACCCTCAAGTCGCCCCGCAACATTTCGTCTCTTTGCAGCAGCCGGGCCGGCAGCCCACACGCAATGAGCGCGGCTGCCAGGCGGGGGTTGTTGCCATGGGAGACCAGCCCCTTGGCCCAGAGCAGTGTCTCCTTGGCTTCGTGCTGCTCGGCAGGAGTCTACAGGCAGGGCGGGGGGGGCGGGGGCTCAGCAAGGGTGGGGCCACAGTGACCCTCGGCACACCATGGTGCGTGGCAAAAGTACGAGCTTGGCGGATTGCCTGGTGCCACTGCCGGAGGTTGGCGCAGCGGTAAAGAAGGGCACAATAGGTAGGCAGGCAGGCAGGCAGGCAGGAGGCAGGCAGTTGCCTGTTGCTCTACAGGCAACAGGCAGCGAGGAGACAAGGGGGCAAGTCATGGGCAATGCAGTCAGCCAGCCAGCAGTGGGGACGTGGCAAGAGAGGTTGGGTGCCACTCACCATGCGCTGCTGCGGCTCCAGGACTTGTTGCATCACCTCCAAAAACTGGGGGTCCCCCACAGCTGCCGGGCAGTTGAGCGCAATCACGGCCAGCGCCCTGCCGCCTAGCGCATTCTGGCACAGCTCACTCACGCTGCTGAACAACATGACATGGCCTGCTGCCCCCCCTTGGCCCGCAGGCATGTGCGGTACAGCAGCCTGCAGGGCTGCCCAGTGCGCTGCGGCCATCGCTGGCAGGGCAGGGGCGCTGCAAGAGGGAACAATGCCATTCGAGGGACAGCATGGCCGTGTTAGTTTGCAGTCAAGAGAAACACAAAATCAAAATCGTGCCACAAACACCTACATACCTGCATCGCGACAGACAGGTGCCTCGAAAACTGTGGGGGCCTGCTGCCCTACCGTGGCGGTGCCTGTGTGCGGGCGGGGAGGGAAAGAAAAGCCCAAGCCAGTCTGAGCACACACAATGCCTGATGCCAGTTTGCAGCTCACCTGATGTCATCCACGCCTTGAATCACAGTGCAAGCCGCCATCAGCACACCGTGCAGCCCTTCCAAGGCCCAGCAAACCATCTGCCCATGCGTCAACCCTGCCGTCAGCTGCCCCGCTGCGCCGCCAGCTGCTGCCTCCACCGCTGCCGCCGCCAGTGAGTGCACGCTGCGACAGCCGGTGGCGTGCAGCTGGCGCAGCTGGCTGACATTCGCTGGCGGCATGTCTGCGGCGCCGCACGCCACCGCGGCGGCATACAGCGGATGCGAGCCTGTCACCCACATGCGCAGCAGGACGGCTGGCAGGACGGCCGCGTTGTCGTCGCGGCGCGCCCACGCTGCGGCACGCTGCGGCGTGAACAGCGGCAGCAGGCGCAGCCCCGCGTCGGCAGCAGCAGCCCACTCTGACAGCCGCCGCTCGTGCTTGATGGCCGGCTTGTCCGCAGCCACGAACACGCTGACACACGCGGCACCCACTCCGCCTAGCAGCACCTCGGTGCACTGGCCATCCGCTGCCAGCGCACGCGCCTCCGCTGCCACCAGCGCTGCCATCCGCAAGACCGACGTCACCGCCGCATCATGCTGCCCCGCGCCGCCACCTGCCCTACCCTGCTCGCTCACCATCCCAAGAACCACATCTGACAGCAGCGCCAGCAGCTGGGAAGACCCCAGGTGAGCGCGCGCAAACAGGACAGGCTCCCAGGCCTCGGGCCGGACCAGCGGCAGCGCAGCGGCGGCGCGCTCCGCCGACCGCAGCACGCCGTCATCGCCGTATGTGGCTTGCAGGCAGGCCAGGAACTGCTGCACGCTCGGCGAGTTGGAGGTTGTGGAGGCCTCGGTCAAGCCGCTGGACACAACATGTTGAAGCGCCGACGCCAGCAGCCTCACCACAATCAGCGCCGGGTCGTCTGAAAGAGTGCCCTGAGGCTGAAAGCCCTGAAGCTGAAAGCCGGCCCCACCGCTTGCTGGTGCACCAGTGAGTGCTGTCAGCCCCGCCGCTTGCTGAAAGCCAGCAGCCCCGCCGCTTGCTGGTGCAGCGGTGAGTGCTGTCAGCGCCGGCCCAAGCGTGGGCAGCACGTACTGAAGCAGCAGGCGCACCAGGGCGCGCTGCGCATGAGGCTCTGCGCCGAGGGCGGCGCAGTACTGGGGCAGAATGTCGGCTTGGAAGAGCAGGTTGCACATGATGACGATGTTTGCGCCTCTGAACAGCTGCAAGCTGTGGCCTGCACGGCAGGGAGGGCATGAGGTGTTCAGACGCAGCTGGAGCGATCAGGGGTGCGCAGCGTGCAGCGGCGATTCGTCACCAGCAACTGTCAGTGGCTGGGCTGCGCACCCTCGACGGCCTGCTGCTACCGCCGCTTCTGCTGCTGCAGTCCCCAATCTCCAAGCCCTCCCTTGTTTCTGCCCCGGCCCACTCGAATTATGCCTCTGTTGCTGCTTTGCCACCCACTCGAAGTATGCACCCACCTGGAAGCAGCACCAGCAGCAGCGCATCTGCCACCGCTGCCAGCCATGCCAGCAGCTCTGAGGGGCGGCCCGAGGGCGTGCGGCTCCAGGTCGCCAGCAGGCTGCTGCCCCCCACACGCACGATCTGCTGGATGACGGCGCACACGACCGCCAGCTGGTTGCAGGCAGCCTCGCCCAGCAATTTGGGGTCGTAGCCAGATGGGAAGGCGGGGCGCTGGCTGGGTGCAGCCGAATTGGGTGCTGCCCGTCGTGCCGTGTTGCCGCCGCCGCTGCTGCCCCCGCCAGCACCGCTCCCCGCCCGCTCCATCCACAATCCCACCAGCCGCCGGCCCCAGTGGAACAGCAGTGGCAGGCTGCCACCCAGCATGCGAAGCGCGTCGTTGGGCGGCAGGCGTGCCTCCAGGGGTGTCAGGATGCAGTTCATGCCCATTACTGCCAGGCAGGCCCCACCCACGAGGGGCTGCAGGACCGGCAGGCCGGGCAGCGGGCTGGTGCGGGACAGGGCGCAGTCCACCGCTGCCAGCCTGTCAGCCAGGGACAGGAGCTTGCTGCAGGCGGGCAGGGGGGTAGGGAGGGGGAGATAGGAGGGACGGTTAGTGGGGCAGGTGGCAGCCAGGAGGGCAGGGAGGCAGGGAGGGGAAGATAGGGGGCGACAGTTAGTGGGGCAGACGGCAGCGATGACGTGTGCCAGCAGCGCAGCGACTAGGCGGGTGCAGGGCGGGCCGGCAAGCAGGCTGGAGGGAAGGCAAGTTGGCATACCTGGTCCACGCCAACTTGGAAGCGGCATGGGAAGAGTTCACAGCCACTTTGTGCAGCGCGCTCCCAGCTAGGTAGATTTGGTCTGCTTCCTCCTGGCTAGCCGGCGGGCGCGCCAGCAGAGCAATGAGGCGGTCCAGCAGTTGCGGAACCCGGCTGACTGCGGCTGCATCATCTGGCATTGCAGATGTGGGCAACACAGGCTGCATCCCAAGGGTAATGAGGGGGCAGGGCTTGGGGTGGTGGGCTTGATGCGCAGCAGCGATGCGACAAGACCGTGCGAGAGGGCGGCCAGCGGGGCGGGGCGGGGCGGGGCTACATGTCGGCGCAGAGGGCTACATGTCGTCCCGGGTGCTCGGAATCGGCGTGCACCATCAAATAAAACGCACCAGTCGCACCCTCGCACCCTTCAGGCTCCAGCGGCTCGGCCCCAGTGGCGCGGCTCACTTGCGCGGCAGCCAGCTGCGGCGGAGGGCGCCGAATTCCACAGAGTTCACCCGGCAGTTGGTGGCGAGCATACTACAAGTGCCGGGAAGCAGGCACGAATGCATGTGGTGCGCCAGGTCACCATCGCCGCCCACGGCCAGCCCGGCTGCGGTACATGCCCAGCACATCCATGGCGCCCCTCCCTTTGGCTAGCAGTGGCTGTCACCCCATGCAAGCCACAGCCACAATGCCCATATGCGTCAACAAAATTATGCATATCCACATTGCTCACTGTGCGGCACACAGGAATGTCTGGGAGCTTGACCAGGACAGGATGAATTGTGGACCGCATGGGTGAAACATGTTACACCTGTGTTGCTTGGCTTGGCCGTTGCCCTTGGCACGACACTTCAACCTGGCGAAACCTCAGCATGCTGCAGGGTGCGGCAGGGAGGCATCGGACGCACACACCAGAGGCCCTCTGCCTACACTGCATCTGGACTTGCATCTGAGATGCGCAGCCTCAGTTCTGGGTTCCGGCTTAGAAGGCCCTGCATCGTGCTTGGGTTTTTATGCGGTGCCCACCTAGGCAGCCACATGTGGGTGCAGGTATATTAGGCGGTGTGCTGCAATGAAGGAGGATGTTCATCAAGTTTGTAAGCCCGTCTGCATTCGTTTTGCTGTGAAAAGAATGAACACAAAGTCTGGGCCAGAGCTGCTCCTGCTGACAGCCCAGCATCGGGCCAGCGCGCAACAACATCCGCTCGACCTCTCTTGGGCTGCGACCGGGACTTGCCGGGACGGCATTTGGGCTGCAATCGCCATTTCAAGTGTCGCCGCTGCATGCAGAGGACTAGCATGCCTTCATCTTCGCAGCTGCACCATTGGCCTGGCAGCAGCGCCAGGCACCCTTGATGCTGCGGACGCACGGCTGGGCGAGCTGGCGCCAGCCCCGGCACCCCGCCACCGCCACCGCCGCCGCCCTAAACAGGAGGGGAAAGCCCTCTTGCGGCTGATTCGAGCCCCTTGTCTGTGCAATTCTCATTTGCGTGTATTGTTAGAGGCGCCGTCCCCTTGCCCCCGCAACTCGATCCGTTCAAGTTTACGCTCGAGCGAGGGAGCAGGTAGCGCTCCCCACGAGGCTTGGCAAGCTGCTGCGACACACACTCATCGGCAGCCTGCTCCGCACGGAGGCAGCAGGCCTCGCCTCATCCCAGCGGTCAAGCCGACCTGTGTCCCGCCCCTGCCGACCCGCCGCCGCCGCCGCCGCCGGCCACGCCCCGGCAGGCATGGCCACCAGGCGCACCCTGCTCGCCTTTGACTTTGACTGGTGAGGCATGCGCGTCCCCTGTGGCATGCCCTGTTACCTCTCTGCTTGACAGGGCCTGTAGCTTGTTCTGTCCGTATCCATTCTTTGGCTGCTGCTGCTGTTGTCACATTTCCGGGTTTCCCCCTGCACACGGTCAATCTGCACCTGCAGCTTCTTGTTTCCACGTCCACTCTTTGGCCGCTGCTGCTGTTTTCAGCGTCACACTTCCGGGTCCCCACCTGCAGGAGCCTGTTGGAGGAGAACAGCGACACCTTTGTGATCAAAGAACTGGGTGCTGATGAGTTGTACAAGGCCTCAGCAGGCATGCCGTGGACGCAGCGCATGGACCACGTCCTGCTAGTGAGCGGAGGCGTTGGCGCTGTGTGATGTGCCGCGCTGGGCTGTGCGTGCTGCGCTGCGCTGTGGGTGCTGTGGGTGCTTTGTTGCACGTTGTGAAAGAGTCATGCCAGCCCCTGGTGGGTGCTGTTTGTGCCTCTGGTCGGGTAGTCGGCAAGCAGGCAGCGGGCCTGCCTGTTGCTGGTGGGTGCAGCACCGCCTGCCTGGCCCGCCACCGCCACGCGTGATGCCGGCTTCCGAGCATGCGCTGCCATTGACTGCCGTTGCTGCCCACCTCCTCACACCTGCTGGCCTGGGTATGCCCACCATCCCACCTTTGCAATCTCAATCTCATAGGAGGCGGCCCGTCAGCTCGGGCGCGCCCCTGCCGACGTCACGGCAGCGCTGCACCGCGCGCCGCTGCACCCGGCACTGGCCGACCTTTTGAGGGCAGCGGCGGCAGCTGGCACGGGCGGCGGCAGTGCCAGCGGTGTCGGCAGCCAAGAAATCGACACAATCATCCTCAGTGATGCGAACACGGTGAGAGAGGGGGTGGGTGCATGGGTGGTTGGGCGGGTGTGAAGGGAGGGTGGTGGGCAGAGCATTTGAGAGCTCTCATGATCACATGCATGGCAGACCTTGGTCACTCAATCTGCTACCCTTGGCCTCCTCCCTCAGTTTCTTCCTTACAAAGTCTACACCCGCACCCGCATGCCGTGACCCACTCCGCTGCCCCTCCCCAACACCCCTCCTCAAGGTCAACACGCCCACCAGCAGTCAACATAGACGCTGTCGCTCTGCAGCCCCTTCCCCGCCCTCCCTTCATCCTTTTTCTCCGTTCTTTCTTTTCTTTTAAGTTCAGCCAATTGCGTCAGCTCTGCCTTCTTCACAAACACACCTGGTTCCCTTCCACCCCCCAGGCCTGCATTGACGTCATTCTGGAGCATGCGGACTGAAGCCCGCTGTGGGACAAGACACGGTCTTCATTTACGCACACCACCCCGGCAAATTGCCATTGAATGTCTTCTTCACACACACACACACACACACCTGCTTCCCTTCCACCCCGCAGGTCTATATCGACGTCATTCTGGAGCAGCACGGCTTGAAGCCCCTGGTGGCAGAGGTGCTCACCAACCCGGCCGAGTGGCGGGACGGGGCTCTGCAGGTGGCGCCGTACCACACGCACGCCCACGGCTGCCGCCACTGCCCCGCAAACCTGTGCAAGGGCCAGGCAAGTAGGGGGGGGGTGTGGGCTGGTGGTGTTGGGAGGTCATGAGACAGTTCATGGGAGGACGAAGTTTGAGCGCTGCTAAGAGCCTGTGAGATTGCTCCCAATCACGCTGCATCCCCGCTCTTCACAGGCACCGCACGCGCCCCGTCTCTGCCTGCCTGCCGTCCCGCCCCACCCCACCCCACATTGCACCCCACTCTGCAACTGCCCGACGGGCATGCAGAATAGCTCCCTGTGAACAGTTGCCTGCACTCCACCCTGCGTCCCGCCCCGCCCTGCACGCTTGCCCCCCAACCTCCCCAGTGTCCCACGCACCCGCCCAGCCTGCCCTGTACTGCATGCCCCCACCCCCTTGCCATCAGCCCCTTTCACCCTCCCCTGCTCGGTGGGACGCCCTGTCACGCTGCCCCAGGTGCTGCGCGCATCCGAAGCGCCAGCCATACCCTGGCATGTCCCCCATCCCACCAACCCTGCCCCCACCCCAGTGCCGGCCCCCTGCCACGTGAGGCGCCCCCTGCCAAGCCCCGCCTTCCTCCCTCCCCGCTGCCGCTGAACCTTGCTTTCCACTCCTCCCACGCTGGCCTGCCACGCGCTTGTCACATGAGTTGCTGCACCGTCAGGCCCCACAGACCTGCCTCCCCGACCTTCTCCAAATCCCCCCTGGCGCTTCACCAGGCGCCCTCCCACTCCTCCCCCACTCCTCCCGCTGGCCCCTTGTTACATGAAGTGCTCCCCTTATTACGTGAAGCGTTGTGCCACCAGGGCCTGCCTTCCTCCCTCACTCACCTTCTCCTCCTCCCCTGGTCCTTCACTGCCATTCCTCTCCCACTGCCCCTCGTGGCATGCAGGTGCTACTGGCCTCCTCCCTCTCTCACCATTCCCCCCCTGCTGGCGCTTCACCTCGCGTCAACACTCCTCCCTCAATGCTCCCTGATGTCCCGCAGGTGCTGCGCGCCCTGCTGGAGCGCCAATCTGGCGCCGGGCGGCCATACGGGCGGGTGCTGTATGTGGGAGATGGCAGGGGAGACTACTGCCCCTCCATCACCCTGCTGCACGGCGACGACAGCAGCAGCAGCCCCGGCGGCTGCAGCGGGCAGAAGCCTGCTGCAGTCAGCACACCAGCAGCAGCCAGCGGCAGCAGCAGCGGCGGGTCACAGCCACCCGCGTCGGCAGCGCCGCCGCCCTGTGGCAGTGCCAGCAATGTGGTTTTTGCCAGGGAGGAATACCCAGATGGCCTGCCCTGCTCCCTGTGGGTGATGCTTTGCTCAGAGGCAGCAGCTCACGGCAGCGGTGAAGACGGCAGCAGTGGTGAGGCCCAGGCAGCAGGAATGGCGGCGGCAGCGGGTGCAGCAGCAGCGGCAGCAGGAGCAGGGCGGCGCGTTGGGGTGGTGGGCTGGAGCCGGCCCGAGCAGCTGGCAAAGTTGCTGATGCGAGAGCTGCAGCTGGAGTGAGCTGGATTGGTGCGGCTGGAGTGAGCTGGATTGGTGCGGCCGGGGCGAGCAAGAGGCAAGCGATTGCTGCCGCCCTCTGGCTGCCACACAGCTGATGGCGTGCCATGCGGCATGACAGCTTTGCAATGTTGACATCACGTGTGCGCAGCCTGCGGACTCTTGCCTGCGGACTCACTAGGAAGGAGAGGCACTGGGAAGCTTGCTCCTCAAAGACGGCGCAGCTTCCCAGCGGCAAAGTTTGACAGGCGACCCGTCACGCCCCAGGAGGGCTCCCCCTTGCAACCCTCCTCCTAGGCTGCCTGCGTGGCTGCTGCTCCCCAACCTAAACAGAATGCATGTCGCTGCCCTCCTCGCTTTACCGCTTCTTTGTCTGCCTCCGTCTTCTCCCCTGCCAGGACAGGTTCCAGGCATTGGAAACTGCGGTATCCTCAATAGGGGCAGCCCCTGGATACCCGCAGCAGGTGGGAAGCTGCCCCCACCTGCAAGGGCCGGTCCCATGCAGGGGCCAGCGCTAGCCCAGTCAGCACCCTGAACCTACATGACCCTAGGCCTGCGAGGTCCGGGGCCTTCTGCTTCCTGCGTCCCAGCATCGACTGAGACGCCCCCAGGCTGCTAGCCTGTGAGCAGAGTGATCGAGGGCTGCTAGCCCCACTGAACGTGAGCCCGCTGCGAGCGGACTCACCCCACAACAGCTTGAAACTAGCTTCACGAGCTGCGCACTTGCGCTAGCATGTCCTCCGAGAGTCAGCCCACTCGGGCCTCACAAGCGAGGAACAAGGTGAGCACAGCGTGCCTCGGCCCACCACCTCTGTCCCCGACTTCCCCAAGTGCACCAAGCACGATCGAGAGTC
>JTEE01000005.1:500989-513710 GCA_002896455.3 Chlorella sp. ArM0029B | reverse complement strand
GGGCGCATGTTGGGTGCACCCGCCCTACACAGGAGAGGCATGCAAACTCACGACCCACGTCTCCCTGCCCTTGCAGGCCTGCGCAAGAGGCAGCCTCCCAATGCCAGGCAGGCAAAGCTGGCGCAACCGCGGAAGAAGAGGCTCAAGGGGCGCAAGGGAGGTGCGACTGAAGACGTGGAGGCCAGCGAGCAGCAGCAGCAGCTGGCGGCAGAGCTGAGGACAGCGACGGCGACTGCTGATCGCTGCCGTGCCCACCCAAAACCCAGAAGGCGCCTGCGTTGCCCTCGCTGCTGCAGCATGGTGGCAGCCCTACCAATCTGTCCTATGTAACCTATGATAGTTAGACGTCCTATTTTTTTAAAAAGGACCTCCTATATACGTCATATATTCACCATACGGCTCTGAGGGCGGTAGGATCAGCATCGGATCTTTGGTAGGATCTTTGGTAGGACCAATGTAGGACTTGGCCGTTCCCGCAGTGCATGCTTGCTCTTCACACCCGACCATCCCATTCTATCCCCGCCCCTCCCCGCCAGCACACCCTCTCATCAACACCTTCCTGCGAACCACGTGCGCTTGATGTTCATCATACTAATGGCCAGTGCTTCACCATCACATGTTACACAGGCACAGCACTGCTCAAGCCTTGCTCTATATAGCCAGATGACCTGCCCGCAGCTGGTCACCTCCCAAGGGAGGTGCCGGTGGGAGCGGCATACAAGCAACTCAGCCGCTGATGTCTGCAGCGGGCGCCGCCTTGCCGGGTGTAGTCTGGCTCTTGAGGCTGGGAAGGGCCGCCGCCTCAGGATCAATCTCCTTCAGCAGCGCCAGGGCTGCCTGACCCACTGTGGCCTTCTCGTTGTTGTGACGCCTTGTGTTGTTCGGGTGGCTGCCAGCACCCGGCCGCGCTGCCTCAGCCACCGCCCGGATGTAGATGGATCGGAGCGTGGTGTGGAAGAGCATCCGGTTGCCGCTTGAGTCAGAGATGTTGGGTGCTGCCGACTTGCCGGCCCACCACGACAGCAACTGCACCAGCTTGTCTGCAGAGGTGCAGGGTGAGGGCGGGCACTCACTCGGTGACATCAGCATAATGTGGTGAAGAGAGCTTAAGACAAAGCAACAAAAGTTGATCACAACGCGCCCAGCAGGCAGCACTCAAGGAGCAGCAGAAAGCAGACCGTGATACCAACAGCATCCTGGGGCAGTTGCAGGTGAGAACCGGCTGGCAGCCAGGCCTAGGCACTCACCCCGTGTGTCAATTGCCTTGAAGAACTCAGGCCGGCGCCCTGGCGCATCCCCCACGGCCGCTGCAGGGTCGGTCATCGCCTTGAGTGTGGTCTTGTAAAGCTCAACACACTCCGGGTAGTAGGAGAGGGTGCTGCCGGGAATCTGCAAGGTGAACAGACACCAACGTGAGGAGTAATGGGAGCAGGCCAAACAAGCGCCGAAACCCAATGCATTTCCCTCCCTCCCTCCCTCTCTTAGGAACACCCCCAATGCGCAGCTGCCGGCCAGCGCTCTCTGGCATGCCTTCCCTCCAAAGCAGCACACACACAGGTATGCGGTAGTGCAGCCCGCTGCCACTGAGCATACACGTCCAGCGCGGCACGCACCATTAAGCTGTACGCCTGGTGCAAACGTGCCCTACCTTGCGGGTTGGCGTGGCGGCAGAGTGGTCTGCACGCAATGCCCACGCCTGCTCAGCAGGGCCGTCAGTCAGAGAAGCTGCGCCGGAGCCGCTGTCTGCAAGCGGAATGGACGGCCCACCAGAGCCATTGCTCGAAGCGGGCCAAAGGGGCGGCTGCCTGCTGGTGCCGTCGCCTGGCCGCAGCTGCAGGCCACCGTCAGCGCCAGAGGGCTGGCCGACATTCTGCTGAGCAGCAAAGCCCAGCGACAGCTGCCGGGCAGCGCCAGTGCCAGGAGCGCTTCTGCGTGACCCAGCACTCCCCAGCCTTGCCAGCTTGGTGGGGCTGCCCTCAGGTGGCTGGGCAGGGAAAGGCTGCCCGGCCGCGGCGCCTGGCTGCATTGCGGCCGCCCCGGCAGGCGCAGAGCGCACCGCCTGCGCGCCAGCAGCAGCCAGGGATGCCGACCCAAGCGTAGCATAGCGCAAGTCGCCGACCAGAGTGTGCTTCTCCAGAGCCGGAACCCATGGTGGCACCTTGTCCTGCCGCACCAGGAGCTCGACCTCCTCCTGTGCATCCTCGCCAAGGCAAACGCATGCCACAGCTTGAGCGCCCACTGGATCTGCCAGCACTGCCGCGCGCGCCTCTGGATGCAGCAGCAATGGAAGCTGCCCTGGCGGCTGCTCTGCAGCGCCCTCTGCCCCTTTGCGCTTCTGACTGGCAGCCGGCGCGGTGGTGCCATCATCACGAGGGGGTGCTGCCGCCCTCCAGGCCAGCCGCAGGCTCTCTGGGGGCAGCACATCCTGTGCCAGCGCAGCAGGAATCAGGCCCTGCTGCACCTTCTGCTGCAGCCCGTCGCACCACTGCAGGGGCAGGGCCCACAGAAAGCAATGCATGGGGTCGTCGAGATGCCGCAGAAGATACAGGCATTGCACAGCTGCTGCAAGGAGTGAGCACAGTGCATGTGCAAAGCAAGGTGCCCCAAACTGGCAAGCTGCTGCCACAGCAGCAGCAAGTACTGCTCTCACCCCACCTAACCACCCACCTAACCAACAGAGGCGCACCTGTCCTAACTGTGCCAGCGCATCAGCAGCCTCTTTTCCCCGCCTCACGCCCGCATGGAACCTGGCACGCAGAGCCCTCAGGCTTGGCCCGCCGCAGGAGTGTTGCACAGCAAGCTGCGCCACCTGCGGGCAGGCAGGGGGGAGGAGTGCGGTGCCAGTGCGGTTGCTCACGTACAGACGTGCCTCAAGTCTGTAAGTAATGGACAGGCCAGGCACGCGTGGCAGGCAGCACAGGAAGCTGCGCCGCTGGTGGGTGCTCACCTTGACAGCCTCATTCCAGCCGCGGCGGGCATAGTGCAGGCGCCCAAAGACCTCTCGCTCACCCACGCCCATGGATCCCTGCATGGGCCAGGCAGTCCAAGGTCACGAGGGGTCAAGCACCTGTACTCACACCGAGCCACCACACAGGGAATGAAGACAGACAGGCAACGGCCCTTGAGCACAGGCGTCATGTGATGACAGCAGGGCCTCATGCCACGCCCCTCCCCACCTGCACCGCCATGGCCGCCACCAGCGGGTGCTTCTGAGCCATGAAGTTGGCGGCCAGCCAGGACAGGCAGCCATCCTGCAGAGGGGGCAGCAGTAACGTCAGCTGAGCTGCAGCCACAGCGTGTGACCTGACCAGTTGGTTACCCACGCCCGGCACTACAAGTCATTGCCCACTACCATACAAACTGCCACTACCATACAAACTGCCAGTTGCGCAGGTGCAGTGCAAGGGGTGATGGGCATGTTATGGTGCCCTGCCTCGACTACAGGCGCTGCTGGCTGTGCAGCACCTCACCTCCTGCTCCCCCGCATCCTCCAGGTGGCTCAGCCCCAGCAGCATGCCCAGCATGCGCGTCATTTCGCACACCAGCGGCTGGTGGGCGGGGGACAGCGCGGCCTCATCGGTAAGGTCGGGCGGCAGCGCCTGCGGGGGAGGGAAGGTGGCATGGAAGGGTGTCTAGTCAGGCCCAGGGGCCAGTGGCCTTGGCGGCTTGCTGGCCGCAGCACACAAGTCAGCCGCCGCCTTTGAGAGCGAATACGCCGCACATGGCAGCCCCCAAGTGCTGCCACAGCCCTGCATACACCAACAGCAATCAAGTCTGCCGCGCCCCCACCTGAGCGGCGTCTGCGATGTGTGCCCACAGCTGCAGCACCTCCAGCATGTGCTCCTCGCTGGGGCGCAGGCACGGCAGGCCGCTCTCGTGCATTTGGCGTTGCTCCGTATAGTCTCGGAAGCCCAGCAGCAGCGCCCAGGCTCCCAGCCAGGCCACCTGCACCAGCGCACGCAGCAGCACACAGCTTTGGCGGCGCGGCAGGTCAGCGGAGGGGCAGCGGTGTGCCAGCATTAGGCAGCACCGTTGAAGCCAGGCAGCAAGCCGGGAAGGCAAGCATGCGGGCCAAATGCAGGACGCACACCGCTTGCTAGTGAGCATGACAGGTTTCTGGAATGGGGGCCATGCAGGCAGCCTGAAACAGCGGGCTCCAAGGAAGTGCAGGGGGCACCCCACTCCCAGGCAACTCAACAGAAAGCGCAGGGGGCACCCCACTCCCAGGCAACTCAACAGAAAGTGCAGGGGGCACCCCACTCCCAGGCACCTCAACAGGAAGTGCAGGGGGCACCCCACATTTAGGCATCTCAACAGGAGCACACCCACCGGCTCGGGGCGGCTCACGCGCGGTTGCATGCTGCCGCCGTGTAAGCGGGTGCGCAGCACCTCGACCATCAGGCGACGCACAAACCCCACGCCTTGCTCCCTGCAGAGGCACAAGCAAGCTATGGCTCCCTCATGGCGGGCAGGTGTAGCCGGCGACGTGCGGCTGGCGGGCATCCATCAAAACAGTGCAGGTGCAAACTGCCACTGCCACGGAGCTGGCTGTGACTGTGTCTCCAAAAGTGCTATGACATGATGCGCGTCCCATGAAAGGCTGACCTCGGAACAATCACACAGGTAAGAGAGGCACAGAGCAGCCAGGCTGCCGACCGCCCTCCCGAGCAGCTTCCAACTGCTGGCCACCGGCAGTGCTGGCTGAGCCCCGCCCCGCCCCTCCCACCTCTCGTCATCAATGCCAATCAGCTGCACCAGCTCCATTGGCGGCAGCGTTGCACCCTCAGCTGTCAGCCAGATCTGAAAAGGGAGGCAGTGACCCAGTTGTCGTGTTGCGCTCCTCACTTCACTAGTTGATGAAGCACCCTGCATCCTGCACCCTGAACTACAAGGCACCCCGCCCAAGGCACCCTGCACCCTGAACTGCAAGGCACCCTGCCCAAGGCACCCTGCACCCTGCACTACAAGGCCGACCAAGCAGGCAGTTTCTTGCCAGCTCACCTCGGCGAATGTGAGGCAGAGGGAGTAGAGGTCGGCCTTGGGGTCAAATCGGTTGCCGCGCGCAGCCATGGAGCCCCAAAGCCAGGTGCCACGGACGGAGCGCCACCTGCATCGAGTAACCAGGGGAGCGGGGGCACACAAGCACTCAGCTTCCCGACAGGCTTCAGGCAGGGCAACGCGGGTGTGCACGCAGCAGCGCATACGCAGCAGTGCGCCACGTCTGGTCTTCCAAATCCACGGTGCAGCCCGGCACGGCAGGGTTGCAGGGTTCTTCCCCCCTTGATCACTTTTCCAGCTGCTGCAGCAGGTCGATGGGGAGCGCCAGGGCGGGGTCTGAGAACAGCATGCGCATGCTGCTGCCGTCATCGTCCACAAGAATGTTGTTGGGGGTCAGGTCTTGCAGCATCAGCTTGCAACCGGGGGTGGTGTGTATCTTGTGCAGCTCGCCCAGCAGCGTCGCCAGCTCGCCTGGCGGGCGGGTAGAGGGTGGGGGAGGGGGGGAGGTGACAGGGGCAGGCAGTGAGAATGTCCACGCGGGGGAGGATGCTGAACCAAAAGCCCGTGCCGCTGTGTCGCAGACACCAAACCAGGTGGGGGTGGTATGTGGGGGGCCGCAGCATCTAACATGCGGCCCTTTTCGCCCCGCTACCCACAGCTGCGACATGCACACGCCCCCTCACTTGACATGGCACGGTAGTTGAGGAAGCGCTGGGAGACGGAGTCGTCTACGCGCCTGCAGGTAGGAGCAGTGGGTGTGCAGTTGACAGGGACGATGCAGGGGTCCCCCAGTGTTCAAAGCAGCATGCACCCCGCCCCGCCCCCCTGTGTGCCACTGCTGCAGGTGCGGCCCAACCCTGCATCTGTGCTCCTGGAAGCCCCGCTGCCACAGCTGCCATCATTGTGGTGATGTAGTTTCCCTCACTTCCCTTCCCTCCCACACACGCTCACCGGTGGCAGATGTCTCCCAACAGGGAGGTGACCGAGCCGCGCTGGTAGGCGGGCATCAGGTAGGCGTACGTGGGCTGGAGGGGAGGGGCAGGCACGGCAGATCAGTTGACACCAAAACCGCCGAGGTGGGTGCTGGGTGCATCGCTGCCTCGTCAGCAGATGAACAATGAACACACTGCAGATCAACAGCACAGTTGTGTGCATCGTCACTCCGCAAAACGGCACTGCTATGCAAGCCCGGCTCACCTCCCACCAGAGGCTGGCCCGCGCCTGCTCATCTTCCTGCCACACCCCAGCGACAGCCCCCTCGCCAAACGCAGCACACTTACAAAAGATGCGATGGTCGCGTTGCCCAGGTCTTTGCCCGTGCCGAGAGCAAGAGGCTCCTCCGCGCCCTGCACATAGACCTCGGCGGTCCGCGCCACGGGCCGGCACGCCATATTGTGTTTGTTCGGTCCGTTTAGGCAGCAGCGAAAGAGCAGACTAGGTCGGAGGTGCATGGGGCTTGGAGAGCACTGGGCGCCAGGTGTCTGTCACCCAGCTGGGCCGCCGTCGCTCCCATTCGGCACTCAATTGCGGCAGCTACAACATCAACAACACAACAAGGCGCCCCGCAGCCTCGCAGCGCCACTCCAAGGCGCAACTGCCGCTCAATTGGAGCGCGCGCACCCCGCCGACGATAGCTCTGCAACCGGCACGATGCCGGACAGTCCCGCAAAGGGCACAGCAGGAGAGGTGTGCTGCCTGCCTTGGCGGCCGCCTGCGCCGCAGAGTGGGGCGCCGCAAACACGCCGCTTGCCGCCCGGCGCCGCCTCCTGTCGCCGCCTCCGGCCCACGGCCCACGGCCCTCTGGGTGCCCCCGCGTTGGCTGCAGGTGCCTGCTGCGCTTGGAGCGCTAGTCAAGCATGTAGACCCAGCCGACTACATCGCACTGCCAGGGTGTGCACGGGGCGTCACCTACCCACCGGCAGCACCCGGTATGGTTGCAGCTGCCGCTCCGTCCCTGGCCGCTTCCCCCGACGCTCCCGTCCTGCTGGGTGACACACCCGCGGCCGACACCAGCCTGTACGACAAGTTGAAGGCGGCCAAGATGGAGGGCCTGAAGGTAAACATTTCGCCTGCGTATTGCTTTTCCATGGGCAGAACGTCCATGTGGGTGCTGCTGGCAGGTGGCAACGGTGGGTGGTGCACAACAAGGCTGCAGATTGCAGGCATGAATTGGCCTGCCCATCTAGTCAAAGGCCTCCTGCAACCGTGCACCTGGGATACCCTGACCCTGCAGGGTAAGGTGGAGCACGAGCTGCGCGAGGAGCGCAAGACGAGCTGTGGCCAGCAGGTATTTCGTTGGGCCTGCCCGGAGAGCACCGGCACGGGACAGTGGCGTGGCAGACCTGCTTGCCCACTTGTCTGGCTTGCATGTTGCATGCGCTCCCCTCGCTGCCTTTCTACTTGGTTGGGTTGCCACTGTGCGATTGAACTCGATGCGCTGCCAGGTCGAGCGAATGCAGGCTTTGGTGCTGCCTGCATCAGCCTTTGCTAATCCTGTCGAAAGCGCCTCCCACCGCACCCCCACTCCCCGTCCTTCCGCAGGCGGCTCTGGAGGAGCTCAAACGCGAGTATGTCGCTCTGTACCGGCGCACCACGATGCTGGATCAGCTGGCACGGCGGCAGCAGCATGAGCGGGAGGACATTGACGAGGCGCTGCGGACTGAGAAGGCGCTCGTGAAACAGCTGCGGCGCAGCAACAGCATCTTTAAAGACACTGCTGGTGAGCTCGGCTCCGACATCTGCGTAGTCACCGGAGTGGTGGGTGGTGAGGGTGGACCCTGTAGATGAGAGGCGGTAAATGGTAAAGGAGCGTGTCATCCCACGCCCACCACATCCAATGCTGGGCTGCCCCGCATGGGCCTTTCCTGTGAGACAATCGCCCTTCCCTCACCATCCACCGCTTGTGCGCTCCCCCTCCCTGCCCCCACACTTGTCGGCCTGCAGAGGCAGCCTGCCAAGAAAACAGGAAGCTGGAGGCTTCCATTCGCGAGCTGGAGAGCGAGCAGGGCTCTCCGGGGGAGGGCTCCGAGCAGGAGACCATTGTTGCGCTGAAGAAGCAGATCCGGGGGCTGGAGAAGAGGTGCATTGTTCAGCAGGTAATGGGCGGTGCACGGCGTGCCTATGCTGGACTTTTCTGGCACAGTGTGCTATGACTGGCTGTGCACGGTTGAGTCCACCTGCTCTCCTGCCTGCCCGCAGTCAAAGCTAGCGTGTGGGCTCTGCCTGTCTCCCTCCTCGCAGGTGGACCTCACGAGGGCAACGGACCAGATCCGTAACTACGACACCATGCTGGGTGAGTGTGAGGCTGTGCAGGGGACACAGCACAATGCGAAGCCATGGGTAGCATGCTTGCCCTTCAAAAAGCCCTTCAAAAAGTGTCTTTGCACACCAGATCTCTGCACCTGCTTGCCACACAGATGTTGACATCACCCCACCCACCGCGTGGGAACCGGCGTCGCTCACTCCGCCCCGTGCACCCTGTGAATAGTTTGTGCCCCCCTGAGTCGGCCTGCAGGCGGGTGCGTGGAGGATGAGTTTGAGAAGGCGGACGCGGCAGCCAAGGACGGCGACGACGAGTACCAGGGTGAGCAGTGGGCAGTGTGCTGTGCTGTCCGGGTGGGGTAGGCCGCTGCGTGAGGGGCTTGCATATGCCTGGCATGCACTGCCAGCACCCAACGCACTGCCAGCACCCACCTGCCTGCCGCCTGTGATACACCTGCCAGCTGCCTACTAGCACACGCAAGCTGGGTGCTGCATCCAGTTCTCGGCTTCCAACTCCCCCCCCCCTGCCTGCCGCACTCCGACACTTGCAGGGCGGGTGGAGGTGCTGGAGAGCATAGTCAAGCGTCTGAGGGCGGAGCAAGGGCAGCTGGGCCGCATGCACATCGAGGCGATGTTTGCCCTGAAATACCTGCGCATCCAGATGCCGACTGGTGAGCCATCGTCAGCTGTGGGCAAGATGCGTGCAGGGCTGTCAATGGACGTGTGCACATAGCAGAGCTGTGGCGGATGCCAGGTTGTAGATTGGCACTAGCTGGCAAACAGGTGTCGCCTGCAGTGCCTGCCCAAGACCTCTGCTCATCTTTTTGTTTTTTGCAACAGCGCTGCGGCGGCACATGGCAGGACCTCTGCTCACCTCCCCCCTCTGCCACTCACCTGCCCCGCCGCGCGTCCTGCTCTGCCTGCATCCCCTGCAGAGGTGGTGGAGAAGGAGCTGCAGTTCTACCGCCTGAACGTGGAGGAGCTGGAGGGGAAGCTGACCCTGGCGGGCATCGCCTTTGACCCATGGCTGTCCCCGGAGCAGCAGAAGGCAGATGACGCTCTGGCAGCAGAGGAGTGCTCCGAGGAGGAGTTCTCTGAGGAGGAATTCTCTGAGGAGGAGGAGGAGTACTCCGACTGAGTCGATTGGGGCCAGCTGGGGCTGCCGCCGAGGAGCGGGCCGGGGCCTGCCTGCTGCTGGCCGCCACCGGGCAGCGGGCGCTGATGCGTGTGCACAGCTGCAGGCTATGTGGGGCCGGCACACACTGACATTCTTTTCCGTATTTGTGACACAACTTATTTTTCTGCACTTGGATATGCTGCTTCCCTTTCTTCTCTTGCTATTTTGACTTCCACACTGCCTGCCATGAAAAAGGAGCATGAGCACATGAGAAAGGGACATAGGAGGACATGGTCAGGCTGGCAGTGTAATACGCGGCACAAAGTCCCAGGCAGGTGCAGCATCCCAGAGACAGCTGCAAGCAGCTGCAGCTCTCAAGGCGTGAAGTTCTCGGGGTTTGGCAAGGAAGCCCTGAACATGCAGCAGCGTGTGTGCACGCACTGCATTTACTGTTCAATACATAATCATGCCTGGCAGCCCGCATTGAGTTACAGTAGGCACCTGCAGGGGCCCCGTGTGTGTGGCAGTAAGCTTGAAAGCAACGGGCATCTGACAGCACGAGAAACAGCAATACTTGGGAGCGGCATTTGTTTTGATAGAAGCGGAGAGGTGGGTGCTGGCTGCCACAACGCCACAAGCTGCTCCACCGCCTGCCAGCAAGCCTTGCAGCGGAGCAGGCCGGTAGCCCGGTCATGCCGCCAGTGTGAGGCGGCGCGTGATGTGCCGGCGTGGGTCAGGTGCAAACAGGACCACGCTGCCCTCGGCGGTGCCTGCAGCAGGGCAGCCCGGGGTGGATGCACTCACATCAGGAGATCGCAGGCACAGCAGGCACAGCAGGCACAGCAGGCACAGCAGGCACAGCACGCTGCCTCGTCCACGTGCCTGGTGCTGTCTTCTCAAGCGGCCCTCCCTGCCTGCCCGCCCCACCCTCCCGCTCCTTACAGCCGCCGAGCCAGCGCCCTTGTAACAAGGGCTCACAACGCGCGCCCAATGCCCACAACCTGCCCCACCACCCCACCCCTGCCTGGCCTGGCACCAAGCCACGCACCCGCCAGGAAGCAGCCCTCCGGTGTGAGCGCCAGCGCCGTGATCGGGCCCCGCCCGCCATCGTACCGCAGCACCGCCTGCAGAAGGAAGAAAACACAGCAGCGTACGGCGTGGGAGGGCGAGCGAGCACCGCGGCAGAGGGCAGGCTATCGGCCCAGCAGCACTGGCAAGCTAGCAGCGGCAGATTGCGCCGGCTGCACCCGCCAGCACATGCCTGCAGCAGAGGCGAGCGGGATGAAGGGCTGCGGTACAAGTGGCCCGCAGAGGCGTGGCCACTTGTACTGCAGCCCGCAGAGGCGTGGCTTATCCCCTTGCCCATCTTACAGGAGCGGGCTCCCCCACAAAACGTAAGCTTCAGCTCATCCCCCCAGCGTTGGCACCCATGAGCTCCCCTTGAACAGGGCGAACCTTGGACTGCAACCTGAAGCCAGACCTCACCTTGAGCGAGTGCATCCAGCGCAGGGTGACGAGGCCGCTGGTGCCGGCGGCGAGCAGCAGGCGGCCGTCTGGTGTGGCACAAAGCGCAGCCAGCCGCTCGTGCGTGTCTGCAGGCGGGCATGCAGGCAGGATGTCAGATTGACAAGTGCCAGTGCCCGCATCGCACATTTCCTTTATCTTTGCTACAAACTACATTCTGATACACTCACCCCCCCACCCTGTCCCATGAGACCTTGCTGGCTCCCCCTGGCCTTGAAATGTAATTGATAGATTGAACCAGATTGTCAGCAAAGAAAGCGCGGCTGTCCACGCTCTGTGCCACACCGGCTCGGGCGCGTGTTGTTCACGGAACGTGTGTACAGGCAGAGAGTCAAAGTGTCAACAAAATGATCAAGACAGCTGTGCACCCCGATCACATGAGACGGGGAGACGAGCAGGCTTTGCATCAGTTCTTTAGCACATGTGGCACCCACAAGTAGCCTGCTGGCCCAACCGCCAGCACATGCAACTGCCTCCTTACCTCTTCCCAGCCCCCCGTCTCACACACAGCACCGCCTGCTGCCCCAACAGCCAGCGCATCCCACTCCCTGCCCAGCTCTTTCCCAGCCCCTCCTCACACATCCCCAGCCCCTCTCAAAAAGCCCCAGCCCCCGTCTCACACACAGCACCCGCCTGCTGCCCCGACAGCCAGCGCATCCCACTCCCTGCCCAGCTCTTTCCCAGCCCCTCCCCCACCTCCCTAGCTCACCTGCGGAGACCAGGTGCCGGCAGTTGATTGTGTAGAGGTGCAGCTGCAGGTCGACGTGGGAGTGCACCAGCAGCGTGCCTGTCGGGCAGGGGGCGGGGAAACGATGGCACTTGGCAGGTGGTAAAGGAGGGGCCAGCACTGGCAGGCGCGGCAAGGGGGACGCCCCGGTGACAAGGGAGGTATCAGACACGCAATGCCGTTTGCCGAACCAAACAACCCAAGGCCTGTGAGAACAACCCACCCGGCCAGATGCTCACCTAGGGAGGGCAGCAGGCACAGCAGGGTGGGCGGTACGCCCAGCGGCAGGGTCAGGCTGCGCACGTACCGCCCGCTGCCCAGGCTGTGCAGCAGCAGGGTGCCGTCGGTGGCGCCGCTCACAACCAGGTCCAGCCCGGGGCTGCACATGATGAGGTTACAAAAAAAGGCAGAGTGAAGGCGGGGGCGGTAGGGAAACTTGTGTCGAGTGCGGTGTGTGAGCAATGAAGGGCGGGGCATGTGTGTGACCATTCATCTCGGTGATGCAGGGGTGAGTTAGGAAGGAGGCAGGGACGGAAAAGCGACCAGCTACAAGGGTGAGGAGAGAAAGCAGGCAGGCAGCCAAATCAATCAATCAATCAATTACATTTAGGGTCCACGGAGCCAGCAGGACTCATGGGACGGAGAAGGGAAAGCTTATCTTTGTGGGCTTTGAAACAAACAGAAAGAAACTCAGGAATGCGGGTGCATGCACTCTGGAAAGCCACGCATGCGTGGTGGTGGGGTTGGAGCTGAAAAGCTCTGGGTATTGTGCTCGGATGGGAAAGTAAAAGGGGCAGCTAAAAAGATAGTGTTGTGTATCCTCTGATGGGGCGAGACAGTGGGGGCATCGGGTGGCTTGGGCCAATCGGGTGGCGGCTGCTTGGTGGGCAGTTGGTGTGCAGCGGTTGTGTGAGATGCGGGGTGGGCAGTACCAATGCTCGTCTGTGGGCGGGGCGGGGAGGGGAGGGTCAAGGCATTGGCAGTGCCATCCAGCATCGCATGAGTCGCAGAGAAGAATGTGGTTTGGGGGGGACCAGGTGGGTGAGGCACAAAGCTTGCATGGGGTGTGGTGGTGGCGTTGTTTTTCGGCAGCT
>JTEE01000005.1:464853-494420 GCA_002896455.3 Chlorella sp. ArM0029B | reverse complement strand
ACCCACCCGCCGTGTTTTCCAGGCAACTGCGCCAGCAGGCGGGCACCGAGTGGAACAGGCGGTCGCTGTGGTCAAAACGGCCACCCTGCAGTTTGGTGCAAGCACACGCAGGGTGGGCGGTGCATCAAATGCGGACAGTAAGGCGTCATTTTAGAAGGGGGTGGTAATATCAACCGGCAGGCCGCAGCAGCAGCATTGCAAATGGGAACAGCCTGCCTCCGGCCCGACCACCCCATCCTGCCTCACCCTCCCACCTATCCACCCATCTCCTGCCTCACCCTCCCATATTACCGCCCAGCTCCCTCACTCTCCCATTCAATCCCATTCAAGCAACCACTCCCCACAACCTCCCCCCCACACACCTGCAGCGCCCGGTTCAGTTTGGTGAAGCCCTCCAGCCGGATCAGGTAGAAGAGCACCTGTGGGGGGAGGGGGAGGGGGGAGGGGGCACTTGGGTAAGAGAGCCAGGGTCCCGCGGGGTCCATGCTTGTATTCGAGGGCGGGATGTGATGTCAACCAAGTGGCAGCGGGCACGCCTGCATCCGTTGCTGCTTGCCAGGCAGCGCCAGAAAGAGCTTTGCCACGACTGAAGCAGGCAGCAAACAACAGCAAATAGCAGGCAGTTGTGGCGTTGCACCACAGCTCCCTCTTTATGTCCCCGGTGCTATGCAGTGAGCCAAAGTGGAGGAGAGGTGGGAGTCACTGGCAGCGAGCACTTTAGATAGCACGCAGGCACGCAGGCAAAAGTCGGGTGGCTTTGGCAGAAACCCTCCCCGCCACAGTGCCGGCGCTGCTGTATTGCAAGCAAGCCGTAGTGGAAAGCAAGTGGGGGCTGGTGACAGCAACGAAACAGCCAGCAAGCGAGCAGGCAGGTAGACAAACGGCAGCAGCGCGCTCTAAGCAGCCCTCCGTACGGAAACAAACCCTTCACAGTGCCGGCGCTGCTGCAGTTTGAGCCGTGGGAAGAACAAATGGAAGCCACTGGAAGCAAGCGCCTCAGACAGCAGATGGGGCACGCTGGCACGAAGGCAGCCAGGTGGCAGCAGCCCTCCCTCCCTCCCCCTCACAGTGCCGGCGCTGCTGTAGTGCGAGCCGTAGTGGAACGGCGGCAGGTGGGGGCCGCCGCTGCTGCCTGCCGTCCCACCCGCGCTCTCGTGCGCCTGGTCAGCTCGCAGCCCCTCAAACCGCTCCCTGAAAAACTCCAGCCGCCGCTCGTCCAGAGCACCTGCAGCACACGGGCAGCGGTATGCATGCTGTGGTCAGAAACTGCAGGGTCCCTGCATTAGCAGGGACTGGTCACAAGTGGCCCTTGAATGAGCACTGCAAAGAGATTCTTTTGATCTAGTAGTGTGATCAAATCCGATTCTTAAATCAAAAGTTAGCATATAATATTAACGAAAATGGCCGCCGCTCATCCAGCGCACCTGCATGGAGAGGTGTGGGTGGGTCGGAGTTTGCAGCAGGTGTGGGTGTGCACTGGCCGCCCCTACAACGGTTTCCCAGAGCACTGCCCCAAGGGCCATCCCCCCACATGCCCCTCCTGCCACGCCACACCCCGCCCCGCCTCGCAGAATCTGATGCATCACCCCCAGCCTTCACAGGGCCCAGGGCCCAGCCGTCACAGGGCACCACTCCCTGCCTCAACAGGGCTTCACCCCCCAGCCTCCGCAGGGCCCATGCCCCAACTTCCCAGGGCATCACCCCACCCAGCGGCCGCACCCATGGGCTTGCCGAGGTCCCTGAAGGAGGCGGGTTCGTTGAGGTCGAGGGAGGGGGAGGTGTAGTCCGCCAGCACCCAGGGGAACACCTATGGGGAGGAGGGGCAAAGGTGGAAATGCAGGGTAAGGGGCGGTGAACAAGAGGGCCGAAGGGGTTGTTGGGATGCAGCGAGGGGGAGGCATGACCTGCCAGCTCCCAGGGGGACAGCTGTGAGGAGGAGGGGGAGAGGGGAGAGGGGTTGTGACGACAACGGACGGAAGGCTCAGGGGAGGTGTGGTGAGGGAGAGGTGCAGTCGGCCAGAATCCAGGGGAACACCTGTGGGCAAGCCAGGGAAAAGCAGCTTGGAGGAAAGGTGCACCAACCAACACAGCGGAGATAAGCATGAGTATGAAAGAAGCGAGAAGGCCCAAGCTTGCCAAGGATGTCGCCTGGTCCAGCGAGCGCAAGTGGCTGCCCGCTCAGCGCTGCCAGCTCAGCGCTGCCCCGCCCAGCGCTGCCAGCATGTCAAAACCCGAAGCCCAAAACCCAAAACCCAAAACCTAAAACCCTGAAATCAGCTCAGCAGCGTGCCAGCTCAGCAGCGACCTGCCAGCTCAGCAGCGGCCTGCCAGCTCAGCAGCGTGCTAGCTCAGCAGCCAACTGCCAGCTCAGCCTCACGGGGTACTGGTTGAGGTCGTTGTATGTGCGCCCCGCCAGCGTGTTGAGCGCCATCAGGTAGTCGAATGTGGAGATCTCCCACCTGCAGGGAGGCAGGGTGCAGAAATGCATCTAAAAATGTGAATACATGGGGTTCATAGCAAGCCGAGCGCACCATCTGGTAGTCAAAGATCTCCCACCTGCAGTAAGGAGGGCGGCGTGCATGCAAGGATCAGGATATCTGGGGCATAGGGTGAGGTAACATGTCGTGCTACGCAAGCAAATGTGCTCACCCCCCAACCTTGAACTCATGCCATGTTCCCAAGGGCTTGGTCCATAATTGACACCCACCCCACCTTGCGCTGCCTCCCAGCACCCGCCGCTCACACAGTCACAATCGGCGCCAGCGCTGCTGCACGCGCAGCGCCCACTCCGCCGTGCCCCCCGCTTCCAACAACCGCCCCTCCCGCACATTTCCACATAAGCCAGCCAGAAACGAGGCACACCTGAGCCAGCGCTGCTGCAGGCGCAGCGCCCACTCCACCTCACATCGCTTGTCGTAGAAGGAAAGCACGTGCACATCCCCACACAACTCACACCTCCAGGCACACACAGGCACACACACCTGAGCCAGCGCTGCTGCAGGCGCAGCGCCCACTCCACCTTGCGCCCCACCTCAACAACCGCAACTCCAAAGATTTCCACAATCATATATAAGCTCCGCACCATTTACTAATAATATATTCGGCTTGCTTTTTAGAAAACAATCACACGTCTCAATAAGTCAGCCACACACACGAAGCGCACCTGAGCCAGCGTTGCTGCAGGCGCAGCGCCCACTCCACCTTGCGCCGCCGGTCGTAGAGGGACAGCGCTGGGCGGGCGCGCAGCAGCGCTGCGGCCGTGCCCTTCATTGCCTGGGTTGAATGAAGGCGGGGGGGCAGGAGGCAGGGGATGAATGACGTAACGAGGCAGATTAATGAAGGCGGGGGACAGGAGGCAGGGGGTAAATGACGTAATGAGACAGGTCATCAGGTCACCAGGGGCGCCGCGAGAAAGCCGTGGGTGGGGTGCTGTGGGGGCAAGAATCAAGTGTCCGCCATCCCTGCCGTACGTCTGGAGGCATTGATTTGTCCCCGAGCCAATGTAAGCCCGTAATAAAATATATATATAAAATCAAAAAAAAAACAAGGCAAAACGCTGCCGCCAGTGCAGCCGCCCTGTGCTGACTCCCATGAAGCGCGCCGATTTCGACAGAGGTCCGTTTATCTAATCCTCATCCCCTCCCTACTATGTGCACGGTTGCAGTTGTGATACAATTCAGGATGTAATGCGTGCTGCCTATGAAGACCTCACCTGGTTGCTGGGCAAGTTGAAGAGGGCGTGCGAGCGTCGGTCGGCTGCAAAGCACTCGAGGGCGGTGGGCTGCAGCAGGTAGCGGCTGCAGGGTGGGCGGGCAGGGGAGAGGCGGGGTTGATTGGGAAGAGGGCAGTGGGGTTGAGGGTGGGCGCGTGCATGATGTGCCAGGGGTGAAACGCAGGCCACGTGAAGCGGGAGCAGCGCCGGCGGTGGCAGAGCACAGCACAGCACGGCGCAAACTGCTGCGTGACTGTGATGCATCTCGCTGAGCCCCGCCAGCTGCCAGCAACATAACCCTAGCATGGCACAGCACAGCACAGCACAGAGCAGCACATGCACAGCACAGCATGCCAGCACTTGCCTGTGGTGCACCTCTGTGAGCCCCGGCAAGTTTCTGACACAGCTTAGCATGCACAGCACCGCACAGCACAGCACAGCACAGCACAGCACAGCACAGCACAGCCTGCCACCACTTGCCTGTGGTGCACCTCTGTGAGCCCCGCCAGCTGCCAGCAGCGGTGCCGCCGCCTCGGCGCCTGCCACTCCTCTGCCCCGCCCTCCCCCTGCTCCCCCTCTTCCTCCGCCCCTGGCACGCCGCTCTTGCCGTCCTCCCCGCCGTCTGGCCCTGCACCACTGGAAACCCTGCCACTGCCGCTGCCGCTGGCGGTGCCGCCGTGTGTTCCGGCGCCGCCGGTACCGCCCCCTGAGAACCAGGGCGACAGGCTGGCGCCGCCACCTGGCAGGTCCCCGATGAAGTGAAGCTCCGTGGAAGTCACGTACAGGGTGCCTGGTACCACACGCTTGGGGGTGACCCACTGCCCGCGGCTGCTGAACAGCGGGGTGCCCGCGCCGATGGGGGCTGGCAGCTCTACGTCCTCGCTTGACTGCACCTGAAGTGCCGGCGGCTGCTCGCCCGCAGGCTGCTGCGACTGCTGCTGCTGGGGCGGCGGCTGTTGCTGGGGCGGCGACGGCAGGGGCGGCGCCGCCGACTGCGTTGTCGGCAAAGGCTGTGACACAGCCGACTGCTGCTGCTGCTGCTGCTGCTGCTGCTGTGGCTGTGGCGGTGGATGCAACTTCTCAGCTGCTGCCGGCTCCTGCGGCTGCTGCTCCTGCTGCGCAACCTCTGCCCGGGCGGGAGGCTGCACTGGCTGGTTTGCTGCCTGCTCCTCGGCTTGTGCTGCAGCTGCCGGTGCAGCCAGGGCTGCCGACTCATCATCCGCCACTGCTTGCACCTCGTCTGGCGGTGGCTGCATCTGCTGCTCCTGCGGCACCTGCTGCCCCACGCCCTGCTGCCCACCCTCGCCATGCGCCTGCTCCTGCTGCCGATCAGCATCGCCAACCCCGCCGACAGCAGCACAGCTGCCTGCCTCTGGTATGTCTGGAAGGGAGGCCAGCCTCTCCCCCTGCCCTCCCTCATCCTCCGGGTCCTCCTCCCCCTCCTCTTCTGACCCTTCCACCAGCAAGTCTTCCACAACAGCATGGGAGGCACCTGCAGGGTGGGAGAGAAGGGTAGGAGAATGGTCAGAGGCAGGCCACGAGTCAGCCATGAGGCACGCCTGAAAAACCAGCAGCAGCCAGGCAAGAAAGAGAAGAAAAGGAGGCAGCAAGCACTGTTGAGAGATGCACACCAGCAAGCAGAAGCACCGCAGTTTCCGTGTGATGGCTCGTTGCCCAGCCCCCCTGCTCCCCCTCGTACTCCGTTACATAGATCTCTCCCCCTCATGCCGTGCAGCGGTGACTTGGCACTTCACAGAAACAGGAGCCAGCAATGGGCCAGACCTCGCGCCTGGAACGCATCCTGCCATTTCCCTGCATCCCCCCTCCCTGGTCTCATATCCTGTTCCCACCCCCAACGTGCTGATGTGACGCCAGCACAGAGCACACAACCAGCACTTCGAGTCCCTCAAAACAGCTCCTGCCATTCCCCACCTTCTGCCACCCGCCCTCGAAATGTGAACGCTTTCCTCCCTTCCGCCCATGCAAGCCGACTCACATATTTCCATCTAGCCCTGCCTCCTGCCATCCCCACAATGCTTAGAGTACCTAGAGTGTTACACACTCTTCCTTCCCACCGGCCCCTGTGTACCCATATGTGAAGCTGACCTGGCACCAGGGCAGCCACTGCCAGCAGGTCTCGCTCCTGGAGCTCCCCGCCGCCTGCCGCTGCCAGGGCGGAGCTGCTGCCCTTGCCGTTGCGGGGGGCATCAGAGTACCTGCAGGGGAGGGAGGGCGGGGAGGCGGCGCCCAGAGCAACACAGCTTGGCTGCAGTTGGGATGGATGATGCGGGGCGGAGAGGTGGCGGCGTTCATATGTAGATCAACAGTAGCTGTGGTAAGGACGCACATCTGGCGTGGTCTGCACAGAGGTGGCAACGACACCCACAACAACCGGGGTAAGAAGGCACAATGGCAGCCCAAATGTCAGCCCGAGGCCCAGCAACTTGATGATTAAATCAGGTACATTTCAAGTCAGTAAGGAGCCAGCAACGGTCTCATGGGACAGCCTGCTACTACAGCGTCATGCGTACCAGCCTGCCCCGCCGGTTCCCATGCTGTAAAAGAGGAGCAGCAAGGAGCATGCGGCCGTCAGCGCTGCCTTGGCCTGCCAGCGCAGGCGGCACAGGCAGCCTTGCCAGAAGTGGAAGCAGGTCACCATGCAAAGGGGGAGTTGTGGCGCAAGCAGGGGATCCAGGCAGCAATGATTAGCAGCAAAAGCCGGACCATACCCACAGCAGTACCGAAGCGTCATTCGAGCAGCTGAGCAGCCATAAAAACCATGGCAAGACAAGACAGGGCACCTACGCAGCAAAAGCAGCTAAGTACCAAAGCACCTAAGCACAAGAGCAGCACAGCACCAATGCACATGAGCACCTAAGCACAAAATCAGGTAAGGGGAAGCCAGAGCGGCGGCTCACCGTTCAAAGTGGAAGTTGCGGCGCAGGCGCAGGCGGCGCCTGGAGGGGTCCTCCACCCCGTCCAGCTTCCAGTGCAGCTCTGCAGGAAGCAAAGCAAGGGGTGGAGGTAAGTAAAGAGCAGACTAGAGTGGCATGGCATAGCGCAAACGGTGGTCCTTGACACGCCCAGCTTCCAGTGCAGCTCTGCGGCAGGCAGGGACACATCCAAGGCAGTGAGTCAACGCGATCCAGGTTGAGTGTTTGACCACTTTGGAAAGTGCCACGTGTCAGGGGCATGCGCAGCACGGACAGCCACAACGGATGGCGCTCCGGCCGCTGGGGAACAGACTGGGGGGTGAAGCCGACGCCCGAGCGGCCACAGCTAAATGCAGAACACCGAGTGAACCCAGATATCTGGACATCCACAGCTGCATTGCCGTGCCGCACACCCACCTTCCGGATCCTCCTCCTCCGCCCACAACCCCCGCCCGCTGGTCAGCCCCCGCCTCAGGTCCCGCCACTGCCGCCGCCGCTGCTGCCGCTGCTCGTCCGACAGCTGCCGCCCTGCTGCCCGCCGCATGCGATCCGCGGCCAGCAGCAGCCCCAAGCACTGCCCGCTGGTCTCCTCTGCAGCAGCCGCTCGATGTGCTTGGCGTTGTGCCTCTGCTGCCAGCTGTTGCTGCAGCACGGGGATTGATCTCTCGTGGAGCAAGCTGCAGTGGCGCATGAATTGGATTTGCTGTCGAGCAGCCGCAGCCACCTCCCGAGGCTGCAACAGGGACGCCAGCTGCTGGGCGCCCCGCTGGCCCTGCTGTGCATGCTGTGCATGCTGCTGCGCCTGCTGCTGCGCTTGCGCCGCCTGCCCCTGTTGCCGTGCTTGCTGCGGCTGCTGCTGCTGCTGCGCCTGCTGACGCGGCGGTTCACCAAAGGCCCAGGGGGCAGCGTCAACAACAGCGTTTGCCGCTGCGGCACACGCCGCCAGCCGCTGCTGCAGCTGCAGGGGCAGCAGCTGCTCCTGCTGCTGTGCCGCCGCTGCCCGGGAGGCCACTCCTCGGAAGCACTGCAGGGCGCATGCAAGCATCAGCTGCAGGCGGGCTGTCGCCGCCTCTGCTGCACCTGTGTCGGCGGCCGCGTCAGCCAGCAGCGGCGGCAGCAGCTGTGCAGCCTGAGCGGCTGCCTGCTGCGCCACCTCAGGCGCAGCATGCTGCAGCGCCAGCAGCAGCAGGCGCTGCAGCAAGAGCAGGCCGCGCTGCTGCTGGTGCCGACGTAACTGCTGCTCGCTCAGACCCACAGCTGGCGCTGCCGCTGCTGCTCCTGCTGCTGCTGCTTCGCCCGCTGCTGGCAGCGCACCCAGCAGCATTAACAGCGGGGAACGAGGTGAGGCTGCTGCCTCTGCTGCAGCCGCCGCAGCCGCCCCGCTGCTATGCATCCTGTCGAGGAAGCGCCAGGCGTGTAGCAGCAGGCGGCTGCTGTGCTGCCCCTGCCCCTGCTGCGGCTTGGGAGCGGCGCCCAGCTCCTGCCAGGCTGGCAGCGGCACACCTGGCACAACGGAGCTGTCCTCTCTGGCTGGTACCGCACCGGAAGCTGCTGAGGTGGCAGGGACAGGATCGGCTCCCGCCCACAGCAGGGCGCTGCCAACGGGGCCCAGGCTGCCACCTGCATTGTTAGGGAAAGACGTGGGGACAGCAACTGGGTGAGGGCATCAGGTGGGCGCTTGCTGCACGGGGGGTCAGAGCAAGCAGTGGCGGCACCAGGCGGTGCTTGGCCCGGCAAGAGGGGCAGGCAGGCATGCATGCAGAGGCCTGCACGAGGGTGCCTCGCGGTGGGGACTTCGCGGTCCGGCAGACCAGGCGCAGGTGCAGGGTGCAGGAGCGGAAGGGGCGCACCAGGAGGCGGCAGCACCGCTCCTGCCAGCAAATCGTCCAGCAGTGACAGCAGGGCGGCGGCGTTGCTGCAGTAGGGCTCGGTGGACCACTGCGGGGCGTGGCAGGGGCGGGGGTTGGCAACCAGGAAGCCAGCTATTGGTTGTAAGGAGGGGCTGTGTGTGTGCAGGCAGAAGCAGGTGCATCGAGTGGGGCACCTCGTGTGCAAAATAGGGAGCAGCAGGTACTGCCAGCCCCTCCCCTTGAAGGATATTAATTAGGAGACACTTATTAAGGACACGCTTATCAAGGATACACTTACCAAGGACACACTTATCAAGGATTAGGGTTTAGGGTTTAGGGTTTAGGGTTTAGGGCCCGCTCCTTCATCCCTGGTGCCCCCACGCCCACCTGTGACACGTGAGTCCACGCCTCCCACTCGCTGCTCGCCCGCCGCGCCTGGCTCTGCTGCTGCTGCTGCTGCTCAGAAGCCGAAAAGGCACGGTGCACCCCAGCGGCCGCTGAGCGTGCCGCAGCAGCCGCGGCGGCAGCGGCTGCCCGGGGGCTTGCCATGGATCGGGGGCTGCTGGCGGCGGCTGGGGCGGCTGGGGCGGCTGCGTCGGCTGCCTGGGCTGCCAGCAAATCGTGCAAGATGTCTGCCAGCAGTTCCTGCAGCAGGTGCCAGCTGCTGACAGCGGTACCGCTGGAAGCTCCCGGGCAGCTGTACCGCGCATCTGGCTGCGCTTTCAGCAGCCCCACCAGCTGCTGCAGCTGCTCCCATCCAGAGCTGCTGGCTGCAATGCCACGTGTCAGCAAGAGCACAAGCAGGCGCCAAGCAGAGGCGGCTGCTGCCTGATGTTCCGCTGTGCTGCCGCTGCTTATGCTGCTAGAAGTACTACCGCCGCCCGCTCGCAGGCAGCCGAGGAGAAGCTGCTGCCAGGCGCAGGGGGCTGCGGCCAACATGTCCTGGTTGGCATGCTGTGCCTGCTGCGTCATGCTTGCCGACTCGCACAGCAGGCACAGCATGCCCAGCACAGCAGCCCGCTCCTGGGGGCTGACCCCCGGAGCTGCAGCCGCCTGCAGGAGCACAGCAGCGGCGGCCGGGTGGCGCACACGCACGATTGCTGCAGCTGCCGAGGGGTCCTCATCTGAATCACCAAAGCCAGTGAAACCAGCGCCAGCCTCCACCGCCGCTGCTGGCGGGCCCGCGGGTGCAAGGCCGTCGATCTGCGGTTTGGAAGCGCAGGGGGACATGCACTCAAATGTCAATGACTGACTTGACTGATTGGCGGGTGTCAATGACTGACTTGACTGATTGGCGGGCAATGCAAATCTACCGCCATGCTGGCTGGCCGTTGAGACAACGCCTTGGGCTGCATACACACAGGCAGGAGCTGCAGGCACACAATGCGCCAGGAAACGGCAGAGCAGGCATGGCGCATGGCGGGCGGGCGTGCATGCAACGGCACTGCCAGCCCCACCCAAAAACCGGGTCCAGCCCATGTGTGCACACCTGCTGCCAGGGGACCCCGTCGCACAGCATCTCAAAGAGGGCGATGCGGGCGGCAGCCGTGAGGGGGAAGGCTGCCAGCAGCTCTCCAGCCGCCGCAATCACATCACCCTCCTCCCCACCCCCCTCTGCCGCCGCCTGCTGCTGCCTGGACTGTGACTGGAAAGGGCGGCCCAGCGTGCGGCGCCGGTTTGAGCCACCTTCTGGAGTGACGCTCCTGCTGCCGGGCGCCGTGGGGCGCCTCTGCTGCCCGCCACCAGCCCCCGCCAAGCACGCTGTGATCGCCCTGAGCCCCAGCAGGCGCAGCTGCTGCTGCTCCAGCCGCAGCAGCGGCAGCAGCAGCCCGGGCCCGCCCTCGCGCTGCAGGCAGGCCAGCAGCGGCAAACGCGCCATGCTGTCGCGACGCAGCAGCGGAAGCAGCACCAGAGACAGCAGCTCTTGCAGGAGCGCTGCATCACCTGAACCGCTGCTGCTGCTACCGCTGCTGCTGCTGGCACCTCCGCTGCCGCCGCCGCCTCTGGCGGTGATGCTTGTGCAGCAGTCGGCGACCAGGGACAGCACAGACTGCAGGTCTGCCTCCAGCCCTTCATCCCTTGCCGTGAAAGAAGCGCTGGCTGAGGCCGGCACGGGGGCACCGCCCAGTCCGCCCTGCCGGGCAGACGCTGCTGCGCTCTCCCCAATCAGAGTGCACGCCAGCTGGAGGTACCCCCGCCGCAGTTCTGCTGGCACGGCACATTCGCTGGGGAGAAGCCCCGCCTGGGAAGAGGAAGAAGAGGAAGGAGGGGCTGCCCCCGCCTGGGCCCCCGTCTGCCCTTCCGGCTCCTGCTGATGTAGCAGCGGCGCAGATGCCACCAGCGGCAGCGCTGAGCCAGACCGTTGCTGCTGCTGCTGCTGCTGCTGCTCGTCCAGTCCCGCGGCCGTCGACGCTGCCCGCCGGCGCAGCTGCTGCCGCACCGCTGCTCCCCCGCTGAAGTGGCAGCTGCGCACGTGGTGCAAGAGCTGAGCCGGGGGCAGCAGGCAGCGCACCAGCAGCGGCTCTCCCCGGGAAAGCTGGTGCCAGAGGGAGAGCAGCTGGCGCTGCACAGCGGGCGCAGCGGCGCTCCACAGGCGCAGGTTGAGCAGGAGGTGCCTGCAGTGGGGTGGGGGGGGTGGCGGCCAAATGTTGAAGCAGCTGCGAGGTAAAAGGAGAGAGCGGGCAGGGGGCAGGCAACACGGGGGGTGCGTGCGAGTGCGTTCTGAAGGGCACCCGCGCCGCTTCTCGATTTCATGTCGCCACCAATGATTCAACCTCACCTCCGCCCTGTCCAACCCAAACACTGTCACTCACCCCAGCACTGCTTGGCTGAGGGACCTAGAGTCGCTGACAGCTGCCAGCAGCTGCCGTGCTGCACCCAGAAGGTCTGCTCCCAGCAGCCGCTGCTGCTGCTCCAGCAGGTAACCAACCAGGGCAAAGCCTGCAGGAGGGACACCAGGGGAAGACACACAAGAAGAGCGAATCTTGGATGCTCGTTGTAACAAGGGCAGCACAAAAGGGGGGAGGGGGGGAAGGGGCCCAGGGTGGGGCAGCAGATTACAACCTTGCATGAGCGTAACATGTCGCACAGCCCGGGCAACCGGGGCACAGCCTGCAGAAGGGGCCCGGGAGGGATGCTGGGGGCAGGCAGGCAAGCAGGGAGGAAAGACTGATGCATCACAGCGCCGGGATGGCAGGAGAGGGCGACAGGCACGACAGGCACAGCAGGCGCAGCAGGCATATCAGGGACAGCGGCGCAGCATGCATATAAGGCACAGCGGCACAGCATGCACAGCGTGCCGCAGCATGCCCACCCCCGATCTCCTGCATCGCCTGCTGGTTTCCCGGGCTTCCTCTCAGCACAGAGGCCAGCAGGTGCAGCACGCCGGCGGCCACGATGCCCCCGCTGTCACCGCTCCCAGCGCGCACAGCAGGCAGTGGCCCCTGCTCCAGCAGTGGCAGCAGCACCGCCACGCCCCCCAGGCAGTGCAGCATGTCTGCTGGGTGCCGCGTGCGACACAGCTGCGTCCCTGTCAGCAAGGCGGCAGGCAGCCCTGCCACAGCATCACGGATCGCGCGGCTGCCCGCCCGCTTTGCCCCGCTGCCGCTGCTGCTCCCACTGCTGCTGCCGGCCTCTGCTGCCGCAGCTGCCGCGGCCAGCTGGGGGCAGAAGGCAAGGAGGAGACGAGGAGGCACCCCCTGTGAGCTGGCCGCTGACGTGGCGGCTGCCACGGTGGCAGCGGTGCTTGCGGTTAAGGCCAGGGTGGCTGCTGCTGCTGGGTGCTGATCCAGCAAGCCGCTGCTCTCGGCGGCAATCAGGGGCGATTGGTAGTCGGGGCCAAGCTGATGCAAGGCCGCCACTTGGGCTGCAGACAGGGGGCAGGGGAGGGTGCGAGCGTGATGGGGTTGGGGCGGACTGTGCAGTGCATGGGAGTAAGGCAGGGCTGGGCGCAGGGTGCTGCACGCTCAGGCGGCACAGAGTGGCGCCAAGGCTGTGGCTGAAAGCAACACTTTATCCTGCCGCCTACCTGGCGTCAGCACATCCTCAAACAGCAGTGCTGCGCCAGCCTGGCCGCGCAGCGGGCGCAGCAGCGCGCCCGCCCCCACGCACACACTGCTCAGAGGCTCCTTGAGGGCTGGGTAGCGCAGCCTCGAAGTGGCCTGCAAGGAGCATGCATAACATTGATGAACATACTTGCTCCATTACCATGCATACTTCGAAACCAACCGCCTTCAACATTTGTCTTGATATGTCCTCCACCATGCGGCACAGGCAAGGAGGGTGGAGCAGGAGGGAGGCAGGAGGGGGAGCAGGAGGGGAGGAAATTGGCATTGAGGGCAGGCGTGGAGGAGGGTCAGGCAGGGAAAGCCGTGCTGATGAGGGGCGGCAGGGGAAGGCAGGCGTCAAACCATGACCCCACCCCCAACTCCCACACTGTCCCACCACCACTGCTGTGCACAAACTCGATCATTAAAGTATATTCCAAGTCAATGAAGAGCCATCAAAGGTCTCATGTGACAGGGCTACAGCTGCGGCCGCCCAAGACCGTGGCCGCCCCCCGCACCTGCAGCTGTCCGTCCAAGTAGAGATGCACCTCGGAATGCGTGAGAGGGCCGCCTGCGGGCGATGGGGAGGGCAGGCAGGGAGGGACAGCCAGGAGTGAGAGCAGCCAGGGCAAGCATTGGGCGGCTGTTTAGAAGCTGGACATTTGAAAGCTGGACATGACAAGGGGCATGAAAGGCACGCTGTGCACAGTCAGTCAATGCTTCCTGTGGCACTGGGCAAGCTGAGTCCAGGTGCCCCGATAAGATGCAACCACACGTTGGGGCAGCGGCAGCAGCAAACTTGCTGAGGTGAAACTAGTGATCTCAATTGAGGTTGATAGTTGACTGTATAACAACAGCTCCCTCTCACCTGCGCTGTGTGTGAGGGCCACGTGGTGCCAACGCCCCGGCAGCAGCGGCTGCAGCAGCGGCAGCGCCGCTTCGCTGTGCTTTGGCGCCCAGCAATGCGCAACCAGCTGCAACTGCGGGTGCCTCTGCGCCTCCCCTTCCGCGGTACCGGAAGCCGAGCGGGCATGGCCTTCCACCTGCCGCACCGCCAGCGCCACGCCATGCAGCAGCTGCTGTGCGTGCTGGTGGTAGAAAGGAAAGGTGTGGTGCTGCTGGCCGCTGGCGGGATGCTGCTGGTGAAGCAGGGCATAGAGGGCTTGGTCGGATGCCACGGCGAGCCCAGTCACCTCGGCGCCTGTGGCAGCTGCCGGGAAGCTGCTGCTGGCTGGCTGCGCTGCTGCCGCGCCCGGCAGCGCCTGCCACAGCTGGTCTGCCGCCTCCCTCCCATCCTCCAGCCTCACCCACAGGGCAAAGCTGTACCCTGTTTTGGGCAGGCGAAGGAAGGCGCCGCTGCTGCCGGTACCGCCTGTGCCCGCTGAACTCCCCCCGGCAGGGGCACCACCGCCCCCCAAGCTGGCGCTGCACACAATGCCGCTGGGCTGCTGCTGCTGCTGCTGCTGCTGCTGCTGCTGTTGTGACCTGCTGCCGCCTGTAAGAGCGGTACCGCTGCCGCTTCCAAAGCTGAAGAAGCTGGCGGGACCGTCCTTGCGGGTGGCCATGCCAGCAAGCGCCTGCAGGGAAGGATGGCACGCATCATGCAACCAACTGATCACTAACTTGAATCCATGGGGAGCCAGCAACGGTGTCGTGGGACAAGTCGAGTGTATCCGAGTGGATTTGCCGCATGTGCAGCTAACCGTTAACGTTTGGGACCCATTGGGGTGGGGATACAGCTCCAGCTGTGCAAGCTATGCAACTGCTGCCAGGCTTAGGCGCCTGGTCCCTCCTCAGCTGCACAAGGCATGGTCCTTAAGCAGGCAGAGCAGACGTGCACGATTCAATGCAGCCCCCTGCTGACCTCAAGAAGGGCGGCGGCGTGTGGGGGTGGACGGCCCTCGCTGCCGGGCCGCAGCAGCTGCAGCACTGAGCGCAGGTCTCGTGCTGCAGTGGGAAGAACAACAAAGGATTAGAGGATAGGACAGGGGATGTCAGGGAAGCAAGCAGATGCGAGGCCCGGCATCGCGGCCAACAGAAACGTCACTGCAGGGGAGGGTGGAGGTTGGGAGCAGGTATAGCCCGGGCCTGGAAGCCTTGCTCAAGTCCTAAACGCATGGAGTGGTCAGTAGCGCACATAGCGTGCGGGCACAGCACACCTTGGGGCGCAACCTGGTGGGTATGGCAGGCTGACAAAAATGAGCATTCAGGGCCCCCGCTGCTGCCTCCGAACCACACCTCCCTCCCTCAGCAACCGCGGTGAATGCAGCCGAGCTTCAAGTCCCAATCATCAGCCCTCCCCACCAACCACACCTGCGATACCGCCCCTTCCCAGCCCCACTCTGGAACCAAGACCCTGCCCTTTTCCGGTAGCTGTAAGCCTGTGACGAGCTGTCAGTCCCCACACCCTCTCGTGCCACGACCTTCCTCTGACTCTGCGACTACAGTCCCCATTTCAAGTTCCCTCCACACCACCTCCCACACCCACCTGTGATGCTGTAGCTGCCGCTCAAGCGCAGCAGCGCCAGCAGCTGCTGCTGCAGCAGCAGGCCCCGCTGCCCCCCCTCCGGCTCTCCCAACCCTTCATCCTCCGCCCCCGCTGCCGCCCCTTCCGCCGTGTCACCGCCACTGCTGCCATGACCGCTGCCTGCATCTGCCGCTGCCGCTGCCACTGTTTCGCCGAGCCACTCGATGACTTGGCAGTTGAGCCCGGCTGCGTCAGCAGCAGCCAGGTTGTGCACCCCCTGCAATAGCAGCTCTCGGAAGGCAGCTAGCCCCCACAGCTGGTCCTGCCACCCCGCCTGACGAAGCAGCGCCAGCAGCAGCGCCAGGGCCGGAGGGTTGGCGATGGCAGTGGTGGTGAAGCGCAGGGGGGAGGAGCCCGTCCCAGGCGCCTCCTGCACGGGCGCAGAACGGAAAGGTATGCGCAGGTTGAGCCAGGGCAGTTGAAGGCAATTGAAGGCATGAAAAAAGGCTTTGCCGGCGCAGCGGTGGTAAGAGCACTGGGCCAGGCCTCCTGCATGGGTGGAGCACGGCATGCGTGCGCAGGTAGAGCCAGGGCAGCTTGGTCAAAGGCAATGCCACAGACGTCAGGGGCAGCAACAGTGGAGAGCAGCGGGAGAGGCCATCGTGCCAGGTGCCTCCTGCAAAGACGCAGCAGGACATGGGGCAGTTTGGTCAACGGCGACGCCACAACTGCAAGGGTGGTGGTGGTGAAGGCGCAGGGGGAGGCGCAGGGGGGAGGCGCAGGGGGGAGGCGCAGGGGGGAGGCGACGCCACAACTGCAAGGGGTGGAGCGGGGTGCAAGACACACGCGTGCGCAGCTGGGGCCAGGCCGTCATAAGGCAACATTGAAGTGTTGGGGCGGTGGTGTTGGGGAGCCGGATGTGTACCCAAAAGACTGTGCTGTGTACACCCACGCTCGCACACACCCACACTCGAGAGCAACGCTTGCACACAAACGAGCTCCTGCCCCCGCATCCCCCACGCACCTCCAGCAGCAGCCCCAGCGCGCTCAGCAGCAGGTCGCGAGGTGGCGGCGCCCCCGCCAGCCGGCCCAGCACCGCCTCCAGCAGCATTCCATAGCCCACATCCGCCCTGCAACGGCAGAGGCAGGGAGGGAAGGCGGGCGGCAAAAGGAGAACATAAGAGACGGAAGATATGCGTTGAGCGACAGCAGGGCCAAGCTGGCAGCAGCAGAAGGAAGTTGGGGGGACACATTGGAGGGGCCCGGCTGGTGGGCCAGCACAGCAAACCATGCACAGCACAGCGCAGCACAGCAAAGATGCACAGCACAGCACAGCACAGCACAGCACAGCACAGCACAGCACAGCACAGCACAGCACAGCATGGGTGGCCTCTGGAGCCGGGCATGGCACGTACGGGGTGGCCGGGGGCAAGCGGTGCCTTCCAGGTGCTAGCAGCCAGCAGCAATGCCTCCAAGAGCTGGTCAGGGGCAGCGCTAGCCTCCACACTCGCGAAAACCCTAAACCCTAAACTTTAAACTCTAACACTCACGCCAGGGAGCGCCGGTTGGCGGTACTGCCAGCCAGCAGGGCGGTCAGCGTGTCCAGCACGCCACAGCACAGCTCAGCAGCATGTTGCTGCACACCAGGCGGGGTGCAAACCATGACACACGTCAGGAGAGGCAGCTATGTAGCTGTATACAGCTGCAGAGACAGTCAACGAGCACACAGGATAGTGGCACGTAGGGTGGTGTGTTAGGTGAGCCGCAGCACAGCCCAGCAGCGCCCCCCTGCACACCAGGGCGGGGTACAGAACAGAGTAAGATAAGGGGCGTAAGTACAGCGGCGACTGCAAAGGGACGATTGGGGAACTGGGTCTGACGCCAGGGGCACAGGCGAATCAAGGTCAGGGGTTGTCACACACAACCAAGGAGTAGGTCAGGCAGGGTGATGCTGCACCAGCGCAACATGTGGTCCGTGCACTGGCCCAGCAGGCATTGCGCACGCAAGGGAAGGTCAGCTGCCACATGGCAATGGCGGTCCCAGAGGTACTGCCTTGCCCTGCCCTGCTTGCCTGCGGATACTCCCCGTTGAGCACGTTGCACACTTGCAGGAAAGCCTGGGACTGGCCGAAAAGCTGCTGGGCATAAGCACGATCACCCATGCCGATGCCGGTATCGCCAGCTGTCCTGCCTGCTGTACAGCCAGCGGTACCGCCAGCTGTTCCGCTGCCCACCACCGCCTGCACCCCGCCAAGCAGCTCCAGCAGGAGCGGTACCCCCAGCTCCTGCCAACGTCCCACAGCCACCGGTATCGTTTCTGCAAGGGCATGGGCGGGGTTGGGAGCCAACCAAGTTAGGCATGTGAAAGCTCAGAACGGTTTTGAGCAACCAGCGGAACCGGGGATCTTGAACGGCAACGGCATGTGTGCATGGGCTGAAGTGCAAAGCCAGCGAGAGAATCAGCGAGCCAAAGGGGCGTGGGTGGGAGGAGGGGAAAGTTGCAGAGCAGAGCAGGTAAGAGACCGTGCAGCAGTGGCAGATGGAGAGATACGCCGGTTGCCGGGAGAGGGGGCAGGTGACAGGTCAGCAGGTGATAGGTCAGCGGGTGCAGTACCAGTGCGACAGCCAGCCTGCTACCTGTGCTATGAACGGCCAGAAGGGCACGCCTTCGGTGTACCCAGAGGTGGGCAGCTTGAGCTGTGCTTTCCTTTCTTTCCTTTTTCTTTGCTACAAACTACATTCTGATACACTCACCCCCCACCCTGTCCCATGAGGCCTTGCTGGCTCCCCCTGGACTTGAAATGTGATTGATTGATTGATTGATTGTGCGAGCTCCTCGACCTGGAGTTTGAGGCCGAGCGGTGTTGCCATACAAGCCAAAAGAGTGCAAGGGGAAATTTCCAATAGCCTGTTTCTATTGTCTTTTTTTTCCAACAAAAAAGGAAGATAAACAATTAATCAAGTCATCATCAACAAGTAATTTACATGAAATTCCACAACTCATCTTTTATTTAGTGAATTTTAAACAAAACGTTGTTCTTTTTGGGGCTCACCGGTGTACTTGGTGAAGAGGGCCGCCTTTGCCAGCCTGTCATCTTCCCCAGCGGGCGGGACTTGCATCAGCAGCAGAATCTGCAGGGTGCACAAGCACGGAACGTGGGGGGTCTCAGAAGGGGCGGCTGCACAGCAGCATTGTGCGTAAGGACAGAGACAGCTGGCCTGGGCGGGCATGCTGCTGCTTGGGGGCGGACAGTGACAAATCAGCACCCCTCGTGTTTCAAAAGCATCAGCAGCAACAGACGTAGCAGGCCTGATCTCTCTTAAGAGGCAGCGCTGCACATCATAACTGACACCACAGCCTGGCAAGTATGCAAGCATTGCGCCTGCCTTGCGTGCTTACATTGTCGAGCGCCAGCCGGCGGCTGGCTGATGCGGGGCGCAGGAGCAGGGAAAAGAGGGCGGCAACAGGCTCCCAGGCCGCCACCGCATCCCGCTGCAGGCTGACGTGCATGCTGCAAACATGGGAACAAAGATTTGAGGGGCGCAGGCAGGACAGTGCGCTAAGAGTGGTGGTGCAGGCGCAGGCAGCACGCCGGCAGCGGCAGGCATGGCGACGGTCAGGCGGGACGCGTAGGAGAACACAGCAAGGACGGCATTCTTGCATCATGCCCTCCAATAGGCTGAGGCTGCGCCGAGTGATGCCGTGACGTGCATGTTTAGCAAGCGGGTGAGTGAGGGTGGGAACACAGCCGGGTCGGGAGCACGGTGGGAGGGGCGCCATCCTGGTGCAGCAATGGCCCGCCATCCCCAGCCCGACCCGGCCCAGAACAGCATCCTCTCAGGATTGAGCCAGCACAAGCTTCCTCACCGCTGCCTGCCCGTCTGCATATCGCTGCCCAACACACACTGCAGTCACCCTGTCAAGACACCGTGCCATGCCCTCGGTCCAACAACAACGGGTTGGCAGGCCACCCTGGCACGGCGCCCTGCCAAACCATCAGGAGGAGGGCCCTGTTCGAACTGCCCTGCCCCCTGAGCTGCGCTGCCCTACTTACCTCATGAAAGCCCCCAGAAGCTCCAGCGCTGCACAGCGTGCCTCCTCCAGCGCTGCCGTCTCTGCACCCTCGGAGGCCGTGGCTGAGGGCATGCCCGTCTCCTCCCCCGCCTGCCGCCCCGTGCCACCGCTGCTGCCAGGCGTCCCGCCGCCCTGTGCAGCCAGCAGCCGCGGCAGCAGCGCGAGAAGCTGCTGATCCTGCAACGCTGCCAGGGTGGTGGCGGGGGCCGCTCCCAGCAGGCGCAGCAGGAGGCGGCAGGCGCTGGCGGTGATGCCGTGCTGCCGGGGGTACTGCTGCACAAGCTGGAGCAGGGCAGAGATCTCGGGAAGGTTGCTGCTGCTGGCAGGCAGGGTGGCGGCGGCCTCCAGAACAACCAGCACCAGCTGCCGCAGACGCTGCCGCTGAACAAGCAGGCTGGCGGCGGCAGACGGGCTGCGGGGAGAGCCCGGGCTGCTGCTGCCAGGCGGCACAGGGGCCGCCTGGAAGCTGCTGCGCAGCTGCCCCTGCGGCCCCTGTGCCCCCTCGTCTCCCCAGAAGAAGAAAGCGGATCCGAAGGCCACGGCCCACAGGCCTGCACCAGCAAGCACACAGTGGCCAAGCATCGGTGAGAGAAAAGGTGTTGAGCACACGAAAGCAAGAGGGGGACGGGGCAGGCAGGCGGGCGGGGGGCTTGAGTCAGCAGGGAGGGGATGCCCGACAAATCAGCAAGGTTCTGGACCTCTCTAAGTTCACGATGGCGCAGCAGTGGCACAGCAGTACTTTGACAGCCCCGCCGCGGACAGAGGGAGCGAGCGGATGGGTCAGGATACGGATTCGAGAGGTGTGCCACCGGCACAGCAGGCACAGCAAGCCTCCGCACACCCACCCTGCCTGCCCTCTGGATTGCTGCGCAGGCACGGCCATCTACCCCCCTCCCGAGGCCCGCCCACCTGCCGCCCGCAGCGCTTGCAGGTTTCCTAGCGCTTCGTTGCTGCTGCTGAGCACGCTGCCGCCCTGGGCCGCCAGCTGCCCCTGCCGCTGCTGCCCCTGCTGCTGCTCGCGCTCGTACAGCTGCTGGCAGGGCGCTGGCAGCAGCGGCAGCACCCGCTGCTCTCGGCCCACCAGACGGGCCGCGAACAACAATGCCTGCTGCTGCAGGTGGCACCCGCAGCACATGCCACCACTACTGCTGTCGTCGGCACTGTCACTGCTGCTGCTGCTGCTGGCCTCATGCGTGGTGCCGGTGAGCGCTGCGACGGCGGCCTGGTGAAAAAACAGGTCGCTGCCCTGCAGCTGCGGCGGTGGCCGGGGGACAGCGGCTCCGCCCTGCCCACCATCTGCTGCTGTGGCTGTACCTGCTGCTGATGCTGCCACCGCTGCTGGCAGTGAGGAGTCTGCAGCTGGCTGAAAGGCGCCCAAAAGCGATCCCAGCAGCAGCGGCAGCAACGCTTTCACGGTGCCGCTGCTGCTGCCGCCGGCCACCCAGCCCCAGAGGGCCTGAAACAGCTGCTGCACCTCAGTGCCGGTGCCGGTGCCGGTGCCAGCCGGGTGTGAGGCTGCCACAGAAGTAGACTCGCTGAGACCTCCGGCTGCAGCGCCAGATCCAGGTAACATGGCCGCTGCAGAGGACGTGGGCGCAGGTGCCGTGCTGCCGTCAAAAGTGAGGGCCGCCCACTGCATCAGCTGCGTGAGGCGTGCAAAGCAGCGCTGCTGCTGCAGCAGGCGCAGCGCCGCGCTGCCGCCGCCCCTGGCTGCGCCGCCGACGGCTCGAAGCGCCAGCAGCTGCAGCTGCAGCTCCGCTTCTGATGGCCGCAGGCCGCTGCCGTGCCCGACCCGAGCATATCGGCCGCTGCTTCCCTGGGTGCCGCTGGCTGGCTGCGGTTCATCACCCTCGCGTGGGGCAGGCGATGCCGCTCGCGACAGGCTGCCGCTGCTGGCTGCTGCTGATGTGGAGAGCGGCAGTTGGTGTTCGGGAGCCGCCAGGGGCCACCCTAACAGCTGCACAAGCGTTGCCAGCGGCTGCCCCCCGTGCTGCTGCAGCAGCGCGGCTGCAGCCGCTGCCGGGCTGGCTGCCTGCACTGCCAGCAGGCACAGCAGCGCCTGGCTTTCCAGCGCCGCCGCCGCAGCTGCCACCTCGCCTGCCTGCTGCTGGCCGCCCCCGGCGTTGCCCCTGTGCAACTGGATGCGCTGCGCTATGGGCAGCAGCTCGCAGCAGCGCGTGAGCAGGCCTTGCTCTAGGAGCGGAGCCACAGCAGCGGCTGTGCATGCTGCTGCAGCGGCAGAGGAGCCAGCCAGGGAGGCTTGAGCTGCCGCTGCTTGAGCTGCATGGCTGGCTGCCTTGCTGGCCGGCCGGCTTGCTAGCACGGCTGCCTGGCGGTGCTGCCCTGCCTCTGCCTCTGCAAATTCTCGGGCCACTGCCAGGGCCTCTCGAAGCAGGACCGACAGCGGACACAGCAGGCGCAGCAGGCCGCCGGTGCTGCTGCCGGTACCGCTGCCGTTCTTGCCGGCAGGGCTGCTGCCGCTGCCACTGCCGCTGCTGGTGCTGCTGCTGACGCCGCCCTCGTTGCTGCTGACCACCGCCAGCACGCCCGCAGCCGCCTGCAGCTTCTGAGCCAGCGCCCGCACAAGCTGGCACAGCGTGGTCAGCAGGCCCAGCGAGCACAGCACAGCGCGGTTGTGCTGGCTGCGCAGCAGCACGCGCAGCGCACGCAGCAGCGGCAGGCCCGCCGCGTGCAGCAGCGCCTGCTCTTGCTGCTGGGCAGGGCTGGCGGTGGGCACTGGCAGCACAACTGACGTGCCACTGGCCGGGGCCGCCTCCTCGGAAGCAGCAGCAGCAGGGGAGGCCGCAGCCGCGGCAGCAGAGAGTGCCTTAGGGGCCCGCTCCAGCCCCTCAACTGCCGCCGCCAGCAGCGCCCTGGGATGGCCGCCGCTGCAGCCAGTCACCAGGCAAACGTGAGCCCGCCGCGCCCCACTGCCGCTGCCGCCCTTGCCGCCCTTGCTGCCGCCTGCTTCAGCCGTCGCGGCTGCAGCCGCTGCCGCTGCTGCAGCGGCACGCGTGGCTTCGATGGCGGCAGGGGTGGGGACCCATGCTGCGCACGCTGTGGCAAAGCGGTCGAAAAACGCCAGCAGCATCTCATCGGCCACCTGCCAGGGGCGAGCCAGCGCATCAGCAACAGATTGGTTGATTGAACAGGGTGCATTTAGGTGGCATAAGGGGCAGCCGCAACATGCTGCTGGGTGAAATTCCGGTACTTTCTACTTACTAGCCAGCCATGCAGATGCTGCCCAGCGTGGCTGCCTGGCGCACGGCACGGCTGCGAAAGCACCAGGGATGCAGTCGAGCAGTGGGTGATCCACAGATGATGCATAGATGATGCATACCGCAGCGCCCACCTCTCGGTCAAACCGCAGTGCCCGCTCGTATCCATCGAACAGCTGCGCCAGCTCAGCCTCCCCTCGATCCGACTCACTGCACGCTCGGTCCGAGGCGGGCAGAGCGGCGGGCGTGAGGCAGGCAGGCAGGGGGGCAGTGTGGGGGGCAGGCTCGCGAAGGGAGCTGCGATAGACACAGCGTGCATATGGTTGCACTGCAAGTGGCGATGGCATTCGCCGAGCAATAAGGGGATAGCTTCTGCGAGTGTGCCAGCGCATCACCCAGCCAGCCATCCACTGGGCACTCACTCGAACCGCACATCCAACAAATCGTCGGGAGCGACGTCAGGCCCGGCGGCAGGCGCGCTGCCGGCCTGCGTCGGGCTCGGCTGAGCGGCCGCCCCGCCCAGCAGGCGCTGGAAGAAGCTGCTCATCGTGCTGGCATGCCTACCAGGCCGCAGCCGGCGCCGGCGCTGGCTGCTGCAGTGACAAGGTCCGCCGCCGCCGCCGCCGCCGCCGCCGCCACCGCTGCGTCTCGGGGGTGCACTTGACAGCAAAGATCAGCACCTTGTTGCTAACGTGCCGACTCTACGTTTTACACGTGGCTGGCGGGGCTGCGTTGCGGGAAGATGGTTCGGACAACTCCGAGTGCCGGGTCCGACTGATCAGTGCCGGGTCAGTGGCCGCCTCTGCGGGGATTCAGTTTCTCTTGGATTGCACCAAGACACGATGTGATCGGACTGCAACGCTGTTTGGCCGCCTTCAGAACGCCAGGGTTCTGCGGCAGACACGTCGGCCTCTTGCAAACGAAAACCCTTTGACCCTTGTCTTATTTTGATCGGTGCTTTGAGCTACAACGAACCGAAACCAACACAGCGAGCAGCGCCTGGTGCGTGCAACACTGGCGGCGTTCCGGTCTCTGCTGCAACTTCGAGGGCTTTGAAGAGCACCGCGTCATGAGTTTGCAAGCAGCGCACGAAGGTGCCGGCTGTCCAAGAAAGCCCCGGCGCGCCCTGCTGGTGTGCGCGGAGGACACGGCGGAGGCCGCGGCAGCCTGCGCGTGAGTGTCGGGTTGCTGGTTGAGCGTGTTTCCATTCTCAGTTGGGGCCCCTTCCCCCACCCCTGTGTGCACACTGCTGCTGTGTTCCATCCAAATGGCTGGAAGGGCAGCAATGGCGGTGACTGGGGAGCGCTTGTTAGGCATAGGGCATAAGGGGCCGTGCGGCACGGCGTGTAAACACTCTGTATGGGATGCTGTGCACGTGGTGTGGTGCATTTGCCATATCCGCCATCCTGAGCTTTCCACACCCCCCACCGCCGCAGGTGGGCCATCGACAATCTGTATAGAGAAGGAGACGTGGTGCACATGACGTGAGCCCAGCGCAGCACAGCACAGCACAGCACAGCACGGCCAGCATGCCAGTCCCTCGTGCCCCTGTGCAGCATTGCTTCTCAGACGCGGCGCTTGCCCTGCCACTCTTCTCAGCAATGCTTCTCAGATGCGGCGCTTGCTTGCCCTCCCTCCTCAGCCCCCCTCCCATCCCATCCCTGCCCCTGTGCACGCAGCTATGTCGTGAAATGCCTGCAGCCCCACACAGAGGTGTTCCATGGAGTGGTGGGCGGCTCCTTCAACTGCAAGTGAGTGGTGGTGGTGTGAGTTCAGTTGTTGTGAGGTGACCAAGTGATGAAGTCCAACTCTGCTCAAGGCAAAGTGCTTGCGACTTGCCTGCAACCTCACAGCCCTGAAGTGTGAGCGAGCGCTGTCAGCACTTCACACAAGGACGCGTGGCCAGAGCAGCACCTGGCTGCGGACGTCAGGGCTCTGGCCTCTATACCCTCCTTCTCCCTCATACCACCCTGCCGCAGCCCTTCCCAGTGACATGCGGCGTGAGCAAGCAGCTGGTGGCAGACGCTTGGGCGACTGCGTCTCTGACTTCCCCGCTCTACATGTCTACACCTTCCCCCTGACGCAGCCCTTCCAACGACATGCGGCAAGAGCAGCAGCTTATAGCGGACGCCAAGGCGCGGCTGGAGGCTCGCTTCCTGCCGCTGCTGCGACCCAAAATGGTGCCCTATCAGGCGCGTCAGCGATAGGGTTTGGGGTTTAGGGTTTAGGGCTTACGCACGGTGCCCTATCAGGCATGTCACCCCCCTATCGCCCACCCAAATTTCAAGATGGCACAATGCAGCTGCTGCGTGCCTCAATGTGCCCTCTCCAGCGCTTTGCTTGCTCTGAACCTGACAGACCACAAGGAAGCTGCCGGGGGTCAGCGTCATTTTGCTTTGAACCTGCCATCTCACAAGGAAGCCACTTGGGGTTAGCGTCATGACATTGGTGTTTCACGGGTGCGCGCGCACCTTGCCAGCTCAACAGTGGATTCAAATGGCAATGTCACCAAGGCATCCTGCCACACCCCTCCTGCAGCTGCACCTCTATGCCGAGCAGCGGGATGCGGGGTTGAAGCAGGTGGCGGCGCTTCTGTTGCAGGTTAGTGGGCGGGAGGGAGCCTGGGCCCGACAGAAGATGCCAGCCAGCCGGGCGGGAGAGTCGTTCCTTTCTTCTTTCGCGGGAGCGATAGAGAGGCATGGTCCAAGGGAAACCAGTGGTTGTGCGTTGCAGGCATGATTGTACTGGCATGCGGCGTGCACAAGGATGCTCCTCCATGCTTGCTATGGCCGGAAAGTTAATGCGGCGACTGTGCCGCTGTCGGCCTTCCTTCACTCTCCACTCTTCACTCTGCCCGCCCCCGACAGGACATTGAGAAGCGAGACGCCGATATTGTCGTGCTGTCCGCCCACAACAAGGTGAGGGCATCATGTGTTGCGTTACATGTGCAACCAGGCATTATGTGGTCCCGAAGCCTGCTGCTGCAGCACCCGTGCCCGATGATCCGGCAATCGTGCTGTGTGCCATGCTGTGCCATGCTGCGCACACCCCTGCTCTTGTGCCTCCCATCAGCTGCCTTGTCTGCCCGCCCCCGCTGCCAATGCAGGTGGGCACAGAGCAGACGCTGGGCAGCGTGGCGACGTATATGTCAAATCATTGCCGCCGCCCTGTGACGTTTGTGCGGCCAGGGGTAGTGTGGCGAGAGGAGGAGAGCTTGGCATGGCCAGAGGAACGCTAGCAGGTCATGCGACCACATGTGCATGCATCACCTCGCGACCACGCTCTGTCTCTGCCTGTGATCCCTCTCCTGCCCCCCTCTCTCACGCCTGTAACCACTGATTATTTGAGCACTGTATCTGTACATTCACAAGGCAGTTGAATACACGCAAGGGAGCAAGGCAGGGAGGTGCTGGGGTGCACCGCTCTTCACAAACATCATAGTTACGCACAGTGGGCAGCGCCCAGTGCGAGGAATCTTGTCGCTGCTGCTGCTACTGGCTGTTCTCCCCCGCCACAGCTCCCGCAGCCGCCGAAGAGCGCCGCATCCGCGCCAGCTTGCTGCTCTCTTTCAGCAGCCGAATCTGCTGGCGGTTGTCCTCCAGGCAGCGCGCCGTGGCCGCCTGCTGCGCCGAGATGTCGGCCAGCGCAAGCCGCGCCTCAGCGGCTGCGCCCACGGTGCCCGCCTGAACAGGTGGCGGGAGAGGCAGGGGGGCACATTTGAGGGGTGCGACTACTTGGCAGAGGAGGGCTCTAACGACAGGTGCTGCCTTCCCCAAGTGCTCAAGTCATGCGGAAAAGGATATGCTGATGCTCCCTTCACCCAAGAGCCCTGCGCCTTACCTGGCTTGGGGGGCCGGAAGGCTGCAGGTGCGGGCGTGGCGTGCCAAACTCCAGCACAATGTCATCAGACGCTGACGTGGCACAGCCCTGCTGCTGCTGCTGACGTGGCGCCAGCGCCAGGATGGCGGCAGCAAGGTCCTCAAGCTGCTTCTGAAGCTGCGCAGGTGGGAATGAACCAAGCAGAGGTGGGGGGTGAGGTGGGGGGTGTTGATAAGGGCAGACCAAGCTGCACCAAACAGCCAGGATGCATAGCAGCGCTGGCTGGGCACGGTTCCATGGGGAGCTCTTCCTGGGTTGGCACTTCACCGTGACATTCTCTCGGCTGGCACCCACACACAGCGCTGCATCTCCTGCACCGCTCCAATGTGCTGTTTCTCTCTCACCTGGTATTTCTGTGCCTCGGTGGCCGCCAGCGCATCCCGCAGCGCCTCCTCAGCCTCAAAGTCAGGCAGCCCATTCTGCAGAGCATGGAAGCATGCACAAGAGTGAGGTAAGACGTGGATGGATCACAAGGGCATGTCGGTGGGCAGGCAGTCAGGTAGGTTGGTAAGTGTCACCGGCCCAGCACATGCACGTCACACAGCCAGCCGTTGCTACTATTTTGCCTCCTGCTGCCTGGCGGCAAGCCCACACACCTGCCCGTGGGCAACCCGCACTTTCTGCAGCTCCCCGGCGACGCGGTCGTAGCGCACCTGCATGGGTGAATGTGCACAGAGAGCTGTGCTCAGCTTGCACTGACAAAGTGGCTCTACTCTACAGGTGTGCACCGACACGCATGCACAGCGCTCCGCATGTCACACGGGGCAGGGAAGTGCGGGCCCATGCACTGGGCTTTGGAACAGGGCCGGCAGCGGGCCTGGTCCTCCCACACGGTGCTCACCTGGGTCCTGTGGTGGTCAATGCGCAGGCGCCCCAGCTCCTCACGCAGCGAATCGTTCTCCTCCTTGACCTACAGAGAGGCAGCAGCGGCGGAGCGGGGCAGCACAGGTTAGAGCGAGGCATGAGCGACACATGTGCGAAAGGTCGACATGCGTGCGTCAACTTGCAGGCAGGCATGCAGGCAGGCAGGCAGTACATGAAGGGGCTGCCTGTCCTGCAGCAATCCCAGTAACCACATGTGGCCACATGCCAGCCAGCGCACCTTCTTGTGGTACTGGATGCGCTGGTTTAGGTTCTGCTGCCCCGTCAGGTGCGTCAGCTCGCTCTCCAGCTTGCCCGCCCGCTCCGACACCTCCTGCAGAGCCGCCGACAGGCTGGCCCGCTCCTCGCTCAGCTCGGCAACGCGCCGCTCCAGAGCACGAGACGCCTCCACCGCGGCTGAGCAGCGGGTTTGGAAGCAGGATGGGCAGGGCAAGGGTGAGGCCGAATGATCCGCACCAGGCCAGGTCCCTGTGCATGCCGCTGTGCATGCTCTCTCCTGCATGCCAGCCAGGGCAGTTGCAAGCGTGCGTGCTGTGCACACAGCTGTGTGCGTGCTATCCCTCAGCCCCTCCCCAGCAGCGCCGTGCCCCCACCTGTGGCCTCAACACGCTGAGCCTGCACCTCGTCAATCCACGCCTCCCGCTCAGCCACCAGCTGCTCAATCTGCTCCTGCAGGGGCAGAGGTGGCGGATGAATACGCTGTAAGCTGCTGGGCATGCTGTGCCGGGAAGTGGGCACCACGTGGGACTTGACCCTGGAAAAAACGTGCATTTCTGCAAGCTTCTGAAGGGCTTCCCCCCTGGCCTGCCAGCCTTGCCAGTGCACCTGTGCCTGGCTGGTGGTCATGGTGGCCGCCTCAGCAATCTCCGCCCGGGCCTCGCTGAACTGCCGCCGCAGCGCGGCCAGCTCCTGGTCACGCTGCAACAAAGCGCAAGCAGCGGGGAGGGGAGGGGGCATGGCATGGCAGCGATGAGAAGCCAAGCAAGCGTGCACAGTGCGTGCTGTGAAGAGCCATCTGCCGCGCCCATGTGGGCAGGGCCCAGGGGTTCGAGTGAGAGGTGATGGGCTTGCCAATTAGTCCGACTCCCCCTGCAGCATCAAGCAACATCAACAGGCACGCCCCGCCTGGCTCTTTCACCTCGTCCAGCAGCTGCTCTAGCCGGTCGAGCTCAGCACGGGCGTCAGCCCGTGCAGCCGCCACAGCTGCAGCCATCTTGAGGGGCAGTTGCGAGTACTGCAGGCAGGCCGGGGATGCAACGCTGGCCAGGTATTTAGGACGCGGGGGAGAACAGGACGCAGCAAAGGGAAACAGTGAACCGCCACGCCTACTTGTCGGACAGGTAAGCAGGCCAAGCGCCCGCATGCTCAAACCGAGCACCCACCCAGCGCGCCAGCAAGTGTCAGGCCGCCCACCAGATACCCTTGCCTGCCCACGCCGCCATTCCCCGGCGCACCTCGCTTTCTTTCTGCTGCGCCTCCTTCATCTCCTCCTCCAGCGCTGCCACGCGGTTCTGTGCCGCCAGCAGCTGCCGCACCTGCTGCGCTGCCTCGCTGACCTCCACAGTCATGTCGTGCTTCAGCTGTGCAAACTCGGCATCCTTCTCCACCAGCACAGCCTGCAGGAAAAGAAGGCAGGAGGGGGAAAGGCGAGAAGGGCAGTAGGTGTGCTGAGGGTCGGGGAGGGGAGCCCTCCCGCTGGGCAGGGGAGGGCGCGGCAGGTAGGGTGTGAGTTCCTGAGGGCCTGCAACAAGCCAGCGTGCAAGATTCCAAGCAGAGTCGGCAGCTTGGCTGCCAGCATCCAGGGTTTCCATGCAGAGCCGGCAGCCAAGCAGGATAGGGCCCGCCTCCAAGCTGCGCGCCCACCCGCAGCTTGTCGGCCGCCTCCTCCCGAGCTGCCAGCTGCTCCCGAAGCTCCTTGGCCTCCGCCCGGCCCAGCAGCACCTGCACAGCGTGGGGCAGGGAGGAGCGTATGTTTACGCACTGTGACAACGACAGCTTGCGACAGCACGACAGCGGGTGGAAAGATTGCCCTTTTAGCTGACCCGTTGTACATGCCGGATCATCAACCCAGGCACGCAGTCCAGCCGTTTCACCGCTGGCTAACATCCCCTCCTGCCGCTCACCTGCTGCTCCTTCTCAAGGAGCGTGACCTGCTGCAGCTGCTGCAGCTGAGCAGCCAGCTCGGCAGCGTGTTGCTGCGCCACCTCTGCTGAAGCACGCTGAGAGGCAACCTCCTGCTCTTTTGCAGCCAGAGCTGCCTGCACCTCCGCTTGCCCAGCAGAGGCACCCTGCCGGTGTGCCTCGAGCACAAGCGTAGCCTCTGCCAGTGAAGTCGCCAGCTCAGCAGCACGGGAGTGGGCAGCCTCCAGGTCAGCGGCCACCTTCTCCTGCACAGCTGCGGCATCCTGCCGCTGTGCCTCCAGCTGGACCGTCGCCTCTGCCAGCTCAGCGGCCAGCTCAGCAGCGCGTGTGTGTGCCGCCTCCAGCTCGGCAGCCGCCTGGTCT
>JTEE01000005.1:451061-464818 GCA_002896455.3 Chlorella sp. ArM0029B | reverse complement strand
TCGCCTCTGCCAGCTCAGCGGCCAGCTCAGCAGCGCGTGTGTGTGCCGCCTCCAGCTCGGCAGCCGCCTGGTCTTGCCCAACGGCAGCATCCTGCCGCTGTGCCTCCAGCTGGACCGTCGCCTCTGCCAGCTCAGCGGCCAGCTCAGCAGCGCGTGTGTGTGCTGCCTCCAGCTCGGCAGCCGCCTGATCTTGCCCAACGGCAGCATCCTGCTGCTGTGCCTCCAGCTGCACGGTCGCCTCTGCCAGCTCAGCGGCCAGCTCAGCAGCACGGGAGTGCGCAGCCTCCAGCTCAGCAGCCGCCTCCTCAGCAGTGCTGTCGTGCTGTGCCTGGGCTGCGTGGGCAGCAGACAGCTGCCGCTTCACCTCGCCCAGCTGCTCCTCTGCCTCTGCCAGGCTGGCAGACTTGTCGCTCAGCTCATACTCGGCCTGCGCCTGCTGCTCCTCAGCTGACACCAAGCGGCCCTGCAGAGGTCAGAGCAGTGGCAAAAGGCAAGCGCTAAAGGGACGGAGATGATGTGCAAAAGATGCTGTGTGGCTCCAGCATCCAGAGGGGCACCTGGGATACAATGAAGTCGCGCTCACACTGGGCACCTGCATACAATGCTGCTAGAGTCCACTGCCAGCGGCCGCTCTCTTCACTTTTGGGCCAGCCCTCAACCCTGCATGTGGCCTTCAAGGCCCACCCGCCCAGCCCCGACCCACCTGCAGGTCGGCCAGCTGGTCCTGGGCGTCCTGCATGGCGGACGTAATCTCTGCCAGCTGGCTGCGCGCTGCCTCCAGCTCAGCACTGTTGGTCGCCAGCTCAGCCTCCTTGAGGGCCTGCGCAGCCTGAGCGTCTTGCAGGTCACCTGCGGGGCAGGGATGAGCACCGAGGGTAGCAGGGCAATTTAGACACCAACTGCACCAAGGAAGTTCACTTGAACAAGGATGCCCATAACCGGATAGCTTGCCCACAAGGGAAGGCCATGGCCCGCAAGGCAAGGCCATCACCGCATGAGACGTCTGCCCTACCTGCGAGCGTGGAAGCTTGCTCCTGCTGCTCCTTTAGCTTTGCCTCTAGCTCCTCAGTTGTTTGCTCCATCTCTGCAGGCGGCAGGCGGCAGGCCAGCATGCTCAGCAGCAGGGGAACAACAGCCACACTTGCGTCATGCTACAATGCCCCTCAGCGACCACACAGCGTGGCTCCCTCCTGCCTGCCCCCAGCAACCCTCAAGAAAACTGTGTCGTGGCACTCACCCTGCAGCTCGTTGTCGCGCTGCGCCAGCATGGACACCATGTGCACGTTCTCATCGTGCAGCTGGCTGCAGCGCTGGCTCAGATCAGCAGTCTCCACCTGCGGTGCAGGCAAACAGAAACAGCAGTGCAGCAGTGAGCCGGCCTGAGCAATACACACTGGGCAAGCCACAGCCGATGAGTGTGGTATCATGCACCCTTGCCCGACAGGCCTGTCATTGGACCGGGGTAATGCACCACCTCTTGTGCCCTGCGCCTTCACCTGCAGCTTCTCCTGTGTTGCCTGTAGCTCCTGTACACGTGCTGAGCGGGTGTCCAGCTCCCCTTGCATCTCATCTGCAGCCTTGAGCGCAACTGCAGCACCAGCAAGGGGCACGGGCATTTCGAGCCAGGGCTATTAGCAGGGGAGGAGTTGGCGCCAGCAGCACAAAACACATCATGCCAGCCGCCGGAGCACGCATAAGATGACACATCACCACAGTCGCCTGGGCACACAGACCATCATGCCACTTACACACGCACACCAGCCGCCCCCGCAGATGGCTGTCATATAATCACACAAGCCCTTCAATTGCACCCATGCTTGCCTGCAATGCGCAGGGCAGCGGCGGTCTGTGCAGCCTCGTGGTCTGCTTGCTGTCGCTGCACCTCCGCCTTGCTCTCCAGCACCTCATGCTGCAGTGCCTCCACCTGCTGCTCCAGTGCAGTGGTGCGCTGCCTGCAATCATGTGCCCCAAGGCAAGCCAGGCAGGCGGGGTTGAGTAAAGACAACTGATGTTGAATGTGACTTTGACAGGCTGTGAGTGCGAGATTGTAGGTGCCAGGCAGCACTTGAGCCTCCCCTTCAAGCAATAAACAGCCCCTTGCTCTAAACCCACCTGGTGCTGTCCAGCTGAGCCAGAGCGTCGGCATGGCTGGCCTGGCGCTCAGCAGCCATTGCCTGCTCCTGATCCAGCTGCGCCCGCAGTGTCACAAGCTCCTCTTCCGCGGTACTGATCCAGGGGGAGGGAAGGTTTCAGGGAATAGTGAGAAAAGCAAACCAGGACGCCCCGGGCAAGGTGCCTCCTCAGCTTCACACACATAGAAGCCTCCTATGCCGCGCTACCGCTGCCGTACCTGGTGGCAGCATCGCGCTGCGCCTCCGCATCGCTCTTTGCCTGGAGTAGCTCCTGCGAGGGTCGGGGTGGGGAGCAGGTGGGGAGAATGTGGTTTCAAGAGTATAAGAAGACGGGAGGTCAGCAAAAGGCAGGCACATGAGTGGTGCTGCAGGCAACACAGCCATAGTGCCAGAGGGAGCCCTGCGCTACGGCACACACCTGGTTTGAGGCCCGCAGCGTGGCTGCCTCCGCCACAATTTCCGCCAGCCGTGCCTGCAGCTGCTGGCTGCTCAGCTCCGCCTGGCTGCGCAGCGTGGCCTCGCTGGTTGCACGCATCTCGGCAGCCTGGGGGCCAAAGGAAGGGAGGGATGTCAGGGCAGGCGAGTCCACCAAAATGGCAGAGCAAGGATCAGCATAGTGTTAAGCGCGCATGCAGACACCTTTATGCTTTCCGAAAGAGAGATAGTTAGGCACAGACACTTGCACTATCATCCAGGGGCGAGCACTCTGGCCACACCCCTCACCATGGACTCCTGGCGGGCCATCCCCAGCTCGTGCTCATACTGCCGTGCCTGGCGCTTGACCGGGCTCAGCTTGCCTCGCAGCTCGGTGTGAGCGCTGCAGAGTGGGCACGTTTGCAAGAAGACGTGTGCATCAAAAAAGCCCAGCTAAGTAGGCGTCGCAGTCGGGATGGCATCTTGCCACCGCTTTGCATAGGCAACTCATCTCCAGACCCAGTAGAGCGCACAGCAGGGAGGCATTGGTTGCACTACAGCCTCTCCATCAACCCACCTACAAACGTCACCCTCCCATGAACAACCCCTCCCGTCCCACCTTTCCAGCTCTGCCACTATCCCTGTGAGCAGCGCCACCCGCGCTGTCTGTTCCTCATTGTTGCTGGCCGCCGCTGTGAGGAGCTCCTCCGCCTTGCTCGCTGCATGCTGCTGCTCAAACAACTGCTGCCGAAGCTGAGACAGCTCCAAGGACTGCAAGTGCATAGAATGAGTAAACGTTGTCTCAACCACAAGTGTGTCAACTCATCACCCATGGCCGAGCGAAAACAATCAGCCACAACACATGCAGGCACAGCAGCGGTTGGTGCTGCACGCATGACGCTGCAGGCAGCGTCGGCAGCGCTTCTGCAGGAGCATGCTGATGCAGCCACGCCCATCGCACTTGCTGCCGACTTCCGCGCTGACACCGGCGCCATCTGCGGGTGCTGGCTGCACAGCCACAGCGGGCGGCAAGCAGAGAGCACAGCAGGGAGCAACAAAGGCGCAGGCCTGCCGCCCCAGTGCAGCAGCTGCACAACGGCAACACCTGCCTCCCAGTGTTACCCTGCCTCCCCGTGTGCTCACTGCCTTGGCCTGCGTCTCCTCCACGGCCTTGGCACGGATGCTCTCAGCTCTCAGCTCAGCTTCCATGCGGGCCGCAGTCGCCTGCTCAGTTGCCATGGCCGTCTCGTCCTGCAGCGGTGCAAGGGGTGCGGGCTCCTAAGTGCACGCCCGAAGCTGCCGTAGAAAGACACTACTCTCTCTATCACTGCCCTGCATGACTGCACCGGAACAGCAAGGCCATGTTGCGCCCATCCCAAAGACTTGCCCTTTTCCCACCTGAGCACGTCGCATCTCATCCTCCATCCGCAGCATTTCACCCCGCAGCGTGCCGACGTCGCTCTGCAGTGCAACCAGCTCGTGCCGCTTCACGATGCTCTCATACCGCCGCACCTCCTGCAGCAGGCAGGCAGGCAGGCGGCAGAAACAGCGATGGCAGTCCTGTCAGCAGAGGACAGGGGCGGGGGAAGATGTGCCCCTGCGCACAACAAACCGCTCGACACACAGCCAACGGCAGCTCCTTCTGTGCTGACACGTGTTGAACCTTGCAATGGGCCCCTGAGCCCACATCCCCTCTCTGCGCACCTTTCTCAGTCACAGGGTTCTCCAAATACCCGCTTGTCTCCCGGGTGCACTCCACACAACTGCCCAGGCTAACTCCCTCCATTTCTGTGTGCCTCCTTTCCCGCACCTGCTTCGACCACAGGTCTACCCTACAGCAAACACTTGAATTCTGAGCGCCTGTGCCCAGTACCAGAACCTCCTTCGGACCCCTGCAGGGCCCCACAACCTCATCCTCTTCCCTCACACCTCACTCAGCCGCATGTTCTCCACCGCAAACCGCTTGACCTCCGGGTGCGCCTCCACCTTGGCCCGCAGCAGGTCAATCTCACGCTGCAGCTCCGCCACCTCGGCAGGCACATCGGTAGCACCGCCTGCAGGAGGGTGATGGCAATGCGGCAGGCATTGACGTATGGGTGACTGGACAATGATGCAGGCTGCCGCTGCGGGTGGGGAGCACAGCCGCTCTGCCTTAGCTGTGCATGTGCATGTGCCCCCAATGTGCACGTGCATGTGCATTTCATGTGCATGTGCTCCCAGTGTTGTCACTCTCACTCTGAAGGCGTGTCAGCCTGGACTCCTTCAGCTTCATCATCATCTGCGAGCGCTGCAGGTCGCTGTCCTTGGCCTGCAACGTGAGTGGGATGCCACAGCTCCCAAGGAATCAGTGGCAATTTCCTGTGCAAGCCAGCAACCCTGAGCGGTCAGGAACAGACGGCTGACCCCATCAAGGCGCTGCTGCCGCCACTCTGCATGGGCTGCCGGTGCAGGCAGCCCAGCAATGTTCTTCCTCACCTTGAGCAGGCCGCGCATGCCCTCCAGCTCCGCCTCCAGCCGCTTCATATCTTTGATGGCCACATCCTCGCGCCGCAGAGCACCCACCAGAGCCTGCCGCCGCCCCAACCCCTGCGGCAGGCAACAACGACAGCAGCAGCACCAGCAGCAGGACAAAGTGAGTCGAGCAGAATGGCAAGCAGAACCAGAACCATGCTGCCGGCAAACACAGCAGGACAAAGTGAGTTGAGCAGCATGGCAAGCAGAGCCAGACCCATGCTGCCGGAAGACAGCTGAAGGGCCTCCAGGGCAGCAGCATGAGCAAGCGCCACCCCAGCAGCTGGCTGCATACCTCTCCGGTGCTAGGGGATGCAGATGCCAGCATAGCGTCTGCGACCGCTGCCAGCCGGGTGGGTGTGCCGCTCCCTGACTCAGACGCAGCAGCATTGCCTGCACCGCCTGCCGCCTGCGCCCGCTGCGCCGCTGCCAGTTGCTCTCTCAAGCCCTTGATCTCGCGTTTGAGCGCAGCCTTGTCGCCGTCAGAGTCCTCATTCACCACTGCCTGCAGGTGGCGGATGGCAGCGGGCAGGGCACAGCCGGCGTCAGTTCACGGCGCTGAGGAGATGTTGTGGCCAATGCTGGCCTCTGAATGTGTTGTACACAGGAGAGGGACACAACCTGCCGGCAAGCACGTGCATGCCCGCCTGTCCAAGATGCCTCTCCGCCGTGGTAGGCACAAGCTCCTCCAACAAGATCGAAGCACAAAGCTGAACCAACCTGGTTCTTGATGCGCTTTGCCTGGTCAGCAAAGCGCAGCGTGGACAGCGTCTCTGCCACGTTCACAGTAGCGGGCGACACGGTGGCCACCTGCGAGACAGGTGGCATGACAGGCAGAGTGTCAGAGCACGCTCAGGCGGGCAGGCAGGCAGGGGGCCAGACAGCATGCGCGCAGCATGGAAAGCAGGCATGCAAGGCATATGCAGCAGAGAAGCACAGTGCAGCTTCCCAGCCAGCTGTCCTCCATTCTTCTCACCAGGCAGGTCTTGGCATTGCCGCCCAGCGAGTCTTGCAGCAGGTACGTAAGTCGGCTGTCCCGGTACGGGATGTGGCGCATGCGTCCCTGCAGGCGCACACATATGAGGCGGGGAGGGACTCCTCAGCACATCTAGCAGTCACCAGCACCCACCATTCCGGCATCCCCAAAGGCTCCCCTGAGCAGCACAAGCACTTCGCCTTGCACAGTTACTGTTCCGAAACGCCCCCGGTCAGGCAGAATCCCGTGGGGGTTACACCCCTCACATGCTGCTGGTCCACCAGGCTCATGATGACGTTGCCCAGGGCCGACAGGCTCTTGTTGATGGCGGTGGCCTCCTTCAGGCGCTCGCCCTGCGCCCCGCTCGCCTTCTGCCGCTCACTGCCTGCATGCGACGCAGTCGTGCAGGGGCGGGGACAGAGGCTCTACGTCAATGCACAAGTTTCGTTTGATTGCACCAACATCGCATTGCATGCCCGATTGCCTGTACCAGGTGCGCTCCCCAGGACAGCCCCTGCACCCCCAAAGCACCGCGCTAAGCCTTCGCCCAGCACACCTGCCAAATCCACCAGGTGCAGGCGGGCGGTGCGCGTGTGGGAGGTGCCATACGCGTCAAACGTCTTGCTTTGCAGCTTGCAGGTGAACACGCTGCAGAGGAAAGGCAAAAGGACGAGCAGGTGGGCGGGCAGGGTATGAGGTCGGGCAAGCAGCAACGAGGCACCGGATGCCTTTAGCCCATGCCTTTAGCCCACCACACTGCATGCCCTGTCACCCTTGTGATCCCCCCTGCGCACACCTGCCCGCCCGGCAAGTCCGCGGGGGGCTGACCCTCATCCTGCAAGCACCCAGGCATCACTGTGATGCCCCCCCGCACACACCTGTGTGACCGACTAGAACGCTCGTTCATGTTGGTCTCGCCCACACGCCGGTTGGCCTGCCCTGTGTGCAGCAATGCCACCACGTCCTCCACTGCAGGGCATAAGAGCGGCAGGGAGGTTTGTGCAGTGAAGTGAGCGGGCAAGGCACACATCAGCTGTGCGTCCTGCATCCTCCAGCAATCAAATGCCCACGTGCACTAGCAGCCTCACTGACATGGCCCCATCCAGTGCCAGCAGCGCCGCCACCCACCACGGTACACCTCGTGCGCTGTCAGGTTGGACACGTACTGCCCCTCCAGGTTCTCCCGCACTTGCAGGTTGGTGCGGGTCGGGTCCAGCAAATCGGTGATCGTCTGCATGGGGGAGGGGTGCAGGCAAATGGGCGACAGGTTGGAGTGAGGCACTCGCATGGAGGCACAGGCAGGCGCAGGCAGCGGCCGGCACAGGCAGTAGCACAGCAGTGCACCTCCCTGCCCTCAAGCAGCCTGCGCCGGCCCCACCTCGTTGTAGATCTCCAGGAAGGAGCACTCGATCAGGAACTTGCCGCCGCCCTCAGCGATGCGAGCAAACAGGTGCTCAAAGACGCGTTGGATGAGGCCGCGAGAGTCGTCCCGCACGCTGCTGGCGGCAACGGTGCCCGCCTCCAGGGCCGCGTCACCGCTGCCCAGCATTGTGTATGTCTTGCCGCTGCCCGTCTGGCCGTCTGCAGGGGTCAATTGCACATGGGGGGAGCTGCTTGCCGCCCATGCCCTGATGTGGGACACCTCAGCCCTCAAAGCGCACACACGAGTACTGGCAACTCCACCCAGGAATGCAACGTGCAGGCTGCGCCTACCCGCTACACTGCTACGCTGCTGCACTTACATGCAAAGATACAGCCGTTGTACCCTGCCAGACAGTTCTCGACGATAGGCTTGCCCGCCACTGCAAGATGAAGCAAACAACAGGGCAGCACATTTTGAGCACAAGCGAGCCTCATGTTCATGTGGTGGGCGGCCCACCCAGTTGGGTGCTGGCACGTTCTTGGCAGCAGCGCCCATGCTACACCATTTCTCTTGACACGTGCACTGCCGCAGGGTTGGCGTTGCTCGGCATTCCAGGCGGCAATACAGAAACAGCACGCATGCCTGCAGCTGCATCCACAACGTGACCAGCGGCTTCACCCTGAAAGATGATCTCCTGGTTGGTTTCGTCGGCCCCCACGTAGTCAAAGGAGAAGGAGTGCGGGTCAGGGTGGGAGGCAATGCGCACCCCGCTGCTGCCCAGTGGCTGCACGCACGTGCCCCCGCCCAGCGCGGACTCAAGCTCGCTGCGGGGCCGCACGCGCAGCACGACACGGATGTTGTCGCTGCCAGTGGCGGGGTCGGCAGCAGCGACACCGTCAAAAACCACCCCATCCAAAGTGCCTGACGCTTGCTGGCCAAAGCGCGTCTGGCGGGCGGGTGTGCGCGCCGGGGTGGGGGCGGCGGAGCGTGCGGGCGGTACCTGCCGTGGGCTGCCGCGCGCGGCCAGCGCCGCATCGCGCTGCACGCGCTGCCGCGGTGGGGAGCGGTCATCATAGTTCAGCGCCCTGGGCTGCAGCAGGTTTGGCAGGGCACATGGAAGAAGGAAGTAAAGGCAGCGCAATGAGACGTGAGCAGCGGCTGGCAGTGAGCGTCCTGGAGCGTCGACGGCAGGCAGCGGACGCGGCGGCGGCCCGCAGCCGCTCTCACCCCACTTCAGACCAGCACCCCGGCCCCCACGCACCGTGCCGCTGGCTGTCACGTCCGCCAGCGTTCCCCGCAGGCCGCCGCCGGACAGAGGCGAGAGCAGGCGCTTGGGAACGAGCGGCGAGTCATTTTCGGAGAGGCCCAGTCGCCTGGCCTTGTCCGCCTTCTTGCCCGAGCCGCTGAAGGACGCCAAAATCTCCTTGAACTTCATTTGGAGCCAGCTGCTTGGCAGACGAGGACAGCTGGTGTTTCGCTCACCACGCGTAAACGCCCATGGCGCGAGGGAGGGAGGGTTGCGAGGCGGGCTGCGAAGCTAAAGCGTTGCTCAGGAGGAGAAGGAGGAGTGGCCCGGCGCACGCTTCCCATGCTGCGGCGGCAGCTGCCGTCAAGTGACGCGCAGCTTGCCACCCAACACCCATGCCCATGCGTGCATTGCCCCAGTCTGTCAGCTTCAAACAAGCACACACAGCTGGCACACGGGTCGACTCCGTAGGCGTGCGCCTTGGGTTGCCTTGCTCGTGAAAGCTGTCGTTGACAGCAGCGTTACCCGCCAGGCATGTGTTTTTGGCTTTCCAAATCTGCCCGCACACTTTGTAAAGGCCGCACCAGCTCTTAAGGTTTGTGCAGAGAAAGCTTTGGCTGCATGAGCAATTGGAGTGCAAGCACAACTGGGCTGCAGCTTCGGCACCGAGCTAACCGTGGCCTGGTCGCAGGTGGCGCAGGGGCGGGGCCCTGCTTGCAGCGGCTGTGCGGTGAGCTTCGTTGTGTTTAGGTGACAGTGCACTCTGGATATCTACAAATCCGTGCTTCTAAAGGCCCAATTGAACTGGGAAGATCCGTGCTCTGACCCCATGCTTTGCATGCCGGGAAGCTGCATTTGACTTACAGATCATTCGAATGACATTCCCGCGGCTGCCCGATCAGCTCGCAGTCAATTCACTTGGTTTTGCGGAGCCTTTTTCGTCCGGCAGGCTCCCCAGCATGGCTGCGCAACACAGCGCCCCCTCGCTTCAGTTCGCTTCAGCCAGCGGTGCCCCTTGGGACGGCCGCTACACGCAGCACGAGTGGAGTGCCGCCACCCCGCCGCCCTATCACCGCCAGCACCAGGGCTACACCGGCGCCGCCGCCCCCGCCGCCTCGTCGCAGCCCTATGTGTTCCACACAACCGAGTCGCTGTTGCTTGAGTCTCCGCCGTCTTCTGCGGACACCACCGGCCTGGGTGGCTTCTACTACCAGGCACATAGCTATCCACATGGCCAGCAGCAGCAGCAGCAGCAGCAGCACCCACAAGCCCAACAGTGGGTGCCGATGCCACCGGCGGCACACGCGCAAGCGTCGCAGCCGCCAGGTCACCCCCAAACTGCTGCCGCCCCAGTCTACATGCAGCAGCTGGAGCAGCAGAATGGCGAGCTGGCTCGCCGCTGTGCAGAGCTTCAGGAGCAGCTTGCGGGTGCAGCGGCAGAGCGTGAGGCCTCCACCTCTCCTGCAGCTAGCGCGCCCGCCAGCACCCGCCACAGCCGGCAGCAGCAGCGCTCGCCGCCGCCGGCGCCGCCAGACGGCGAGATCGACCGGGACGATCTTGCGCGCCTGCAGCGCCGCTTCGACTCCAAGCAGCGTGAGGCGGAGGCCGCGGCGACGGCTGTGACGGCCAAGCAGCAGCAGGTGGCGCAGAAGGAGGCAGAGCTAGAGGAGGAGAAGAGGAAGGCAGCAGTTCTGGCCGACCAGGTCTCGCACTACAGGGACGAGTGCACGCAGGTGGGATGGCACAGGCGGGCGGGGCAGTGGGGATGGTCAGTTGGCGGGGCGCTGAGGCACGAGTTGGAGTGGGGCAGATCGCATTTGTGGGTGCAGTTCAAGTACCATTGCCCTGGCAACTGTGCCCGCCAGGGCAGCCGTTCTAGCTGTGCGCATTGTGTGCCTGACCACCTCGCCGCCTCCCCGCCTGCGCGCCTGCCCACCCCTTTTCGCCCCGCAGCGTGATCGCGATCTGCGCGCGCTGCAGCAACGCCTGGAGGCTGCCTCCTCGCACGCGGGCCTGCTGGAGGACGGCGGCGCGGCTCTGAAGAAGAAGAATCTGGAGCTGACCACAGCGCTGGCGCAGCGCGACGTGACCATCCGCCAATTTGAGGACCGCATGCGGGCAGTGCAGGTACGCTTGTTTTGTTGGGTGGTGGCTGCTGGCTGCCTTGGTGGCTGGCTCAATTTGCACAGCTGGTTGCAGGGTGGCGTGTGCCTGTACTTGACTGACTGACTGACTGAGTGTGTGTTACACGTCATGTTCAGCACAAACCTGTGCTGCTCAATGAATCATTCAAGCACAAAACTGTACTTGAGGTGGCCAGCCACAAGTGTCATGACTCCTTCCTTTCACTTACCCCTGCCTTCCTTGCCCTCTCCCCCGTGCCGTTCTGCTGTGCACGCAGGGCTCTGAGGGCAGCAAGGACCGGCAGCTGGAAGCGCTGCACAGCGAGGGGGAGGCGCTGCGGCGGGAGGGCGCGGCGCTGCGACAGCACAACGGCGCTCTGCAGGCAAGCAGGGGGAGAGGAAGGATGCAGGTAGCGGACGCATGTGACAGGCCAGGGGAGGGCATCAGCAGAGGGGCGGGTGTGTCTTCTGTTGTGCCACTGTGCAAGGTTGCAGGTTGCATCGGTGGCAGACTCATCGGTGGCAGACTTAGGCGTCAATAGCACGGGACGTGGCATGACCGAAGTGCCCGCTCACCTCCCTGATGACCTTGCTGCCCCCGCTCCCTGACGCCCACCTTGTCACTCACCGACATGGGTGCAGGCTGAGGTAGACCGCCTGGAGACCGGTCTGGCACACGCCCTAGGCCAGGTGGCAGCACTGCAAAGCCGCACCCGTGAGCTGGAGGCAGCAGTAGAGGCTGGCAAGGCCTGGCAATCCATGTCAGCGGCAGCAGCAGCTGGGGCGGCCTCGGGCCGCCGCACCCCGGCCAGCAGCAGCACAGCTGGCAGAGGCGGCGTGGGCGAGCACCAGACAGGGCAGTGGGGGCCAACCCAGCAGCAGCAGCAGCAGCAGCAGCAGTACCACCAGCCAATTCAGCAGTACTCGGCATATGCCAGCACGCCCCGGCATGAGATCAGCGAGCCGCAGGGCCCACCCTCCGAACGCTACGGCATGCAGTATTCTGAGCATGGCTGGCCATCTGGCAGCCAGCATGGCATGTCCCAGGAGCAGCAGTGGGTGTCAGACCCTCGGGCCAGCATGCAGCAGCTGCCGTATGCTGCCAGCAGCAGCGCCCAGCTGGCACATGAGCAGCGCCAGGAGCAGGAGCAGGCATGGCAGCATGCACAGCAGGCACACACGCAGGAGCTGACATGGCAGCCCCGCCCGCAGGACCAGCACGCGGCATTGCGTGCCAGCCATGCCGAGGGCTCGCTGCCCCGCGGAGCACTGCAGCGGTACAACCAGCCTGCCTCTGCCGCACCTCCTGGGCCGGCCCTGACCAGATATGCTGCCCAGTCGGGCTCGGCAGATGAGGGCAGCGATGCCTGCAGCCTGAGCAGCTACGCCACAGCACCCCCTGCCACCGCCCGGCCTGCCTCTTTCTCCGAGCACTGGAAGGCGCACGCCGCCGCTGGCAGCGGCGCCGCCAGCACTCGCGGCGCTGCCACCGCTGCCCCCTACCAGCAGCAGCAGCAGCAGCAGCACATGCCTGCGCCGCCGTCCAGCCGGGGCAGCCCCGAGAGCGGCGGCGGTGGCCACCTGAGCGACGCCCCTGATGCGCTGGCAGCTCGCATGGGTGCTGTGAGCCTGGGCACACGCAGCTCTGCCAGCAGCCCATTCGCCACAGAGGGCACCCTGCAGGTGGGTGCTGCGGCCGTGCTTGCTTGCGTGTCATGCTTAGCTCACTCACAGGGCTGCTGGGGTGTGTTGTGTTGCGCCTTGCCCACCTGGCGCCACCTGGCATGCTGCGCCCACCTGCCGGTGCAAGGAGCCCTTGATGCCGGACAACAGCCTCTGCCATCCCAAAATTCTCTGCCGATGCTGGCCTTGATGTTAAAAGACACCCACTGCCACCCTCCCCCCGTGCAGAACGCGTTGGCACGCACACCTGCGCCGGAGGGCCACCTACTTTCCTCACGTGCCAGTCCACTGCGCAAGCACATTGCCTTCCTTCCATGCCCTGTGCAGGCATGCTGGCATGCACCCAGTCGCTAGGGGACCACCGCTTTCCGTGCACGCCTTTCACCGTAGAATGTTAAGGTCCTTGTGTCCGTGCAGGGCATGTTGGCACGCACCCAATCGCTGGAGGACCACCTGCTTTCTTTGAACGTCGAAAAGAATGAGCTTGAGGCGGAGAGCGCCCGCATGCCCAGCCACACCAGCGGGCGCACGCTGCATGTGAGCAAGGGGGTGCTGTAGGGAGTTGAGTGGGCACCCCTGTGCTGCTGAGACTGGTGAGCTGGAAGGTTAGGGCGTGGCATGCCCAGCCACACCGGCGGGCGCACGCTGCATGTGAGGAAGGGGGTGTGTTTAAATGACCGCCCTGGCAGTTTGGGCAACCCTGTGCTGCTGTCCAGAAAGAGATTGAGGCGGGGGGTGAGGCTGCGCATGTGCCCCACCACGTGAAAAGGAGAATGCCAGTGGGCGAGTGGGTGGGTGGGGCACACTGCCAGAGGTGCTGTATGTGTGTGCTGTGCAACCGGTGGGTGCATGCGCTGCACGCAGAAGATGGAGGGCGGCAGCGCAGCATCTGTCATAGCGGCACACGTTTGACAGGTCAGTTTTCGGGGTCCCTGTGCTCCTGCGACGCCTACCACCAAGGAGAATGCACCCTTGGGTTTGCCCACTCACCAGCCAGCCACCAGTTTGTCTCCTCTCTCCTTACAAGCTGCGCTCTTTGCCTCTTACAGGCAGAAAAAGACAGCACTGTGCGTGGCCCTTGCTTGACTCGCGAATGTCGTGCCTTACCTCACACGAGGGTATCCTTCACATCAAGCAATACACCTTCTGAACCTCAATCCCTGCCGGCATCTATCTTTGCCTCATTAAGCGCAGAAAGACAGCATCGTGCGCAACCCTTCCCTCCTGAATTGTTATACCCCTCATAGCTATACCCCTCATAGCTATACCTGACCTGACCTGCCCCTTCATAGCCCCTCATAGCTATACC
>JTEE01000005.1:435363-450351 GCA_002896455.3 Chlorella sp. ArM0029B | reverse complement strand
ACCTGACCTGCCCCTTCATAGCCCCTCATAGCTATACCCCTCATAGCTATACCTGACCTGACCTGCCCCTTCAGGAGCGCAAGCGGCGCGTGGAGGTGGAGAAGCGGCTGGAGGCCGTCAACCGGGAGTGCAGCAGCGTGCGGCTGCAGCTGCGCCGCCTGGGCGTGAAGTGAGGGACACCCAAGTGCAGCTGCTGGGCGTAGTGAGGGACGGCGCAGTGCAGCAGCACCGGCTGGGTGCGATTTGTGGGCGGGTCAGTCGGTGCAGCTGCACTTGTTGGCGCAAAGTGGGAAACAGCCCAGTGCAAGATGGCCCGGCTGGATGTGACTTTAGGGGCAGGTTGAGTCAGTGCAGCTGGCCCGCCTGGCAGTGAAGCAATAGAGCAGCCTGCAGCGCCTGAATTTTAAGTGAGGGTGCAGATCCAGCTGCCTGCCTGGGCAGGAAGTGAGGCCCGTGCTGTGCGCGCTAGGTGGCTCCCCTGGGCCCGTGCTGCGCGCGCTGTGGGACACCTCGGCGTTCCTCAGCGTTCCCTGCCCATCTTGCCTGCCATCCTGCCTGCCATCTGTGAAACTATCCTGTTTGCATGCGACGTGCTTTCTATGAAAGACGTGTAAGAATATAGATGAAGGTGGCGACAGGGGAAAGGATGACGGCAGACCGCCACAGGGTGGGAAGCTTCGCCAACCGGGGAAAGCGAGGAAAGAGGGGAGTGGCAGGCGAGGCATGACTTACCAGAAACGGCAAGGGCAGGAACCCCCAAAAAGGGAAAAGGGCGTCGTTTGCTTCAGGTGGCAATGGGAGGCGTGAAAGAGCGGGGCGGGTGGGCTGTGGATGGGTACAGGCGGCAGGAGAAGGGATGGAGGAGAAAGGGTTGGAGAGGCGAGGAAACTAGCAATCGCTCGAAATTCGGTGAACCAGAAAGTGATGGAGGTTGAGGCGGAGGAAAGTGAGCCTGGGCAGGGGCAGGAGAAAGGAAGGCGTGGACCATTTGAACCCTGGCTGGGGCAGGGTGCCAGAGAGTCGAATGGGAATTGAGCTTGGGGTGCGCGGCAACGGCGCATTGCAGTGATGGCGGGGCGGTGAGGTTGGGTGGTGTGTGGTTGACGGAAGAATGCACGCAGGGGCAAGAGCAACACTTGCAGTAGCGACGGATACTTGACACTTAAAACCCTGAACGTTTATACTGTATGCAGGCTGGGGCGGAGATGCAACTTGGTGTGTGATGGCGTGTGTGTTTGCAGCTTGCTCTTGAGCGGGACTGGTGGTGGTGAGAATAACACAGCTGGCGCACGCAGAGCCGAGGTGATGGCCGGGACTGCCGAGCTCGTAAAGCAAGCGGCAGCGGGCGTGCTTGCAACTGATGGCGCGGCCTGAGTTTGAACTCCCATCGAGAGTCCAGCTCACCCGGCAGCCACGCAGTAGCTGCACAAACGGGATAGAAAGGGGGGCGGGGAGGCGTGGCCAAACGCAGCAGTGAGAAGCGGCGTCAACATTTAGGAAAGTGAGGTCGAAAAAGAAGAAAAAACGCTGGCGCTGCCCCTGCTGTTGAAGTTGGGCGCCAGCTGCGGCCTCCCTCGGTGAAGTAACCCTGGGCACTCCCTGCTTGCTTTGAACACCCCGTCAGGCCTGCAAATCTGCGCTGCCAGGCATGCGCCGCCTGCCGGTGCCCAACTGTGCATGCATGTACACAGCAAGTGCACATCGCTGTACGCACCTATACAGCAAGTGCACACCACTCACTGGCGAGCAAAGAAAGAGAGGAAAACAGGAACAGGAACTATGCGGCCACGCCCCACCTGTGCACGCATGCACTCGTCTGCACATCGTGTGCACAGCACCAACAGAATGTGAAACCAAGAAGGGGGGAACACACACCTGTACATGCATGCCACAGCGGGCACTGCAAAGCCCAGGTAGTCCATGAAGCAAGGGTGGCCGGCGGGGGGCGGGTTGAGCTTTGTGGCCAGGAAGCGCCGGCGCAAGCGGATCTCGGTGCGCCAAATGATGTAGGTAGGGAAGACGAAGCCGAGGAGCAGCAGGCTGCGGGGTGGGAGAGCGAGGGCGAGGGGCGCACGGGAGCAGGAGTTTGAAGGCATGTGGGTGGTGGTCGCATGTGGTCGGCACGCGTCCTGGCTGCCCAAAACCCATGGCAAAGCCGGTGCTATTTGGCCTGGCCAACGGAAAAAGCATCCAGGCCTCAACAACACACACACACACACACACACCGCCCTGCTGGCGGCGGCGGCGGCGGCAGCAGCAGCAGCAGCAGCGGCGGCAGCAGCAGCAGCAGCAGCAGCGGCGGCAGCAGCAGCAGCAGCAGCAGCAGCAGCAGCCCCAAGGCCGCATCACCTGGCCGGCTGGTAGGAGCTGCACAGCTCAGCACCCCGTGCCACCGTGGCAGCTGCCACGCTGGCAGGCGTCGCCCCCAGCAGCTGCGCGGTAGCTCCCGACGCCACACTCGAAGCAGACATGGCAGCAGCGTGCGTGCATGCCGCACGCACCGCCTCTGTCGCCCAGGCGGGAGCTGCAAGCACCGCGGCTGCGCAGGTGCGAGGGTGTGCCGAGGGGCGCAGCAGGCCTGCCAGGGCTTGGAGCAGCTTCTGCGGGGCGGGCAGCTGCCGCGCAAGGCTGGCATAGGCATACTGGATGGGCGCGTTTGTGGCGCACAAGGGGCGGCTGAACTGGAGCAGGATGATGGTCAGGGCGGCCTGCTGTGGCAGCGCATACCTGCGGGGATGGCGGGGCAGGGGTGGCAAATTGGTTTGCACAAGTGGGGATTCTGTTGTTCAGGGCCATGTGGTGGTCAGGGAGTTGCCACAGCACGCTAGCAGCCCCCGTGCCAGCACAAGAGTGTGTGCACGCGAGAGGCGGCAGCAGAAGTCTCCGCCCGCCACTCCCAGGGCTGCAGCTGCTGGCGGGTGGGTCCTCACCGGAAGGGCAGGCTGCCCCACAGCGAGCAGAAGAGCAGCCAGGCCACGCCGTTGCCCGTCAGCAGCGCCGTTGACATCTGCAGAGAGGAGGTCATGCGGGCAGACGGGCCAGTTGCATGTGGGCGAGGAATGGCTGAAGGGTGCAGCAACAAGTAGGAAGCAAAGCAATTTGGGCATGCCACCTGCTGCCCGCATCAGAGAGTTGGGGCACTGTTTGGAGCACAAAGCACGGCTGCCCACACCGCCTGCGCTTGCCTGGAAGGTGGACGGCGCTCCGCTGGGGTTTGGGTAGATGTGGGAGTGGGTGTAGCAGCCCAGCGCGACCTGCAAGATGTTGTCGAATATTTGCATGGGCAGCCGCCACCTGCAGGGCGGGGCGCCAGGCGGGGCGCGGTGGGAGGCTGCGATTGAGCCACCAAAATCGACTTCTGACCGTGACGCTCTCCAGAAGGCGAGAAGGCAGCGAGGCTAGCCAGCTTGAGACGGCAGGGCACAAGACTGCATGCCAGAAGACGTGGAACAACAACAACAAGAAGACGTGGAGCCATGCAAACCCGGTCCTGGTGGTGGGACAGGCGCAGGACGGGTCCCTCAGTCCGCCTACCTGAGATAGGTTTGCTGTGGAAGGCGATCGGAGAACGCTGGGAGGAGGGTGGTGACGGCGCCGAGGCCAATAATGATGCTGGCAGCCCACTCACGCGCCAGCAGGGCCCGCAGCAGCACAGCAAACCATGTCAGGGCCCGCGCATAGTGGAACTGTTGGGGGAGGCAATGGGGAGTTGGGGGAGGTGAGGGCTGGGTGGGGGGAGGTGAGGGCTGGGTTACGTCACCTGCGGTCGCAGGTGCGTGCGGAGCTGGGGCTGCTGGCACTGGGGCGGGCAGCACTGCGAGCGCCCCACCCCCACCCACCTGCGTTTCAAGGCCTCTGTTTGCGCTCGTTTGCAGAGCGAAGAACTCGCTCTCCTCTAGAGGACGCTCGAAACCCAGGTCGGCGCGCATGACGCAAAGGACACCAGGCGGCGGCGGCGGTGGTGTGTCCACGCGATGCTCTGGAAGGCGACAGGCTGGGTGGTGCTCGGCCCGGCCGTGCGCCGCTTCCCAACTCCTAAACAAGAGCGAAGCTTAGTTATCCTGCGGTCCTATAGTCTATATCGTTCACCGTAGCATGCTCGCTCTGTATGCATACATGCCTGGCACGTGTGGGCAGCATCTAGGCCACCTGGCGACGATGGCCAGATCATATCACGCCTCCTACCATTGTTGAGCGCCTACCGTGATGTGCTATCCTTGGGTATGTGTGGGTACGTCTGCCATGTGCAAGCATGTCAAAAGTCACATGAATCTAGTCCTTACAGTGGGCGCCCAGTGGGCCCCGGGCCGCCACCCGCCCACCAACGGTCACATCATGTTGGGCGCCGTGTGGTAGCAGAGGTGCCGCGGGCTGCCGCTGCCTCATGGGCCCGCTGCTGCCACTACGAAGACATACATGGCGGAGATTGCTGGCATCGCGAACATGAAGAAGTCGAGCAGCGTGGGCAGGTGCTGCTGCGCCCGGCGAAGCGCTGGCGCATCGGCCGAACGTGTGGCCAGAAAGTGGCGGCGCAGGCGCACTTCGGAGGCCCAGATGTAGAGGGTGGGCACCAGGAAGCCCAGCAGCAGCAGGCTGCGGGACAGGAGGCACGGGGGCAAGAAGAAAGGGGCGAGGTGGAGGTCGGGGCAGGGCGGGCAGGGTGGACAGGGAAGGCACTTGCAGGTGGATGGCAGGCGGAACCTCCCTCCCTCCCTCCTGATTGGGGTGGCTGGTACCAGCCTGTGTGCCAAACCCGGGAAGGTTACTCACACATCAGTGATAACAGGCGAGGCCAGTGGCAAGCTGTGGGCAGCCCACCCAGCCCAGCCCACCCAGCAACATCGCCAGAGGCAGCAATGACGTCAGCATGACGTCTCCTTGCCCTCCCCGTGTCCCGCACCTGACTGGCTGGTAGCGCAGGCACAGCTGCGCGCCGTGCTCTAGCGACGGCTCCACAGAGGCATGTGCCTCGCTGGCCGCCGCCGCCGCCGCCGCAACTGCCGCCTGCATGCACGCCGCACGCACTGCCTCCCGCGCCTTGACCGGAGCCGCCAGCACCGCCGCCGTGCACCTGCGGCCCGCGATGTACGTGCGCTGCAGGCGCTGCCACGTGGGCAGCACGTGCAGGCGTCCCAGCAGCAGCTGCGCGCGGCGGGACGCGTTGTGGGCGAGGGTCGAATATGCCAGCTGGATGGCGGGATTGCCCTGGCACAGCTTGCCGTTGAACAGCAGCAGCATGATGGTCAGGCCCGCCTGCTGAGGCAGCGCAAACCTGGCACAGCGCGGGGGGGGCGGGGNGGGGGGCGCATGGGTGGGTGGGCCGTGGGATCATGATTGATGCAGATGGTGGGCGGGTACAGTCAGAGGGCGGTTGGGACGCAGGGACAAGAGGGGAGTAGCACACCGTGGGCCCAGGGCGTGGCACACGTCTTGGCAAAGGGGGCACAGCGGTGCGCATGTGCACTCCAGGGTGCCAGACAGGTGAGGGCTTGTCAAGGCAGCGCCAGTGCCATTTGCCAAAGTGTTCTGGGGCCTTCGCCAGCTGGCATGCATTGTGCGCTCCCACCCAGAGGGTGGTGCCTCACCGGAAGGGCAGGCTTCCCCACAGCGAGCAGAAGAGCAGCCAGGCCACGCCGTTGCCCGTCAGCAGCGTTGCCGTCATCTGCAGGCAGTGTTCGAAACAGGTGGGTGCCCACAGGTGCCACGTCAGCCTCCTCTGGTGCCCCGCCAACTGGCCGCCCATATATCCATCCGCTGTGCTCCTGCCCAGCAGCCGCTCTGCTCGCCGGCACCTCTTGCGCTCAGAGCCCAGCGCTTGCACCCCGCTGTGCCCTGCCCAGCAGCCGCCCATTCACATCCGACTCTAGTCTTGCCTAGTGTTCACAGCTGTCCACCGATGGGCACCTGCCTGTGCCATCCCTGAGTCGTGCCCTGCCTCCTGCCCTGCCCCGAGCTGCCCTGCCCTGTGGCGTGCCCTGCCCTGTGACGTGCCCTGCGTTGCCCTGCCCCTCCCCGTGTTGTGCCCTGCCCCCTGCCCTGCCCTGCCCCTGCCCTGCCCTGTGCTGTGGCGTGTTCGGGGCGGCACAGGGATGCTGGCCCCGCCCAGTTGGCACTCGCCTGGAAGGAGGAGGGCCCGCCCAGCTGGTGTGCGTTGTAGATTAATCGGTGGTGGGTGTAGCAGCCCAGCGCCACTTGCAGCACGTTGTCAGCAACCTCGGCAGGCAGGCGCCACCTGGCAGGGCAGCAGGAGTAAAGCGGGCGACAGGTTGATAAATGGGCTCCCCAAAACAAGCTTGAAACATGGTAAAGTGAAAGCGAAACAAAGCAGCAGCCTGCGCGACAGGCGCCGCCCGGCAAGGAAGGGAGGGAAGGAGGAGGGTGAAGGCCAAAGGGTACCGGACACAGGGCGTGGCAGGCTGCGAGGGAGTGCGGCAGGCACTACAAGCCTCCTTGCCACTCACAGAGTGCACCAGTGGGTCTGTGCTTCAACAGCCGGCCAGTCAGCAGCACCAGCCTCCCCTGCTATACCCTTCACTCCAGCCAGTCTCCCTCTCGTCCCATTCCACCCCTTGACCCCTTTACTGCCTGGCAAGCAAACCCGTGCAGGCCGGCGGCCTTCTCACCGCATGTACTGCCTGTGCGGCAGGTGCTGCAAAAAGGCGGGCAGCAGGGTTGTGAGCATGGCGAGCGCAACCATGCCAGTGGCCCACCGCTCGCCCGCGCTCAGCGCGCGCAGCAGGACCACCAGCCACGTCAGCGCTCGGGCGTAGTGGAACTGCGGGAGTGCGGTAAGTGTGGGAGAAGGGAGGGGCAGCGGAATCGGAGGGTTGGGCGGGGGCAAGGGGCAAAGCGGAGAGATGTGTGCCCGGGTATGGTACCAAGCCCAGAGCCGGGCAGGCAGGGCGGCCAGCCCTGGGCACGCACGCCCCTTGCTGCCCAGCCCTTGCCGCGAGAAAGCTGTCATGGAGGTATTTTTGTATTGACTGCTCAAATTGTGTGTCCTGATGGATCCAATCCACTGGGCAGCGCGCTGACTGCCCTGCCCGGGACACACGAAACACCGTTGCACGCCGTCCCCCCGCCCCGCGCCCGCACCTGCTTCTCCAGCTGCTGGTTGCTCCGCGCCTGCAGCTCACTGAATTCAGCCTCCAGTGCGGGATTCCTGAACGCCAAGTCCAGTTGCAGGGCCGGCATCGCGCGGCCCTGCAGCAACATAAAAAGCGGCGTAAGGATACTGGGCGCTTTGCGACCGGGGGGCGCCGGCAGGCGGCGGGGGGTGGAGGGGTGGCTGGCGCCCCTCAAGCAGCGGCGCATATATATGCCACATCCGCGTTCGTCCTGTCACTTACTACTTGTGCGCCCAGTGTCGCTCAGACCAGGGCTCAGACGGGGCTCACGGATGTGCAGCGGTGTTGTCGATTGCCCTCAGATGCGTATTTGATAGTCTGCTGGCGCACTGCCAGGGCTCACCGAGGGGATGGTAATGTGGGGGCCATTCTCGGTGCGTTGGACACGTGGGCCTTTCGAAACGAGCGCCTGATCATTCCGCAGCCGCGCGAGCAGTCCTCCCCCTGGTCCTAACACAGTTTGGGCCGCACTTGAACAGCCCTACCTCCGGCGCCTCAAGTGAAGCCCAGCTTTGTTGCCTGGCCGCCAGGGGCTGTAGTGCTGCGTGAATACGCGCTCCCAGGCGTTCCAGCGGCCCGCCGGCCGCCTGCAGTCTCGCCGGCCGCCTGCAGTCTCGCCACCCTCGCCCGCTGACAGCGCGCCGCCGCCGGGCGCCGTGCGGGCACCTGGCGCCGCCGCAACTCAACACCCGCCTATACGCCTTTCCGCCGAACAGCGCACGATGACAGAGGAGCTGAGCACCTCCGACCAGCTGGCGCTGGGGCTGTCACGTGCCTACTATGCTGTCGCCCGGGCGCTGCGCTTGAACAGGCTGCGGGACTTGCTGTCGGCCGGCGCCCTCAATGTGGACGCCCCAGTCTGGCTGATGGGACGCTGCTACACCTGCCCGCCCACCGCCAGCGAGGCGCAGCAAGAGGAGGTGCGCATGGGCTGATGGCACGACGACACATGCCAGCAGCAGTGCCTGTTGCACTTCAACTGGGTGTTGTGTTGTTGTGCCTGTGTGTGCTTCTGGCACCCACTGTCTGGGCGTAGTGCCCAGATATCCCTACAGTATGGCTTGCGCTGGTGGGCCGCCTCCCCGCCCTGCCCCAGTCAAACATGGGGCGCTGCAAAAGCAGGAACAGCAGGGGCGACAAATGCCTTGCTGGCGAACACTCGCCGCTAATGCCTTGCTGGCGAGCACCCGCCGCGCCCGGCTACGACCCCCCCCGTGCCATTTGCCGTGCTTGGGTGGCTAGTTGGTGTCACCGCACCCGATCCCGTTTTGTTCATGCGTGCCACCCATTGCATGCGCAGTGCACCCCCCTGCTCCCTGTCCCTGCCTCCTCACATCCCTGCGCTCCCCTCCGCCGCCCCGCCCCCCCACCGCCAGGCGCTTGCCCGCCTGCTGCACCACTTCCACTCCCTCCTGTGGATGAGCTACCGCACAGGCTTCACCCCCATCCACGCCGGCGACGCAGCGCTGCGCTCCGATGCCGGCTGGGGCTGCACGCTGCGCAGGTGAGGCAGGCACACACGCAGGGAGCCTCCCAGCAGCTCCTGCTCAGCTGGCCCGCAGGTGGCCCGCCGTTGAGGGAAGACAGGAATGGGGCAGGCCTCGCGCGCCGGCGGGCACTTGGGCTGCCCCTGCTGCAGCATGGCGTGCGGTTGCTGCTTGCCAGCCCTGTGCCCAGGCATAATAGCAAGCGGTTCGTTGCGCTGGAGCATCAGAGGCACCCTGCTTCATGCAGTGACACAGCCTGCAGCCTTGCAGCCTGCCTGGGGCGCATACCAAGCATGCCCCCGCCCTCCTGCCCTTGCCCCACCTTGCTGCTGCAGCGGCCAGATGATTCTGGCCCAGGGCCTGCAGCGGCACCTGCTGGGCAGTGACTGGCGCTGGCCCAGCTTCCCGGCAGCTGCCGCCGGCGCCAGCAGCAGCGCGGCGGCAGCGGCGGCAGCAGCGGCAGCCGGCGAGGCGCCGCCTCTTGAGCTTGGCCGCCTGCTGCAGCTGTTTTGGGACACCCCGGCAGGTGGGCTGGCATGGGAGACATGAGAGGGGAGCTTCGAGCGGGGGGCGCAGGTTGGCGGTGTAGAGCATGTGTGACAAAGCATTTGTGGGGCACCTCTGCTGGTGTGCAGGCAGGCACACGGCTGTGTGTGAGGTGTTGCGTTCTGGGTTGCTGGGGCAAGCGGGTGCCTGTGCTGACATGCGCAGCTTCCATGCGCGGGTTGCCGTGGTGAGGGGGGGTGATGAAGTGCCGTGCAAGCATGCTGGGAAACGGGAGCACTGCATCCCGCTTTGCCCCCCTACACCCCTCCTTCTCTCTTCTGCACCGCTGCGCCCTTGCACCCCTCCTCCCTCCTTGCACCGCTCCTGCCTCGGCACGTGCTCCACACACGCCCCCTGAGCGGCACTGCACCCTCCCCTTTCCCTCACCTGCCCTGCCACCCGCAGAGCGCAACGCCTTCTCCCTGCACAATCTGTGCGCCCACGGCCGGCGCTGCGGCGTGGTGCCGGGGCGCTGGCTGGGGCCTTGGGTGATGTGTCGCACGCTGGAGGCGGCGGCCACGGCGGCCCTGCAGGTGGGTGGCATGCTGTGCGTGCTGTGTTGKGGGCTGGGAGACCCTGGGTGATGTGTCGCACGCTGGAGGCGGCGGCCACGGCGGCCCTGCAGGTGGGTGGCATGCTGTGCGTGCTGTGTTGTGGGCTGGGAGACCCTGGGTGATGTGTCGCACGCTGGAGGCGGCGGCCACGGCGGCCCTGCAGGTGGGTGGCATGCTGTGCAAGGAAACTGGGGTGTTGCTTTGATTGGCCATACAACAGTGCTGTGTGTACTGTCTTATGGGCTGGGTGATGTGTCGCACGACGGCGGCGGCTGTGGCCTGCGGGTGGGTGGCATGCTGTGCATGCTGCGATATGGGCTGGGGACCTGACGGCTCGATCCGAAGCGTGCCAGCACCAGACTGCCGACCTCATCCGTTTCCCAACTGTCTACCTACGCCCCTCCCTCTTCCGCTGTCCCGCCGGCCCGCCGGACCCGCCTCCATTCCTCCCTTTCGTGTTTACCACCTGCCTGCCCACCTGCCTTACCCTATGCCCTCCTGGCGACCCAGTGCGCCTTGCTGTCCTTGCCTCAAACCCCGCCTACATCACCCTCTTTCGCTTCTCACTTGCCTGCCCGCCTGCCTGCCTGCCTGCCTGCCTGGCCCCCCTGCAGCACCACCAGGACCTGGGACTCACGGTTGCGGTGCTGGCAGATGCCAATGGCGGCGGCGCCCCGCTCCTCATCTCGGAACGCTTTGAGCCTGCCTTTGCCTGCGGCAGCAGCGAGCACCCTCACGCCAGCAGCATTGGCAGCGACAGTGGCAAGAGGGAGGAGGCACGGCTGCTGGATCGGGGTCCGCAGGATGAGCAGCAGCAGGGACACACCGAGCAGGCGCGGGACGAGGAGGAACAGGATGGAGTGGGGCAACGCGGGGCAGCGGATGCAGGGCAGGCAGGCGTGGCAGGGGACTCGGGTGGCGGTGGTGCTGAGCTCATATCTCTGGACAGCTGCACGCTCGCTTTGGAGACACCCCTGCCGGCGGCCTCACTGGCAGCCAGTGTGAGCCACGCAAATGGCGGCGGTGGCGGCGGAGGGGCCGACGGCACAGGCAGCTGCCGGCGGGGGCTCATCCTGCTGGTACCGCTGGTGCTCGGCCTGGGGAAGGTGAGAGGGTGGGGTGGGTGGGGCCCAGCAGGCACTGATGTTGGCTGAGCTGGGCTGGGCGGAGAAAGGTGCGGTGTGCTGTGGGGTGGGGCGGTTTGAGTGCCTGTGCTTGCCCTCTGCTGCTGAGCGAGAGGGTGGGGGAGCTTTGGTGCCACTGAGGTTAGCTGGGCTGGGCTGGGCTGAGACGGCCGATGGGCTGTGGGGTGTGACGATTCAACTACTGCCTGGCTGTCCACTGCTGCCGCGCGTCCGCCAATCTCCCAGCCTGCCGGCCGCGCCTGTTTCCCACTTTTCCCATTCCACACCCTCCGGCCCGCCCCCTGCCCTGCCCCGCAGCTCAACCCGGTGTATGCCCCTCAGCTGGAGGCGGTGCTGACGTGGCCGCAGAGCATCGGCGTGGTGGGTGGCCGCCCATCTTCCTCCCTCTATTTTGTGGGCTGCCAGGTGGCGCCAGCTCAGCCACAGGCGCCCGCCCAGCCGCAGCAGAACGGCGCTGCGCCAGCGGCAGCGGCGGTGGCGCAGCAGCAGCAGAGCCCAGCGGCATCGGCGGCGGCTTCAGGACAGCAGCGGCAGCAGCAGCAGCAGGGTGCAGAGCTGGCGGCGGCGCCAGCACCAGCGGCGGCGCGACAGCCGGGGGCAGCACACGAGTCGGCGTCGAGCAGTCAAGCGGGCGGCCCAGCTGGCAGTGGCGGCAGCATGTGTAGCACCCGGGTGATGTATTTGGACCCGCACCAAGTGCAAGAGGTATGTTGTTGGGGGAGGGCAGGTGGGCTGACCTGGCATTTTGGTGTGGAGGCCCGGTTTTCCGGTTTTCGTAATTCAGGTCTCGGGTTTATTTTATTGTTCTGTGATTTTTGAGAGGCAAGTGGGCTGGGCCGTTGGATGCTGGTGTTTTCCTGCCTCAGTCCACGGGCATCCCTGGCCCGAAACTAGCCTTTTCTCCAACGCGCCTGCCTTCCTCCTGCTCTCTTCACCTAGGCAGGCAGCCGGCAGCCCCTCAGAATGCCCTCACTCTTATCAACCCCTGTTGTCCCCCTTCTGGCATCCGCAGGCCGCCTGCAGCGATGCCGACTGGCAGACCTTCCACTGTGAGACACCCCGCAGCATGCCCCTGACCTCCATCGACCCGTCACTGGCGCTGGGCTTCTACTGCGGCAGCCTGGGTGAGAGGGCAGGCAGGGGCTGTGTGTGGGCAGCCTGGGAAGGGGCTTGGGGGCAGACGGGGCTTTGTGGGGGAATCCTTAGTCAGAGGGAGGGCAGGCAGGCAGATGCTTTGTGTGACCAGTCTGGGTGAGAGGGCAGGCAGGGGCTGTGTGTGGGCAGCCTGGGTCGGCTGGGGGGCATGCTCTTGTTGGGGGCAGGCAGAGGCTTTGTGTGGGCAGCCTGGGTGGGGGAAGGCAGGGGCTTGGGGGGCAGGCCCAGGTTGTGTTTGGGCAGTCTGGGTGGGAGGGGCAGGCAGGCGCGTGGGCGGCGGCGGGCTTCGTTTGAAGCAGCGCGGGGGAGGAATGGCAGGCAGGGGATCTGGGTGCACACGGGTTAAAGAGGTGCCTTGGAGTCTGGACCTGGGCGCCAGACGTGCTGTGAGCTGTCTCATCAGGCTCCCTCTCCTCACCCACACCGTGCCACTCTTGATGCCGTACCTTGCTTGTTTTTTGCACACCCTGGTACTGCAGGGGAGTACCGCGACTTGTGTGCCCGCCTGGCGTCGCTGGAGGCGCGCTCCCGCAGCGCCCCGCTGGTGTGCGTCACCACAGAAGCGGCAGCGGCGGCTGCAGCGGCCAAGGCCTACAGCTCTCTGGATGCTTCTGGTGGGTTGGGTGGGTGTGTCTCGCGCACATAGCACATTTGTGCGGCATTGCGTGCAGCATTGCGCCACGGTGGGAGTGGCTTGGTTCAGAATCTGCTCCGTTGTGAAGGCGGCAGCCAAGGCGCACCGTTCTCTGCATGCCTCTGGTGGGTGGGGTGGGGCGGACCTATCACATGCCTGCGCGGCTTGCGGGCGGTGGGTGGGGTGCCAGCCTGTGTGCGTTGCCACAGTTTAGCCAGCGTCCACGCCGTGTGTGCGTGTGTGTGTGTGTGTGTGTGCGCGTGCTCAAGCCCTGAGCCGCTCCTCGTGCCTCGCTGCGCCCTGCACTGCTGCCCACCCACCCCGACTCTCGTGCCTCTGCGCCCTCTCCTGCTGCAGAGTGGGTGCCGGATGAAATGAGTTCGGAGGATGGGGAACAGGGGGATGATGACGAGGGGGAGGGAGTGGCAGTGGAGAGGGAGCCAGAGGAGGGCGGCACCGGTGCCACAGCACCGGGGCAGCCAGCAGTGGTTGCAGCAGGTCCTTCAGCAACAGCAGCGGCTGCCGACGGTAGCAGGCAGGGCTCACCAGCGCAAGAGCCGCCGCCGGCGCAGCAGCAGCAGCAGCAGCAGCAGCAGCAGCAGCAACAGGGGGTGCAGGGGCAGAGCTTGGAAGCGGCGGGCGGCGTGGGCAGCAGCCCGCGGCTGCAGACGCAGCTGTCGGCACGTCAGCACAGCCGTGGCTCTGGATGGGAGCTGTTGTAGCAGTGACAGCTGGCATGCACAACATGTAGAGCCGGTGTAGCAGTGACAGCTGGCGTGCACAACATGTGGACTAGTCATCATGTAGATCAGTAAGCCAGCGGCCATGCGCACCCAGCAGCCATGTGCACCCCTGTACATTTCCAGCCAGCCAGCCGCCGACAGCCAGGCTCAAGAGTCCTGCCGGCATTTCTCCCTTCCCTGCCAGCCCTCAACGTTTTTCTCCCTTGCCTGTACAAATGACACCGCCCTGCCATTAAAACCACACCCTGTAAGCATCTGGTGTATTCGTTTAAGGTTCAAGCTTCACTGCATGCTTTACCACCTGCAGCCCTGGCACCGGCAGCACGCAGGGCTGGTCAGACGCGGTTGGCACTGGTGCAGGATTGTCTATCTTCTGATCGACAGAGGTATGGTCCTGTGACGGTCTTCACTACAGGTTGATTGTGCATGCATGAGAGTGGGAAGGTCTCACTCCGCCGTCCAAGGCAGCCCTGCACGTCCTAGGTTGGTCTCCCGGCACAGTGGGGTGGTTGGCTATCCGGTGCAAGACATGACAGCTGCACTGTGCCTGCGTGTCTCTCCTGTTTCATGATAAGCAGCACCGAGGGGATGTGGGTGGATCGGAGCTCGGGCCCACGCGCGGAAGGTGCGTGCAAGGCGTTCCCGCCGCCTCGGCAAGGAGCCACCGCTCGTCCTAGGTTGGCCTCACGGCGGGGGTGGCTGGCTGGCGACGAAGGAAACGACGGTTCTCGTGTGCCTTTAGACGCCATGTTCCACCCACTGAAGCACCGAGGGGCAGTGTGCGTGTACCGAAGCCCGGACCCGTGCGTGGCAGGTTCATGCAAGGCGTTCCCGCCGCAGCGCAGGCGGCGGCAGGCGCAGCCTCATTTCTGTTGTCGCTTCCAGCCTTCCGCTTGAGTCGCGAAATGAACGCCGGCATCCCCCGTCCTACTTTGTTTAACCTCGCCTGACCTCGAGGAACCTTGCCCGAGCGGTCACAAGCACAACAGGTTAGGTGAGCCTGTGACTAGGAAACACCTGTGCCCCACCTATGAAGGGCATCCTCTCTCATGGATCGCCCTCTTTTGCTTCGTTCTCTCCCCCACCCGACCTTGACGCCCGCAGCCATGGCACGCCTGACCATCGCCCTGTGCCTTCTGGTCCTGGCGGCCACTGCTGTCTCTGCAGGTGAGGCCTCTCGCGCCCTCTGAACCCCGACCATCGCCCCGTAGCAGTCTTGGATCGCCCCTACATGCCCGCTGCTGCATGCATTAGGCCGAGGCCGCCTGCCCGACTCCGAACCCTTGGTCCCGAACCCTTGGCCTGCCAACCCCGCCAACCCCGTCTCCAATCCCACTGAGCCCCCATGCGCGTGATCTGCCCAGCCGGGCACCCTGTTGCTGAAGCGCGGTCGGTGCCGACGGCGCCGCCGCCCGATGCGTGCGCCCGCGCTGGCCACCTACCTTGCTCACCAGCTGCCCCCTCCTGCCCCCTACAGAGCAGTCCCAAGGCTGATGAAACTCCCTCCTTAAGCACTCCAAAATGATCAAGTGGGGCTCGCCTACCCTCCTCTGTTGATCTTGAGGCACCCCTACACCCGCCTGCCCCCCGCCCCCCG
>JTEE01000005.1:405483-416353 GCA_002896455.3 Chlorella sp. ArM0029B | reverse complement strand
CCCCGCCACCCCCCGCCCCTCTGGCTCTCAGGCTCGCCTCCTCACTGGTGATCAGCGGCGGCTCCAGGCGCTCCATTCGCATCACGCTGCGGGCCACCGACCCAGCAACAGGCGCCATCCTGGCAGCCAGCAGCCGCATCAATGTGACCATCCGATGGGAGAGCCAGTCCAGGGCCTTCAAACCCACAACCTCTACCGTCGCCATCCTGCCGGGGGCATCCTCTGTTTCCGCGGACTCCCCCACCGTCAGCAGGGACAGGAGGGGAATCAGTTACACTCTGGCCAACGTCACCAGCGCCTCTTACACCTTTGTTCCCAGCGCCTCCGACCTCACAAACACGTTCTCTTGGCCCTAGGCTGGGCTTCACCCCCGTGGCCCACTTCCCGTGAGGTGGTGAGCTGCTCCGCCGCTCCCCGCCAAAAGTTCACCTCCTCGTGCTTTCCTCCCAGCCAAACATGCACTTCCTCGTCACCCCCCACCCCCTGTAGTACTATTGTCCTAGGCTGAAAACTGCCCCCTCACCACCACAAAACTATTCACACTGGCATCTCCACGCCCCTCGGTCACTCACTGCTTACCTAACTTAATAATCATCAAGTCCACCCAGATCCGGTGCCTGTCTGTGCCCTCCCTTGCACCCCCCCGAATCTGCCCTGCTCTCAATTCTGATCACGTTTGTTCCGTCAACTTTAGTTGCACTGTACCTAAGGAACTTCCCGCAATACGCCCCTACCGCCATCTCTTTCCTGTCTCTTCCCCCGCCCTTGCCCTGCCAGTTGCCGACTGAAGGCTTTAGGGACCCAACCACCCTCAACACCACTGCGAACTCTCCTCAGTGCCTTCGTTACCCCGTCGCCTGTTTCGCCTCGTCCCCCGGCTGCCGGCTGCAAAGCCAGGAAGTTGCGTTGATCCTCAGCAGTGGCAGCAGGGTGCGGAGGCTGCGCTTGATCTTGTCTACTTGCGCAGCTCCCACCCTTACAGTGCTGCCCATTCAATGCCGCTCACCCGAGCCCTGTACATGATTAGTTAGGCAAACTTATCCGAACCCTAACTAATAATATATAGTCGGTCATATAAAGTACTACACAGCCTCCTCAAAGTTCCGCACATGACAACATGCTAGTCGCCTGCATCACCTCCCCTCTTAGACTGTGGCAGCTGACCGGTCGCCTGTTGGCTGGCTCAACCCCACGTTGTTGGTTTGTAACCTTTTCCACTGTAACGGTACGGTATGGTCCGCCACACTGGGACTGAGACACGGGCTAGGCGCTTCCCGAGCGGCAGCAGTGAGGAATCATTGACAGCTGGCCCAAGCCTGATCTAGCTAGATCGAGTAAGCTGCGGCACACATTGTCAGCGGGCATCCTAAGCCCCGTTAACGCCCGGAGCCCCCCCCTGCGAAAGGCAGTCAGAGTGACCCCATGCTTTGCCCCCAAAGCAGGCGTCCCCGCCATGGTGTGTGGCAACAAGGACAGCCTGCAAAGGGCTGCAAATGTGTAGGCAAATAGCGGGTACCGACACTCACCAGGCTCCGTATGACGACATTCTGTCCTCATGTCCAGCTGAACAACCCCAGTGGGAAAACGAGTCTGCTGCCTGCAGCGCTTTGGGGGGGCACACACGCCATGGAAGGCTCACGCTGTATTTGAACATTGCTGATCACATGGAATAGGGGTGCAAGCAACTCTGCTATGGCTGGGACTTGCGATAGGCGGTGCGCAGCAGTTGACGGCATAGCAGGGCGGAGCGGGGCGGAGAGGCGCCACCATCTGTCTGGGCTTCTCCTCGCGGCTGCTCGCAATCGGTGCCTGCGACAGGCTTCCTTAAATCGGTGCCTGCGACAGGCTTCCCTTCCCTGTCATGTCGTTCTTCAGCAAAGAACGCTTTAAGGCCCTCCAGGAGAGTGCCAAAGCGGCTGGCACTAAACTCGGCGCGCAACTGCAAACTGTTCAGCAACAGGCGCAACAGCAGCTGCAGGCGAGCGCGAGTGTCCCGCGGCGTCCCACAGGTGAGGGTTGGGTTTCTGTGGCAACCGCCCCGCCAACACCGCGTGGAGCCGCCTGCGCGCGGGCTGCGAAGTGCTTTATTGAGTGCGCTGACGCGGTAGCCACCTGCCGATGCAGGCGAAACGGAGGGCGGCCATGTGCTGCCGCCACTTCCGCCGCCGCCAGCTGTGGCGGGGCCCAGCCGCACCACCAGCGGCGGTATGAGCAGCCTGTCACCTGATGAGGCCATACACCTCCTACAAAGCCAGGTGGGGCAGGGGCAGCAAGGGGTGCTTGCGGCTGACAGCAAGTTGTCGTTGGCGGGGGGCCGCCGTCAGGCTGCGTGCTCTTCAACAAAATTTGAACCGCATCTCTGGGGCCTCTGGCTGCGCTTTCTGATGCAACAATGTCTATCGCTTGCACGCCCGACACCTTGGGTCCGCTACCGCTCCCACGTCAGCGGCAACCGACGCCCGGCTGATGCCCACTGGGTGTCCTGCAAACCCAGCGCCTGTGCCCCGTCCACCCCTTCACTCATTCAGTCAGTCACTCAATTCATTCCCGCCCACCCCTGCCACAGAACAAGGCCCTGAGGGAGCGACTGCACGCGTCGCAGGCAGCGGCCGAGGAGAGCGAGCGCCTCAAGGCAGACATACAGCAGCTCTGGCAGCAAATGGTGGGTGCACACACCCATGCACATGGTTTGGCCCGTTCTTGTGTTGTGACATGGGTGCTTACACAAGGCAGCATGCGACTTCGTGGCTTGCAAAGCGCTGCTTTTCAATGCATCGAATGCTGCCTTCAACGCAGTATCTGCAATGTCAGCGCCAAGTGCTGCGACCTCGCAACGTCCCCTCACCCCCGGCTTCCCCTCGGCTGTGGTACACGCGATTGGTCGTACGTTCAGATTCACGTGCTTGGTGAAGTCAGATTCACGTACAAGGTTGTACCGCTTCTTTGCTGCAGGAGCTGGAGCAGGCACGGCGCACGCAGCAGCTGCAGGAGGCGGTGGGCGCCGCACAGCAGGCGCAGCAGGCGCGCGGTGCCGAGGTGCAGCAGCTGCGCCAGCAGCATGCCGAGCTCAGGGGGGCGGCGGCGGCGGCGGCCTCTGCTGCAGAAGCCGAGGTGGAGAGCATTCGAGATGCCCTGTCTCAGCAGCGGCAGCAGAACGCGGCGCTGCGGGCGGCGGCGGAGGCTGAGCTGGCAGCGGTGCGCCGCCAGCTGGCGGAGCAGGCAGCGCTGCTGGAGGCGGCGCAGCAGGCGCAGCAGGCGGCGGAGCCGGCTGGCCCGGAGGCGGCGCCACAGCCTGCAGGGCCGGCGGGCGCAGAAGCTGCTGAGTTGGCGGCACAGAATGAGAGGCTGGCTGGGGAGGTACGGCACCTGCAGGACCAGCTGCAGCAGGCACAGCAGGAGGCAGCTGGGGTGGCTAGGCATGCGGGGGCTGCCAGCACAGACGCCGCCGCAGCTGCTGCTGGCGTAGCAGAGTCTGCCATCCCAGACGCTGTGGCGGCAGAGATGCAGCGGGCAGCAGAGGCAGAGGCGCGCGCTGCTGCCCTGCACGGCGAGCTGTCTGCGCTGCGTGCCGCGATGCAGGCTGCGCAGAGCAGGCAGGCCGTGGCTGAGCTGGACGAAGCCGAGCAGGCACAGCAGGCGCAGCAGGCAGCAGCCGAGGTGGCGTCTCTGCAGGCGCAGCTGGCCGCCGCCGGCGAGGAGGCAGGCAGGCTTCAGGCGCAGCTTGAGGGTCAGGCGCGGGAGGTGGCTGGCCTGCGCCAGGGGTGGGAGCGCCAGCTGGCGGCGGCTGCTGACGAGGCAGCCGACCTGCGGGCACAGCAGGCACAGCAGGCGGCTGCAGGCGAGGAGGCGCGCAGCCAGCTTGCCGAGGCATCTTTGGCAGCCCATGCGGCCCAGGCTGCTGTGGCGGAGCGCCTGGCAGCGGCAGAGGCACGAGAGCAGCAGATGTCGGGGGATAACGCGTCCCTGCGCCAGGCGGTGGCCGCCCTAGAGGAGGCCGTGCAGCAGCAGGCAGAGGGGCGGGAGGCGGCCACGGCAGCAGGGGAGGAGGAGCAGGTGGCACGGCTGGCTGCGGTGCAGGCAGAGCGGGAGGAGCTGGCGCAGGTGGGTGCCACGCCACTGAGATGTTGAAAGGGGCGTGCCACAAAGTTGGTTGATGCGCTGCTTGCTCGGCTCACCCACCCACCCAGAACGCCCTCTGGGGCCTTCACCCACACGATGTTAATTCCTGTGCCCTGTGTTGCCCGCTTCAGGGACCGCACTTCCTGCCTCCCGTGCGCCCTCAAATCCAACCTTACCCTCTCCCCTCATCCCTCTAAATACGTGCTGATTTATATGTGCCGTGCAGAGGGTGCGCCAGCTGGAGGGCGCGCTGGCTGAGCAGCAGCAGGCCCAGCAGGCCCAGCAGGCGGAGGCGGCAGAGCAGCAGCTGCGGCTGCATCAGCTGGACCAGCAGCTGGCCAGTGCCGCTGCCTCGGCCTCCCCCATGGTGAGCTTTGCATGTGGTGCCTCCACGCTCCAACAGCACGGGACGGCTGAGGGAGCACACCAGCCACCTCACTCGAGTAAATATCGCGGATAAATTTACTCCGCGGGCCCTCCTTGCTATGCTGGTTTGGGCAGGGTCATGGCTGGGCAAACCGTGGCATGCTGGCCAGGTCAGGGTGTTGGACGGTGTTCCCGGGGGCGTTCAGAGAACTTGTGTGTGTTCAATGTGCTAGCGGGTGGAAGCAGCATAGGCAGGCCAAACAGCTGGGTGGAAGCCTCGGGCCCTGCCTTGGTGAGTGGCCTACCTGGTGCCCTCGCCGCCTCAGCGTGTGCTGCCTACGCGTTGGGCCAGCACAAAGCCTGCGGCGGGGTGAGGGGACAAATGGAAGCCCCGTGTTTCAGCGCTGCCTTGCCGCCACTTCCAGCGCCCTTCCTTGACCCGCCGCCCCTGCCTGCACCTGCCTGCTCCTCCCTGCCCCTGCCCCCTCTCCCCGGCAGACGTCGGAGTCGCCGTCACCGCTGGCGGGCGTGGCGGCGGCGGGTGCGGAGGCCGCGGGCAGCGCCAGCCTGGCGGAGCACCTGCTGCTGCGCATGGAGAGGAGCATCGCCTTCACAGAGGGCAGCATTGACCAGCTCAAGGTGGGGTGGGTGGGCGCCTATTATTAGGGGGTGGGTGGGCAGGCAGGCAGGCACAGGACGTGGGTGGGCCCACCCACCTCCTAATCTTTGGCACCCGACCCACCCCGAATTGAGAAGTGGTTGATGCTGCACCCGGTGAACGCGCCGCTCTGCCTTTCAAAGTGACCCACGCGGTTCATTTTTAGAGCGCCGCGTTCACCGAGGGCAGCATCGACCAGTTCTCAAGGCGGGGTGGGTGGGCAGCTCAGCACACGCCTTTTGCAGAAACCAGAGTGGTTTCACTTGGCAGGCTAGCAAAGGTGGGTTGCCGCGAGGGTGGACTTAGTTGCGAGCGTGCACGGTGGTCATGCCACCCTGCCCCGCCTCCCCGCCTCCTTAGGCTGGCATTTGCCCCCCTGATGTGCCCGCCTGCCTGACCGGGACCGCTCACTCCCCCGCTTGCCCGCCCCGCTGCCTGCCCGCCCTCAGGTTGAGCTGGCCGAATCGCAATCCCAGCGGGAGGCCCTGGCGGCAGAGCTCCACGCTCTGAGGCAGCAGCAGGCATTGGCGGAGCAGCAAGCACAGCATGCACAGCAGCAGGCACAGCAGCATGCGCAGCAGCAGGCACCTGTCGACCTTCTGGATGTTGAGCCGTCGGCAGCCGACCTGCAGGGCGCATCCGCCAGCGGCATCAGCGGCGGCGGCTGGGAGGGCGGGGACGATTTGCTGGGACTAGGGTTTGAGGACGGCCTGGGCCTGGCCCCTGCCTTTGGCGCAGGCGATGATGGGCGGTCGCCGGCGCTGCCCGCCACCCCCACAGGCGCCGCCATCACTAACCCCGCCTTCTCCCCCGACAAGGAGGCGGCGGAGCTGCACCGGCAGGTCAGGAAAGGAAGGGGTGGGCCCTGCCATGAGTCGGTGTGGCCGTATGCAGTGCGGCGGAGCTGCACCGGCAGGTCAGGAAAGGAAGGGGTGGGCCCTGCCATGAGTCTGTTGTTTTGGCTGTATGCAGCTTGCCGGGGAGCTTGTGGGGGGCACACGGGACGCAGGCTTGGGTTGGACAGGGAGGGGGGGGAGTTGCACTGGCTGGTCAGGAAAGGAGGGGTGGGGGGCTTGCCATGAGTCTGTGTGGCGTTTTGGAGTTTGGAACAGAGGTTTGGGTGGCACACGGATCACAGGCTTGAGTTTGACGCCGAGGAGTGCGCCTGCAGGGTAGGAAAGAAGGTGGGCTTGGCAGGTGCGCGTGGGCAGGCCTGGTGAAGATTGTGCTGTCAAGATTGGGTGGCACATGGGACACAAGCCATCAGCCTGGCGAAGACGCACCCAAGCTGGGCCTGCCATGAGTCTGTGTGCTTTTCCCTAGAAGCCTGCGCCGGCGGGGTTTTGCTGCCGTGCCTGGCACAGGCTTCCTGCCTTTCTGAGGGGGAGGCACCGGGGCTGCACTGGTACCTGCTGACGAAATGGACCACAGGCGTTGTGCTCACTGACAACTGCCGAGCAGTGCCGCTGCAGCCTGCGCTGGCCGGCGTGACGACACGTGCCCCTTGTTGACCCTGACGCAAGGCTTACGTCCATCCGCACGTGCAGCGGGAGACGGTGCAGGCGCTGCTCTGTTCAACCGTTGTCGTGTGCAACGCTGCTGCCACGGACTCTGACCCTGCATTGACGTGTGCTGATAGTATGCCTTCTGTGCCTGCAGCTGGAGGCGCTACAATCGCAGCTGGTGGCTGCGGAGCAGGAGCGGGTGGCCCTGAGGCAGGAGGTGGAGCAGCTGCGGGCGCTGGGCATGCAGCAGGTGCGGGTCGGGTGGTGGGTGGTGTGGTGCAGGCAGGTGCAGGCAGCAGGTTTGTTAGGTGGCAGAGCCCCAGTTGCAGGGCATTTGAGCGCTGGGGATGCAGCAGGTGCGAGTCGGGTGGTGTTATTCAGGCAGGTGCAGGCAGCAGGTTTGTTAGGTGGCAGAGCCCCAGTTGCAGGGCATTCGAGCGCTGGGGATGCAGCAGGTACGGTGCGGTGGCTGTGATGGGGGGGCGCCCCTCACCCCGGCCCAGCCGTCACAGCGGGGTCTGGGCGCTGTGGCCGCTTTGCCAAGACGGTGCCATGCACACCCGTGGTGTGCCCCCTTGAAGGTGAGGTCAACGCGACATGTGCCCTCACCTGCCCTCATTTTCGACTGCCGCAAGTGTGTGCCAAGGCGGTGCACCCGTGGTGAATGCTCACATGTGCCCCCACCTGCCCTCCCGCTGTTTTGACTGCTGCCGCAGGAGCTGGCTCTGACAACTGCCCGGACCCCCGGCAACTTCTCGCCCTTCCCTGCCACCACCGCCAAGGCGCGCCTCACGCATGCCCTGCCAGCGCCTCCGCCCGCTTGCCTCCGCCCTGCCGGGATGCACTGCAGGCCGGCCGTGCATCTGCTGTGTGCCACGGAGCGCTGTGTGGGGCCAAAGAAAGTGTGTCCGCTCCCTCTGCTGCACCGTGTGGGCGTGACCACTAATGCCTGGCTGTCTTTGTCCCTGCACATGCCCTGCTGCTGCTGCAGGGAGGCGCCAGCTCCCAGGCCCTCCGCCGAATGCAGGAGGAGCAGCAGCACCTGCACGAGCAGCTGGCAGAAGCACAGGCGGCTGCGGCGGACGCCGAGCAGCGCCACGAAGCAGCGGCAGCTGAGGCTGCTGGGCTGCGCCAGCAGCTGGAGGAGCAGGAGCAGCATGAGGCGTCTGCGCTTGTGGCGGCTGCGGCAGCTGCAGCCGCGATGTCTGGCGAGGGCGGCGGCGGTGCACCTGTTGCACTGGAGCAGCGGGTGCTGGAGTTGGAGGGTGAGCGGCACCACCTGCAGCAGCAACTGGCAGACAAGGTTTCAGAGGGCACCCTGCTGCACGAGGAGCACCAGCGGCAGCAGGCCCTGCTGGCCGGGGCGCAGCATGAGGCTGCCCGGCTGCAGGAGCAGCTGGCTGCCGGCAGCGGCTCCGCTGGCGAGCAGGTGCAGGCGCAGCAAGCGGCGCTGCTCAGTGCGCAGCAGCAGGCGTCAGACAAGGCGGCTGAGGCTGCTCTGGCACACGAGCAGCTGCAGCAGCTGCAGGCGGCGGCGGTGGAGGCGCACGAGGCGCAGCAGGCACTGGGAGAGCAGCTGGCGGCAGCAGGTGCTCGCCAGCTGGATGCGGAGGCCGTGGCAGAGTCGCTGAGGGATGAGATCACCCGGCTGTCCGCCTCAGAGCAGGAGCTTCAGCAGCTGCTGCAGGCGGCGGGCACAGGGAGCGCACAGGCTCAGGAGACTGCAGAGCGCGGGCGGCAGCAGGCGGAGGAGCAGTTGGGGGCAGCCCAGGCACAGCTGGCCGCTGAGCAGGAGCGCGGGGCAGCCACGGTCGCTGCGCTGGAGGGGCAGCTGTGTGCAGTGCGGGAGGAGGCAGAGGCGGGGCGGCAGCGCTCGGCTGAGCTGGCGGCGCAGCTGGCGGCGGCTCAGCAGCGGGCGGAGGAGGAGGTCGGGGAGCGGGAGAGGGCGCTGCGAGATGAGCTGGAAAAGCAGCAGCGGCTGGCGGCGGTGGCGGCGGCGGGGCAGGATGCGGCAGAGGAGGCGGCGGCGGCGGCCCAGGAGGCAGCGGTTGCACTGAAGCATGCCATGCAGGAGCGGGAGCAGCAACTGGCTGAGCTTCAAGAACAGCTGGCAGCAGGCGGCACTGACATGCAGCAGCAACTGGAAAGTGTACGGGCGCAGGCAGCCGAGCAGCAGCAGCAGCTGGCTGCTGCAGCTGCTGCAACAGCGGCCGCGCGTGCCGACGCCGACGAGCAGCTTGCGGCAGCGCAGGCGGCGGCACATGCGGCAACGGCAGACAGGGAGCAGCTTGTTGAACAGCTGGCAGCGGCACAGGAGGCAGCAGAGGCGGCAACTGCAGAGGTGGCTGCCGCGCGGGAGGCGGCATCAACTGCCGAGGCCCAGCAGCAGGAGCTGGCCGAGCGGCTGGCGGTGTCAAAGTCCGCAGCAGCTGAGCTGGCAGCCACTCGTGATGCTGCCGAGTCTCTGGTGGCTGACAAGCAGCACCTGGCTGAGCAGCTGGCGGCGGTACGGCAGCAGCTGGAGGGGGGTGAGTCCCAGCAGCAGGCACTTGAGGAGCAGCTGGCGGAGGCGCAGGCTGCGCAGCAGGGGGTGGCAGCTGCGGCCGCTGCCCGACAGCAGGAGCGGCAGCTGGCGGCAGCACAGGAGGCTGCAGAGGCGGCCGCTGCTGAGAAGGAGCAGCTGGCAACCCAGTTGGCAGCGGCGGCAGCGGCGGCAGCGGCGCTGTCAGTGGCACGCGAGGCAGCGGCCGTTGCCACTGCAGAGAAGGAGGAGCTTGCGCAGCAGCTGGCAGCAGCCACCGAGGCGGCCTCTGCTTCATCGGCTGAGCTGGCAGCAGCCCGTGAAGCGGCAGCGGGTGCGCGCTCCGAGAGGGAGCAGCTGGCTGCTGAGCTGGCGGTGCTGACGGAGCAGCACGAGGAGCTGGCAGCCCGGCTGGCAGGCGCCGAGGGTGCGGCGGCCGCGGCGGCTGCATCCAGCGCTGGCCTTGCAGGCCTTCAGCAGCAGTTGGAGCAGAAGGCAGCAGAGGCGGCAGCGCTGCAGGCAGACCTAGAGGCGGCCCGGCAGCAGCTGACAGAAGTTTCACAGGCACAGGAGCAGTCCCGGGGCGATGCCGCTGCCGCCACCGAGCACGCGGCTGCTGAGCTGGCGGCGGCGCAGGCGGGGCAAGCTGAAGCCCAGCGCCAGCTGTCAGAGGCGCAGCAGCAGCTTGCGGTTGCCAGGCAGCAGGCAGGTCAGCTGGTAGAAGCGCGACGCCAGCTGGCAGCCGCCCAGGAGCAGCAGGGCGAGGCGGCGGCAGCACTGCAGTCGGCGCAGCGGCAGGCCGAGGAGGCACGGCGGCAGGCGGAGGCTGCGCAGGGAGAGCTGGAGCAGCAACGGCAGGGGATGCAGCAGCAGCTGGAGGCGGCGCGAGAGCAGGGGGAGGTGGAGCATGAGGTGGCGCAGGCAGAGGCGGCGGCGGCCGCTGAGCTGCAGGCGAGGCAGGCGGCGCTGACAGCAGAGCTGCAGGCGGCCCTGGCGGCGCTGGCGACTGAGCGTGACCACGCGGCGACCTTGGAGGTGTGCACTTGTGTGGGGTTTGCGTGGGGTTTGTGCAACGGAAGGCAGGGCAGCGCCTGCCTGCCCCGCCCTGCCCTGCCCTAGCTAGTCGAACACGTGCATGGTGCACGTGTTGCTCCTTCTGTCGGTCAATCCATTGAGCCTGCTGCTCACGCCGAGGGGCAGGGCCTGCACCGCGTGCTGGCAGGCATGCCTGCTTGCTGCCCTTGCTCTAGCTGCTGGCCAAAGCCGACGCAACTGCTCATCCTGTGTCCTTGCCCGCCGGCTTCAACCTCTGCTCCCTTGCAGGCGGACCTGCACGCCGCCCAGCGCGCTGCTGAGGCCGCTGTGCAGCGGGCAGCAGACGCTGAGTCGCGGGCACAGGCAGCCCAGGAGGCGGCAGCTGCAGCGGCGGCTGCAGCAGACACGGATGGGACAGCAGCAGCCGGCGCTGGCACGCCCAACTCCACGGCAGCGGTATCGGAGGCGGTGGCAGCGGCGCTGGGCAGCGGCGGGGGTGGTGCCAACAACATCAGCCCCGCCCGCCTGAGCTCCGCAGAGGCTTCCCTAGAGAACCTGCTGTCGCCTGGGCGCACCACCCTGCGCTTCACCGGCGCCACTGTGGGGTATGCAGAGGCAGCCGCGGCGTCGCCGCCGGCCACGCTTGCCACGGCGGTGGGCAGCGGC
>JTEE01000005.1:359465-399962 GCA_002896455.3 Chlorella sp. ArM0029B | reverse complement strand
CGGCCCCGCCCCCATTTGCTCAGCTTATTCCAGTGAGGCGTGTGTTGCAGCAAGGCGACACAATGAAATGGTTTGTGGGGAGGAACCCCAAGGAATTCATGAATGTGTGACACAACCCACCCACAGAACAGGGAAAGAATGAATAAGAGGGGCGGGGCACGGGGGGGAAGCGGAGAGCCACTTCTGGAGGGGAGGCAGGCGGGAAGGCAGGCCAGGCCTAGATGGGGTCGCGGCGAAGGAATGCAACACATATAATCATGCCAGCTGGCGGGGAGGCGAGCGGGCACGGGTGACAGCGGGGGCTCCCACAAGAGGCAGGCAGGTCCCCTGGTCCCCTACTGACAAGCGGGTGCCCGCTGGCGTGCCGGGGCAGCTGCCCCCCGGGCACAGCAGGGATGGGGTTTTAGGGACTACCCTAAACTCTAAAACCCTACCAGAGGCCGCACAGAGTGAACCCTGCGGCTGCAATGCAAAGGATGGAAGGGCACAACCGCCCTGCCGCCTGCCGCCTAATACACAGGCAAGTCAGCGGGGCGGGTGGGGGCACGGCCGAGCTTGGCAAAGGGGCCAGGCATGGGCTCCGCCGCTGCTGCTGCTGCCTCGGCGGCGTGTCGCTGCACCATCTCCACAAACAGCTCGTGCCAGCGCTGGTCCTGCAGCCAGAAGGAAGTGGCATGGGGCGGTGTGTGGCAAGGAGGTGTCGGGGAAGGTAAGGATGCATGGGGCGGTTGTGCGGGTGTCAGAAAGGCATGGGCCGGTGTGTGGCAAGGAGGTGTCAAGGAAGGTGTGCGCTGTGGGCGGGTGTGGTGGCCTTGGGCGGCAGTGTGGCGGCGGCGGTGAGGCGACGGCAGTATGTGGTGGGCGGCAGTGCGTGGTGTGCGGCAGTGTGTGGTGTGCGGCAGTGTGTGGTGGCCGGCAGTGTGTGATGGGCGGCAGTGTGTGGTGGCCGGCAGTGTGGAGCAGCATCGGCAGGCTGGGTGCTGCAGCACAGTGCAGACACAGCAAGCCTTCAAGCAGACCACGCATACACAGCCGTGGCACCGGCCCACACTCAGCAGCTTGCCTGCGTGAGCTCCGGGTGGAAAGCTGTGGCCATGAGGTGCCCGCTGCGCACCGCCACCACCACGCTCTCACAATGCTGCGCCGCCTGCTCTTCCGGGGTCAGCGCATACGAGGCCAGCACCTCCACGCCTGCGATTGGGTTGGTTGCCACAAACAACAGCGGTGAAGCAAGTTCAGGGACGGGTACAAACAGGGGGTGCAGAATAGAGGTGTGATGCATCGCTCCTTTGGTCCGGCCGGGGCAAACTCGGCACGCACCTCCGCGCCTGCGGGTGGCATGCGTGTGGTCAAACAAGGTCAAGCAGTGCGTAAACACACAGGTTGCGAAGAGACAGGTTCAATGTAGCGACACATCCGCTCCTCTACAGACTCAATCCAGACCTTGCCCATCACACCTCCAGTCCTCTCCTGGCCATAAACCCTAGCTGCCGCCCAGCAGCACACCTGGCCCGGTCTCGGTGATTCCGGGTGCACGGATGAAGAGGGCGCGGAAGGTGTCGGATGGGTCGGAGCCGCGCGGCAGGCAGGGCGGCGCCGGCAGCTGCGTCTCAAAGCTATTGATCTGCATGCAGGGTGAGTGTGTGTGCGGGACGTGGAAAAGGAAGCTCGAGAGGCCAGCAATTGCAGGGGCAGAGGGGTGTGGGCAGCTTCCCCTCAAACTTGTTCAACTGCAGCAGGAGCAGAAGTGACAACACCCACCCTTCTCTCCGCCTCATCCACCTCGTCTCTCTCTTTGCTGCCCCTCCCGCCCCATCCAACATGTGCCTGCGCACAAGAAACAAGCTGCACTGCAGCATGGCGCAGTCCAGCTCGCTCCCCACCCCCACCAGCTAACACGCCAGGCAGCCAGCCACCTCTCTTCACTGAAGCTCTTTCGAGGTATTAGAGGCCACCCGCCCGCTGCCCATGCACCATCCCCTCGTCGTCACATCCCATGTGCACAAAAACCGTGGCCGCCGCCGCCGCCGCCGCCGCCGCCAGCACAGCCACCTGGCACAAGGCGATCGCCAGCTTCTTTTTATCATTCCGCTCCGCCTGCCTTGTCGCTCCGCGCCCCGCCAGTCCGCGCGCCACGCCAGCACAAACATGCACCACGTGCGCATGCACCACGTGCCACGCACCTAAGTTTAGTACATGCCCAGCACCCACATGTGCCCAGCAACCACATGCTGCCCAGTCAGCCCCGCAACCAGCACCAGCCACGCGCCCAGTAAGCACTGGCCAGCCCCGCAACCAGCCCCAGCCAGCCCCCCAGAAAGCACCAGCCAGCACCTACCCATGTGCTCAGCACCCACCTGGGCCCCAAAGAAGTTGCGCTGCACCATGATGTCCAGCCCACCCAGCAGCGCCTGGCCGCCCTCCTTCATGCCTGCAGGGCAGCAGGGCAGCAGGGGAACAGGCATGAAGGAGCAGCAGCGGAGCAGCAGGGGAGCAGCAGGGCAGGTGTTGGGGTGCGGCATCTCAGGAGACGAACGGCAGGCGCAACGGCCAGGAAATCAGAAGCGCGGCTGCCCTGCAGCATGTCGTGCCCACTCCAGCCGCTGCTACCATGCTGCCGCCCGGACTGTAGTGCTGCCGCCTGCTGGCAGCACCCAGCAAGCCAGGATGCCGCCAGCCAGCACTCATGTGACAAAAAACGCTCAAGCAAACGTCCCATCCGGAGGCGCTTCGTCCGGAGCATGAGCCATGCACAGGCGCCCCAGCTGCTGCACCACTCCTACCCCAACCAAGTGCAAGTTTCTACCTCTAAAATGGTGTGAACTTAAAAAGGTGTGCACTTCAAAATTGGCACCCACCCGAGGCACGGTTTGCCAGGAAGATGAGGCCGGCACAGGTGCCCCAGATGGGGCGGCGGGCGGCGGCAAAGGCCTGCAGCTGAGGGATGAGGCCCCAGCGCTCTGCCACCAACGCCATTGTCGTGCTCTCGCCGCCTGTGGGACAGAGGGCCCCAGGTTGGTCAGTGCTGGCAGCGCACCAGACGGTGGTATGGGCACTTGAAATGTGGTCGCGATGGGCTGTTGGGGGTGGGCAGCTGAGGCGCAAAAGAAGACGTGGCAAAACAGCAAGGGGTGTGCAGCGGCGGCGGCAGGCGGCGGGCAGCGGCGGCAGGCAGCGGCGTCAGGCACCGGTGGTGGGGCCGCTCCGCCCACCCAGAGTGCGCACCTGGGATAATGAGCCCCGCTACGCTGTCAAGCTCCTCCTTTGTGCGGACCTCCACCGGTTCCACGCCTGGAATGCGGCGCAGCAGGGTCATGTGCTCGCGAAAGCTGCCCTGCAGCGCCAAAACTCCTATCCGGAGGTCCTGCATTCTGACAGTTCTGTCTGAGCCGGTGCTTGCTGGCGCAGGGAGCCGCTGAGGAGGGCAAGGCCAAGGCAATGGACGGCGCAGTAGGCTGACTGCAATGCTCGAAGCTGATTGTATGCTTGCGCTGTGAGACAGCCCCTCCGCAGGGCTCTTCATTAGGCCATAAAGGGCTCAGCATGCATCTCACGGCCTCGCTGGTCTTTCTCGCTCTTTGTATCACTCACGGGATACAAATATGGTGCGAGTACTGGGACATATGCCCCACCCCGGCTGAGGTCACCCGTTGGGCCTGCCATGTCGGTGGAGCATGTCGGCATGCAGGTGGACTCTCCACGCTCCACCGACTGCCGGTCACTCTGTCAAGTCAGTTATAACAGGCGCCGCACCGCACCTGGTACTCGCTGCACGTGAAGCGCTTGTGCCACTGGGCAAGCCGCGCAGACCTTGGAGAGGCAGGCCGGGCAGTGGACGGGGGTGTCTGGAGCAGGCTCTGCCTCTAGATCAAAGAAGGCGGAGCGGTGCGGGTAGGGGCAGTACAGGCGCATCTTCTCAGGAACGCTGGCCTCAACCTCCACCTGAACATGGGCGGGGAAGGAGGGAGGAGGGAGGCTTGGCAGGCGGGAAGGCGGGCAGGCACAGCGGGGCAAGGGTTACATCATACATAGCACTTCTCCCCCCCCTCCGAGGTTCTTCGCCGTTCCGCGTGGGGACTTAGGAAGCTGTCACACAGCACCAGAGGCAGTTTGCAAGCCTGTGGGGGGCGGGGGGCGTCATTTGCATGCCGCTGACGTGGCGAGGGTGCGGATGACGCGGGGCGGTGCAAATGATGCAGACAGGAGGTACCAAGCCCTCCTGCTCGACGCACCACGCTCCGTCGTGTATCAAACTGCCAGGTGTTTGTGACGCAGGATGCACAGTCAATGCAGGGAGGGGGCGCAGGTGCCGGTCAGGCAGGCAGGCCAGAGGCGGCGGCAGCAGCCATGGGCGCTGCGCTGGCTCCGCGCCGTACGTCTGCTCGCCAAACGCCGTGCAGCTAGTGTTTCAGCCATCAGAGGCGCTGGGCGACCATGGAGGCAGCGCAGGCCCAGACTGGCAAATCGACGTGAAGCGCCTTGCGCAAGTCTTCGTGAGCTGGGCACCTTAAAGGCCACCTTCAAGGGCTGCAGATTGCAGTGGAGACACGCCACGACGTAGCCGCAGTCCGCGGGGCGGGGCGGGGGCAGTGCCGCCGCTGCGGGGGTTAAGAGATGGGAGGCCACACAGCGCCGCTGTGACAGCGGCAGTGGCGGCTTGGGCAGGCGGGCAGGAAGCCAACACCGCTATGTCACAGGTGCACCATTGCAGTAGGTTTCATAGAGAGAGAGAAGCCTGCCGTTTAAAGGCGGAAGAGCTGCCTGGGTGGGGCGGTGCACGCTAAAGGTCCGGCGCCTTGCTGGCAGACTTTTAGCGTGCGCAGACCTTTAGCGCGCGAGGGCCCGCCCAGACGTTCTGACAAGGCTYRAGTGCCTTTGGACTGTCCCWGCCTGTAACATATGGTCATATAAGGGTGTGGACAGGGCTGCAGGCTACCTGGCTGCCTGGGTGGGGCGGTGCACGCTAAAGGTCCGGCGCCTTGCTGGCAGACTTTTAGCGTGCGCAGACCTTTAGCGCGCGAGGGCCCGCCCAGACGTTCTGACAAGGCTCAAGTGCCTTTGGCCTGTCCCAGCCTGTAACAAATGGTCATAGCCGACACTCCCTGCCGCATGCACCAAATGTCGAGGCGCCACACAGTGGGCTCTGAGCGCAGGCTTTGCCATCAGGTGCCCACCGCTGATGCTCGTGCCCGCTTGCCTAATGCTCAGCTGTTGATGCTGAAAATGCATTGTACATGTGGAGCTAACATACGACACAACAAGAGCATGGGAAATGCTCTGTAATGGGGGAAAACAGGCGGCTGCAAATGCGCAAAGCGACCCGCACGAAATGATCAATGCATGACGCATGTGACAAAGCGGCTGGGAGATGAACAACCACAGGCAAGAATGGCCAGCACCCAGGGGCAGGGGCAGGCCTGTGCCAGGGGCAGGTACCGGTCTATGCATCGCCTCATGCTGGCAAGCTGGCTGGAGGGGCGCCAGCAAAAGGTTCCGGCCGCCGCACCGCTGGGGCAGACGGCGACACATCTGTGCTGGCGTCTGGTGGCAATCGCCCAACAGTTAGAGCACGCATCCCCAGGTGCAGCGACAAGGCAGGCCTCGAGCACAACTTGTTGCGCTCAAGCCGAGGGGCTGGACGGCAGCGCCCGCTCACGCAAACAGCTGCTCAAACTTGGCCTCGTGTGCCGCCAGCCAGGCCTCCAATCCCTGCACGTCCGGCCACATCTCACGCGTCTGCTCCAGCGGGCGCAGCTTCCTCATGTCCACGGTGTCGTAAAACAGAAACATGTTGGCCAAGTCCTCGGCAGCGGGCTTGGGAACGCCAAAACCCTGCACCGCCGCCGCCCACTCGTCCGGGGGCGGCGTGACGGCAGACACCTGCCGCAGGAGAGCAGGGGAGCAGGGGAGGCAAGAAGGGCGAGGTTCAGAGGTGGGAACGGCAAAGCAAAGGTAAACGTACTGCACTTATATTTATCTCATCTCTATCTGTACTTTGAAAAACGGCAGACACCTGTCGCAAGAGAGTAGGCAGCGATGGGAGGCAGGGAAGGCGGGGTTCAGTGGTGGAATGGGGGAGGCAAGGCTTGCCAGAGGTCAGGGATGGAAGCGACAGGGTGGGCGAGAGGTGAGGGGGGAAGGACGGCGCTGCTGGCACGTGCTGTGTGCTCGCCTTGCAAGCAAGACCGACTAACTGAGTCAATCAATCAATTACATTTCAAGTCCAGGGGGAGCCAGCAAGGTCTCATGGGACAGGGTGGGGGGTGAGTGTATCAGAATGTAGTTTGTAGCAAAGAAAAAGGAAATGTGCGATGCGGGCACTGGCGGGCTGTGCCAGCCAGGCCGTGGGCGTGGAGATGGCGGGTGGGAAGAGGTCTGTGAACTGTGTACGAAGGGTGGTGTAGAGGGGGCAGTGGAACATAAAGTGTGGCACGTCTTCTGTGGGAGCAGAGCAGTGGGGGCAGTGCAGGGCGTGTGCGCGTCGGGCAGAGGCTGCCTCTCGGGCGAGGGGGAGGCACCGATCGTGTGAAATGCACGTGGGGAGTGCGACTTGCACGTCTTTTCCAGCACAAGCCTGTGCTGCTCATTGAAGCCTTGCAGGCAAGCTGTCCACAGCTGTATCCGAGGGCCCAACCGCAGCGCCCTGCCCCTGCACTAGCTGGCTGACATCCCCCCCCCGCCACTTCTGCTGGCATACTACCTCACCGCCGCAAACACCTCCCCCTCCCATCCGCGCACCCCCATGCCTCGCACCTTCTTGCCAAACACACGGGTGAAGATGGCAGCCACCTCTGCCAGCGTGGCATGCTCCCCCGCCACACCCAGCGTCTTCCCTCCGTACCGCTGCAGGCCGCCCACAATGGCGGCTGCTGCCACGCCGCCAATGTCGGCCGTCGCGCACCACGACAGCTGCGTCGCAACAGGGTGAGCACGTAGAGGGAAAGGCTGGTTGGCAGCAGGGAGTTGGGAGCAGCCAGGGAACGGAATTGCCCGGCCTGCCACTAGACCACCAATCCCCACTCCCTTGTCACCCTCTGTAAATTTTACTCTCTGTAAGGTGCCTGCCTGGCTCCCATGCGCGCCACTCACAACTGCACATCCATGCCCTGCCCTGACCAAAGGCCCAGCCCCTATCAACCCACCTTGGCACGCCTCAACGGCAGCACACACAGACCGTGCCCCACCCCCTCGGCCTCTTAGTGCTGAATGCTGAGCACTGCCAGGCTTTGGCCATGATGTGCCCCAGCCAGGGCAGGAAGTGCGCTGGAAGGTTCTAGAGTGGTCACTCTGAGTCACCCTGCCTGCCGTGGCTGGGGCAGGCAGGGTGACTCAGAGTGACCACTGTAGAACCTTCCAGCGCACTGGGGCAGGCAGGGTGACTCAGAGTGACCACTCTAGAACCTTCCAGCGCACTTCCTGCCCTGTGCTTCACCTCATCCCGAATGCAGCCCCAACATGCACCTCACACCGCTCGTCTGAGGTTCCAACAGTCCCGTCTTATGCGGCAGACCCCACCATGGCCTGCCCACCGGCACAAGCAGGCCACGCTCTACCGACACAGCCGCAATTCAGTGCTCGGTGCTAGGTAGTGCCAGGCTTGCGCTCACCTGGCCTGCCCCACTGGCACAAACAGACCACGATGTACCCACACAACTGCTGCTTAGCAGTGCCAGGCTTGCGCTCACCTTGGCCTGCCCCACCGGCGCAAACAGGGCGTAGCTTCCATCTGGCTGCCTGCTGGGCTCCATGCCCCCTCTTGGCAGCAGGTTCTCGTAGAAGATGGAGGGCAGGATGCTGGTGCAGGCGCCCGGCAGCTGCAGGGGGGCATGCCGGCGGGGAGGGTGGCAGGGCGGGGTGGGGCGGGGCACGCAAAGGGCGCGCAGCATGTTGGGCAGGCACTGGCCTGCACAAGCAGGGGTTGATGCCGGCAGGTGCCGTCCGTGGGGGGCTGAACATGCGGGTCCCGAAATATGGGTTGCACTGTTCTTTGAACTGGGAGCGCCCGCTGTGGGCTGAGCGGCCTTTGCCAAACTTTTGCAAGCTTCTGGGCTGGGTTGGAATGTGCTGGAACAGGGGCCATGCCGCACCTGCTGCCTCATGTATGCGTCCACCTCTGCCTTGGCATCAAAGTGAGGCACTGCAGCAAGCAGGGCAGGGGGTGAATGAGCAAGCAGAAATAGGCACGCAGCTCAGCCTCCTGCGACGGTCCAACAAAGAGGGTTCCTTGGCACGGCGGCCCAGCGCATCACCGGAAGAGCAGGCAACCGCAGGGTCTCCCCTCTCATTCCCTATTTTCCCCAATGTCCCGCTGTCCCCTCTCGTTCAAGTGCACACCACGCGCACACCACCCATGGGCCCACCTGTGTAGGTGCCACTGAGCGGCTTCCGGCTGGCTGCCAGCGAGGGGCGTGTGTCCTCCAGGCTGCTGAACACGAAGTGGGGCACCCCCGTCTGCTTGGCGGCATCAACCAGGTTCATGCCTGCGAGGGGGCGGGGACGTGGTGGGACGTGTCGGGGTTGGGAGTGCACCTCTTTGAGGGTTGAGGGAACGGCCACAGGAAGGGGAAGCGCCGAAGGTGTCACGCAGGGCAGCTGACAGCCGGCAGCAGGCAGATCTGCATCTAGAGGCGTGTGTGCTACGCAGAGCTGCTGAAAGGGGGCGTGGTGGTGCTCTCAAGGCAAGCTGGCAGACAAGCTGGCAGGCAGGCAGCTGGCCAGGCCGTGCACCTGCACCCCACCCCACCCCACCCCCGTCCCGACCCGACCTACCTTGCTTCTTCTCACGCTCGGCATCGCCGCCGCACGCCGCCCAAAAATCTGCGCAGGGGCCGGGAGAAGGGGCAGAGGCAAGCACTTGGACAAGTTGGACAAGAAAGGAATGACGGGGTGGGGTCACCAGGGAACGAAAAGGGCACAGCGGGGCCAGCATGCAGCGCGGATGCCGCCAGACACCAACAACACAGGAAGCCAGCAAGTGTGATAGTGACGACTGAGCAGCCCCGCTTGGCATGCCCACCCAGATAGTGTTCAATTCCTGCTGCCGCCGCGGCAGCTATGCCCCGCAGCCCGCTCCAACCTTGCCCGACAAACCCACATGCTGCATTGCCGGCCTCCACAGGCGGGGCATGCGGCTCCCCGGCAGCGCACCTGTGACAGCAAACACGGCATCGCACCCCTTGAACGCCTCCACCAGGGATGGCAAGTCCTCATAGTCCGCCTTGACCACCTGCACAGGGGGGGGCAGGTGGGAGGGTGGTAGGGTGAGCGAGTGTGAAGAGATCACGCCACAGGATGGGGTTCAACATGAAGGGGAGCAGCGAGCAAGTCCTCGTGTGTGCCTTGAATTATCTGCACCCGGGGGACAGGGTGGGTGGGTGGGTGGGTGAGAGAGCGAGCTTTACACGCGCAGGGGGCAGGGGTCGGTGGCAAGAGGCAGGGGCAGTGAGGGAGGTCTTCCACTGAGTAATGCCTGCATGTCGGGAGTGTAAGCGCAGCAGCGTGTGGGGTGCAGGCATCAAGCAGGGTGTGGTCGGTGGGCCGGGGCGGTGGCGTCATGGGCTACCGGACATCCGCTGCTGCACCCACGCCCTCACCCCCACTCCTGCAGACAGACTGCCGGCACAAACAGAGTGAAGAGCTCTGTGTCAGGTGTGCTCACCTCTACACCGGGCTGGTTGAGCTTGGCAGAGGAGGGGCTGTCGGGGTTGCGGGTCAGCGCGCGCACGCTGACGCCGCCCAGCTTGAGGAGCGCCGCCAGCGTCGCGCCGCCCTGCTTGCCGGTCGCCCCTGTCACCGCCACGAGCTTTGTGGCTGCGCTCATGGTGCAATCCAAGGCGATGGAGTCGGGAGGGGGAGGGAGAGCGGAGGCTGCCGCAGAGTTGCGGAGGAGAGTTTGCTGCGGAATGCGGCGCGGAACGAATATGGAGTGTTCCTGGACCGCTGCAAACCGGCGGCGAGATGATCGAGGGATGATACAACTGAGATGAAGTCAGCTGGGTTGACATCATCTGGCAGTACCAGAGGGCGCTGCCGCTAGCTCTGCCGCTGCTGTTTCACAGAAATGGCACCCCGGCTTGTTGGTTTCACACTGTTGGACTGCTGCGCCTTCCCCAAGCTGATATGCTGCATGGCATTTTCAGCGAAACGGAGCAGTCTGAATCTCGTGCTGAAGGTGTGCCGTCTAACCCACCCCGCCTGCCCGCCCGGCTCCCCGCTGCCTGGCCTGGGACCACTTGGCCTGTTTCCCATGAAAACCATGCCCTGCCTCCAAATGCTATGACCGGGCGTCTAACACCCGTATTGAAATCACAACCTTGATGGGTTCACTAGCCAAAGTTTGTGTTGAAGAGTGCAGACAACACGCATACAAATTCTGGGACCGCCCACCCACTGCTGGTCGGCCAGCAACAGCAGCAGCGCCACTGGCGAGGGCAGCCGTGGCTTCGTGCTTTGACTGCTTGCTGCTCTCACGGTCCCCAGTTGTCCGAGCACGGCGCTGGGCTGCCATCAGCATCACTCATGTTGTGGCATGCCAGAATACCAGCAGGTAGGGGTGCATGCTGCTGTGGTGTTTAGGTGGGCTTCATTGCTTGCCAGAGGTACCTGCATCAAGGTGGGCCGTGCGGCAGCGGCCCCAGTTAATTTAAAACTCCGAGCTGCTGCTGTTCAAGCCTGTCCCAAAGCTGGCAGCGGCCGCCGCCTTACCCCACCCAAATGACGGCCAGGGCTGCATGGCTTCGCTGTCTGACAAGTGCCACCATCCCGTGCACGCGCTGGCCCCCTGTCCCCTGTACGCCACCTGCAGGCTGCGGCCTGTTAACCACAACACACACACGACAAAACAACTGCCCACCTGCCCCGGCGCTCCGCTTCCAGGCCCTCATCCTGGACAACCGGATCACAGTCTTCGACCAGCTTGGCCTGGCCGCCTGCCTGCCGCACCCAAACCTGCTTTGATGTTTGTTGAAAGGAAAGTGATAGCACAGGGCGTGATGAAGAGGCCTGTACACAGCCTACGAGGGGTTCAGCAATGAGGATACCACCACAACAGCAAGTCAGGGGCACCTGCCAGCTGGCCAGCTGCCAGCCGAAACATACCTGCTTAAAGGAGGCAGGCCGGTAGCCAGCTGCACGCAGCTGCTCCACCAGCGGCAGCAGCTTGAGGTCCAGTGGGGTGGGGCCAGCCTGGAAGCAGGGCATCCAGCAGGGCAGGCCCAGTGAGTTTCGCAGCAGACAGGGGCGCATTGAAGGCTGCCACAGCTGATGCAAGCATGCATGCTGTTGCAATGTGCAGCTAGCTGCAGCTGTGGCAAAGTAGCATGCATGCCGTCACGACATCACGGCCTGCGTGACTAGGCACCCATGCAATGCTGCGTGCCTGTGCGCATGGGCTGCAAGCTGGCAAAAGGCAGGGTTACTGGCAAACGGCACTGCCCCACCTCTCTGTCCATCACCCACCATGCCACCACACCAACCGGACTCCAACCACATGTGCTAGAGTGAGCTCCACCCTGCCTCTGCATCTGCACGGTCGCCGCCCACCAAGCGCAACCCTCCATTATGCGCACTAACCCACTCATAACAAGAGATTACATCTCTAGGACAATCCCACCTTCCAAGACTCGTCCTCTTCCGACTCCTCATCGCTGTCAGGCTCGTTGCTCTTCCAGCCGCCGGTTTCAGTGCAGAATGTCCACTCCCACTCATCCTCTGCCTCCTTCTTGTGCGCCTCGCGCGCCTTCTCCTCCTGCTTGGAAACAAACACATCGCATCTGGTTCAGAAACATGCCTCATAGTACCACTGCTACTGCTCTTTCTCCAGCTGCCTGGGGAGAAACCGCCAGGTATGCAGCACAGCATGCTTCCATCCTATTGGCAAAGAGGGGCGCTGGGCTGCCAAGAAAGGCAGGTAGGCGTCTACCTGCCTTCCTTGGCAGATGGCAACAGCTGCCAGATGCGGACCAGGAGGCAAGGCAGTGGAGACACAGCACGGGAGGCAGGCAGAGCACGCAGAAGCAACAGAGGCAGCGGGCGGCTTGTCCACACTAGAAACAACAAGCCACTACAATTGCATCGCAGCCAACGCACAGCAACTACGCGCATCAACCGCGCACAACAAGCAAGCGGGCAACTAACCACCAACCCCTTGTCAGCCCTCGCACCATCTCCACCCGTGCTCGCAGCGCCGTCAGCAGGGGGCAAGGGTAGGATGGGAAGGGCAGCACCAGCGGGCGCCCCTGCTCGCGCCCCACATGCAGCGGCTCTGGCTTCTGCCGCTCTCCCGCCAGCAGGCGTGCCAGCACGGCAGAGCTGTTGCAGCGCACCGCAGCGCAGAGCGCGCGCGTGCTCACACAAGCCCCGAACTCCAGCAGCATGTCGACCGTCTCTTCCTTCCCATGCTCGGCTGCCACCTCCAGGAGCTCCAAGGCCAGGAAGTCGAAGGTCATGCCGAGCATCTCGCCGGCGGGCGTGTCTGGCACGGCCTGGCCGGCCGCCTTGGCCGCCAGCCGAAGCACGTCGTTGGCCCCCGCCTTGGCCGCCGCCAGCAGAAGGTCCGAAGGGAACTCGCCCCCACATCGCAGGCCGATATCGTCGCCCTCTTCCGCCCAGTATGCCAGCTTCTCGGCAGCGTCTGCCACAGCGGCCGCCATCATGAGATCCGGCAGGCTGTGCGGGTCCGCCATCCATTCCCCAGTCTCTGCCCGCCGCATCAGCTCGCCCAGCAGGAGGCGGCCCGTGGCGGGGGCGCCCTGGCAGCACGGCTCCAGTGCTTCGCCCAGCCGCATGCGCGTCACGTCTGCGCCGTGCTCCAGCAGCAGGCGCACCATCGCCTCGCTGTCAGAAGCGGGGAGATCCTCAACATTGGGCGCCAGCATCTCCAGGGGGGTGTACCACTTGGTGCCCACGTCAACCGCCGCCCCCGCCTGCATACATGTAGGAGAAAGAAAGAAAAACTAATTATGGTGGGTGGAGTACAAAAAGGGCTGCGGAGAGTGTGCAGCGCATGTCTTGCCCAACCATGCTGCCAATGCCTGCAGGAGCCCGTTGTTGGGTGGGGTGGTGGGTGGGACAGAGTGGTTGGGAGGGAGAGGGCGGAGGACAACACAGGGAGCACAGCAGAGAGCTGGTGGAGGGAGACGGTGCATGCCAGCCTCCTTTCTGACACAACCATGTGGCTGTCTTGCTGCACGCCAAAGTCACACAGAACTGTGAATCCAACGAAAACCAACGAAATCGGCCTGGACATCGTACCCCCATCTCAGCTGCCCCTGCTTGTGCCGCTACTGCAGACTCCGCCAACGAGCCAGGCCCCCCACGAAGCTGCAGCGCTGAGATGGGAATGAACCAGTAATCCCAGCAAGGTCTCACCTCCAGCAGCGCCTTGGCGGTGTCCACGTGGGCTAGCACGGCTGCCGCCGCCAGCGCCGAGTGCCCATGAAACGTGATGAAGCGCTGCCCGTTGGTGGGGGGCGGGCCCAGCAGGGAGAAGGCGTGGGCTGCCGCCCGCTGGCCCGCCACGCCGACAGGCATGAACTCCGCCGCCTTGATGGGCGCGCCCGCCGCCACCAGCTGCGGTATGGCCTCGGCATACCCCGACAGCGCGGCGGCGTGGAACACAGACATGGGCTCTGTCGAGGCCAGGGCGGCGGGCGTGGCGGCGGCCAGCAGCCCGGGCAGTGCGTCGGCGTCGCGGTGCAGGAGGGCTTTCAGGAGCTGGAGGCGGGCCACTCGGGCCGCCATGGCGGTGCGCTCCGAGGCGGGCTTCACGGAGGACAGTGCGGCCGCCAGCTGGGCGGGCGTCAGGGCGGTGAGCGCCGCATAGAACTGCAGGCCGCCGCCGCCGCCTACAGGGAGGTGTGGGGAGGGGGGTGGCTTTGGCGGCGAGGCAAATTGGCAATGGTTTCAGCGCCCGGGCAGTCGTAGGAGCAAGCAAAGGACGAGCATTAATTGGGAAAGGAGCAGATGGGGTGAGCAGGTGGGCGCAAATCAGGGAGCGACGGGCCGCCGGTACGGCCAGCGAGAGGGCGGCGGCGGCAGGTGGAGGCAGGCCGGCGGCACATGGGTTCGCGGCGGGCAGCTCTCTGCATATTAATGACTTGCCTGCATTGCGTGGAGGCATCCCGGCGTTCAAAGCAACGAAGTGTGTGATCAGTCGTCGCAGGCGAGCCTTGATCGCGTGAACCCGCGGCTAAACAAACGGTATAAGCACGCAATAAAAAAATGCACACCAAAGAAGGTCTCCGCCGGGCGGCAACAGGTTGGAACAGGCTCAGCATGGCGAAGCGGCGCGGCAGCGCGGCACGCGGCAGCGCTGGCTGGGGCAAGATGACCTGGCCTCCTCAACTGGTTCGCCTGCACAGGAGGCGGCTGCAGACGGTGGGGATACCACCACCACTGGCAGCCAGGTGCCACGGCTGCCGCCACGGCTGCGACACCTGACTGGGAGAAGCACAAGGAGGCGTGTTGGCGCCTCGTGCTGAATCACTGGAACGCCCCTTGCTTTTCTCTTCTTCATTTCTTTTTGTGTGTTACACGCCCAATCAGCACAAACCTGTGCTGATAACGAATGCATGCATAATTGAAACATTGAGTGCGAGCGCAAACGCACTGCAGGGCAGGGACAAGGCCGGCCCGTCTGCAACTGCAGCTTGCATCATCGGCTTGCCATCACCGCTCGCCGCCGCCTTGGGGCCAGGTGTGGTATGGGCGACCAAATGGGTCGTGCACCCCCTCGCCCCGCCACGGCTCTGCCCTCTCCCTGCCCTCCCCCATCCCTCTCTCCTCCCCTCTTTTACTCTCTCCGCCTCGCGGCTCACATGGCCAGCAGCGGCTCGCAGCCTTGCCCGTGCCGCTCATCCGACCCCCACCCCAACCGCCGCCACCACTTCTGGGAGTGTCCATGGCCGCTGCTGTGCGCGCTGCCCCGGCGGCTCAGCTTGGTGGCGGCAACCCACGCGGCTGCAGCTCTGGCTGATACGCACCCCCGGGATGTTCTGGTTGGCGGCTACTACTGTGCTGGCACACATGCCGGTGTCTGGGATGCAGTCTGTCTGGCAGCACTGTGCGCTATAAATGCTGGGCGCCGCCAGCTCACAGCCCGTGCGCTGCCGCCACCAAGCTGAGCCGCCGGGGCAGCACGCTGCGCGGGTGCGCTGCGCGGGTGAGGGGGAGGTGCTGGCGGGCGGCGGCTGCTGGCTGGGCGCTCCTCAGCCTGGCGACTGACTGACTGACTGAGTGTGGGTTACACGTCATGTACAGCACAAGCCTGTGCTGCTCAATGAATCATTCAAGCACAGAATGACTGAACGAAACACTGAGATGCAAGCGCAAAGCATCGCAGGACGGGATGAGAGCATGCTTACCCAAGGCATGCTTAGTTGGGAGACGGGCAGGCACTGCGAAAGAAGGGCCGGGAAACACTGGGAGGGGACTGCTCCCCACCCCAACGCTGCCGTGAGCTAAAGCCACTGGGGCGTCACGAATGCAGCGAGGGGCGAGGGAAAGCCCAAAGGGGCCAAGTGCCGAGTCATCCTCAGCCTGGCGGGCATGCAGGGGACGGGCTGTGAGCTGGCGGCGCCCAGCATCCATAGCGCACAGTGCTGCCAGGCAGACTGCATCCCAGACACCGGCATGAATGCCAGCAGGAGTGCGCATCAGCCAGAGCTGCTGCCGCGTGGGGTGCCGCCCACCAAGCCCTTCCTTTCTGCCCTACCTTTCTGGACCTGCAGCGCACCCGCGACCAGTCAGCCCTCCGTTGTGGCACCAGGTTGCCCCTGCCAGCCGAAGGCCGCCTGGGGTGGGTGAGCGGCCTGAAGGGCCGCTTTGACTGCCCTGTCCGACTGACAGGCGGTGGAGCCCCTGGCTGTTGCTTGTCTGTCGCCATCTGTCGCCAACTGCACAAATTTGAAATCACGCCTGACAGTTGCCTCAGGTAAATATATGGTTTAAGGTTTGTTTTAACATCCATCAAGTCGCATTAGTATAGTGGTTAGTATCCGTGCCTGTCACGCACGAGGCCAGGGTTCGATTCCCTGATGTGGCGGCTTTTGTTGTATCTGATGACAGAGCCCAAAATGCGTCAATCAATCAATTACTCGTATGTTATTTGATTTACATCGTATGTTATTTGATTTACATCTAAAATCCAGGGGGAGCCGGCACATGGAACTCCTTGGACCTGAGGCGCCAATGGTGTTGCGCGAGGGGCGTTGGCGGCCAGCACCAGGATAGAGATTCGGATAGAGAGGGGCCAAGGAATGAAGAGGAGTTTGCCACAGGCCAGTCACTTGCTCGCCCGAACCTCAAGCCCGGCGGGGCGGGACCCTCCCGGCGGGGCGGGACCCTCCCGGCGGGGCAGGAGGGTCCCGCCCCGCCGCCAGCAGGTGTCGGAAGGCGGCGGCGGCGGCGCATCCCCGTTTCCCCGTTTCGGCGTTTTTGCCTCCACTGCACCAGGTTGTACTTCGACTGCACCCCTACGAGACCAGTTGAAGCTGCGACTTGGGAGGGTCACCTGGCACCCCTAGTCAGCACCTCTCTTGCCCGCTCCAAAGCCTGGCGCCTCCCGGCGGGGCGGGACCTTCCTGCCCCGCCGGGAGGGTCCCGCCCCGCCGCCAGCAGTCGGAAGGCGGCGGCGGCGGCGCATACCGCGGCTCTGGGCTCTTTATAAAATAATTCTGCGCCCGCCGCCCGGCCAGGGCGCCTGCACACGGATGCCGCCCGGCGGCATCTCAGCTCCCGCGCTCCGGGCGCTTTGGAGGCCATATTATGAGGTCTTGGTGGTGTCACAAACCCTGGAATGAGGATGGCTGAGAGTGCGGCTCTACTTGGGCCACCAGCCCCACGCCTGCTGCGAGCGGCGAGCTCGGAGCCCAAACCTGCTTGTGTCCTCCTTGGGAGGGCAACTGAAGCTTCAATGAAGCGAGGCATTGCGAACCTTTTTAATGGATTTTCGAATGGCCAATTCCACGAAAAAATCCATTCATGTGCTTGGGCGAGGAAAGAATGGGTTGGGCTGCCCCAGAGCAGGAGTTCGGCAACGGCGCCCGTCAGAGCGGTGGGCAGGAGGTCCATGGCTGGTGCAGGGCGGTCGGTGCCAGCCTTGTTGGAAAGGATTCAACACAACACCTCGCTAAAGGCACCAGCCAGAAACTCTATGGACCCACAAACACTGTGGACAGTGCAGTCACGTAACGTGTGGCGTTACGGTCCCCGCCGGTCCCCTGCCGGGCATTAATTATATGATATTGATGGTTGCTGCCCGCACGCTGGTACACCCATCTTCCTCACGCCACTCTTCCTCACGTCCTCCTGGGCTTGCTGCCCACCAACCTTCCACCAAAAGCAAAGCATCCATTGCTGGAGCCCATAGGGGGCCCAAAGCTCAGCCCCCAACACGCGCATCCATTTGGAGATACGGTCACCGCCCGCCAGCACACACCATCTGTGCAATATGGTGGTGTAAATGTGGCACATGCTTCCCACTATTTCCTCTGCTGCCATGCCCCAGAACGAGGACAGCCTGCGGCCCTCGAGCCTGCCCCGCAGCCGCCGCCGCCGCCGCTCAGAAACTCCCGGCGGGAGGGTCCCGCCTGCAGCCGCAGCCCAGGCGTCGGAAAACGGCGGCCCCGCCGGCAACTGGGTCGCTGGGCACCCCTGGCCACCGTTCTGCACCCGCCGCCCGGCCGAAGCACCCGCTGATAAAACCAGCCCGGCGGCTTTTCGCAGCTTGCGCCGGGGGCGCTTTGGACGCACGATTTAGAGGTCTGCCTGTTTGCCAAAAGACAACAATGAGGGCCTTGGGCACGGGGGTGGTGGCCCAGAGGGCCCGCCCTCCCATGATCCCATTTAGCCCCTGCTCCGCGCGGCCCAAGCGGTCCTGATCCCAAGCAAGCTCAGGGCATCTGTCACCCCCCCACCCAGCCCGCCCCCCACCTCTATTCGATCTGCATCCCAAGACGAACATTTCCACTGGGTTTTTGCATACATCTGGTTCAGCGCCTGCCCACCTACCCACCTGCCCCTGTAAGGCGGCTCCGCTTTGATCTTTCTGTTTGGGATAAATTCCCCCGCACTTTTTGCAAAAAAACCACTTGAAGGTTGCAAAAAAAGTGAAGGGGTCTCGTAAAATGTACTCAAAAACAGAAAAACGGGATTTTGGCCAAAGGGGCATGCCAATGGGCTGGCCGGCCCTCCACCCCCCTTTGAAACCCCTCCCTAAACACCTCCCAAACTGGTACCCACCCGGAAGAACTTTTCCAGGTCCGAGAAACACTATGGATTGGCACATGCAACCACCCGGTGCTGCCGCTATGCCAGCTGTTAGCCAAGGGAGTGCAGCAGTCACCTTGGGTTAATTTCTGGATCAAAGCATTCGCTACCATATACCATATACCATATACCATATACCATACCACGAAAGCAGCACCTGACATGAATTAAAACAAAAAGCTCTGAAGCATGATGCATCCCTTCGGCGGCGGGAGCGCTGCTGGCAGCGAGGCATGGACAGAGGGGTGCTGCCGGCAGCGGGGCCTGTCGGCCGGCAGCGGCGCCCCAACTTTCAAACTGCATTGATCCTCCTGTTCCTGACGACGTTTTGTTACCTTCCTCTTCATATACACTCCCTGGTGCCCATAAGGCCTTTCCCCACCGTCGTGGTGCTCAGTTGATGGCTACAAGTTTTTATCTGACAAAAAAAAAATTATGCGAGGTTCCCCCCCCTCCCCCTCACTTTTTTGAAAATTATTGATGCCAAACAGAAAGATCAAAGCGGAGCCGCCTAACCCCCACACAGACAAGACTGGCAGCCCCACCCCTGGCTTCCCAGCCACCGCCTGGGGGACGGCCCTTCGGGCCGCCCCTGCCCCACTTGAGCAGGACTCCTGCACAGGGGTGGTAAGCGCTACTTGCACAGCCATATATCTACACTCAGCAGAATGCATGTGCGCGCACACACACACACACACACACACACACAATCTCATCAGACTGCGCGTGCATTTGCCGTGCTGGAGGCTGGCAGCAGCCTGCATAAGCACACCCACAAGCAGCATCCAGCATTCTGCATATGCACGCACTCAACGTGGGCGCCTCGTGGTGGTCCTGCCCCCGTGGAACGATCCAAGCCAGTGGTGGTGCCAGCAAGTACTTATCACATACTGCGTTACAGCATTCATAAGTTACCAGATAGGCTGCATTTGGCGTATAATGGCTTCAGTGATAATGGCAGTGATGGGTGGGGGGACGGGTGTACCTCCCACGTGGGCAAAGGGGGAGGGGGAAGGGTTGAGACACAAAGGTGGTCAGAGGGCCGGGCAACGGGGGCGGGTCAAATGGGGGGTGGTCGGCAAGGGTGGGTTGGCATGATGCGCATGGAGCAAAGAGAGGGCAGAGCACGGTGAGGATTGAACACGGGGCGTCTGCTTTGGGGTACAGGGGCAGGGGAGGGGCTGGAGAGGCTTCCAGCACACCGGGAAAAAAAAAACAAGTACAAATAGCATGTGCGATTGCAGTGTGGCCGAAAAGAGCCGGCCGGCAGTGTGGGCAGCGAGGTCGAATATAATGCGGGATTCGGATGGGCACCCGCGCAAGGGACAAAGGGTGGGGTGATGGGAAGGGCGACCCATGTGTGCGACTGCGGAGGTGCTGGCCGTGTGGGGGAGGGAAGTGGCGGCTCAAGTGTGCAGGGCAAGGTGCAGGCGGTAGGGCATCACATGGGGGCATGAATGGGGGCATGGGTTTGAGAGTGGCGGCTCCCGTGTTTAAGTCAGGGGGCAGGGGTGCAAGAGATAGGGGGTGGCACCTCACATGTGCAGGTTCTGGTGCAGGAGATTGGAAGTGGCGGCTCACATGTCCGAGTCTAGGTGCAGGTGATAGAGGGCGGCAACTCAAACGTTATAGTCGCGGTGCAAGCGCAAGGGTGGCAGCTCACGTGTTTGAGTTTGGGTGCAGGTGATAGAGGGTGGCGGCAGGAAATAGAGGGTTGGCAGCTTACGCATGCGAGTTGGCAGCTTATGCATGCGAGTTGGCAGCTTACGCATGCGAGTTGGCAGCTTATGCATGCAAGATATAGAGAGTGGCAGCTCATGAGGCTGGCTGTCCGTGCATGTGTGGCGGTTGGTAGTCAAGAGGCGCCACCATTGGGCGCCTCATAAGCAGCACCCGCCTGGCAGGTCAGGCCGGCAGTCAGTCAGTGCTTTAAGTTCTGTTGTGTCGCATCCAGCTGGTGCCAGCTGGCTTTCTGTTTGGCGTGCGAGCAGGCGGGCAGGCAGGCCCGCCCTCACAGCAGGCCGCGCGCCTTTGGGACCCTGCGCTTCTCCGCAGCCCGCCGTGCCAGCGCCTGGCAGGCGGGGTCCTGTGGGCCCGCCAGCCCATTGCAATTCATGTCGAGCCCGGCTGCGCAGCTGGCTTCCGTTTCGGCGCCTCCCTTGCGGCACACACTGACCCTGGCGGCGTTGCCGGCGGCGTGCACGCGCAGGAAGCGGAGGACGAGGCCGGCGGTGGGCTCCTCCCAGGCGTCGCCCGCTGCATGAACACAGCGTGAGGTGGGGGCGGGGGAGGTGGGGGAGGTGAGAAGGGGTCCTGCGGATAGCTTTGATGAGCACGGTAGCAGTGGCGGGGCGGGCAGCGGTGGCTCTGTAGGGTTCTGGAGCATCATTGGCTGGGCAATGGGTCACTTTCAGGCCAACACTACCGCTCACGCCACGCGCTCCACCCTCACCGTGAGAGCCTCATGTGACTTACCCCACACCCTCTGCCACACACCCTCTGCCGCACAACCTCTGCCCCACAACCTCCGCCACACCACCTCTGCCCCACCCTCTCAACACCCCCCACATCCCCCCCCCAACCCGCCCTCACCCTCGAGCGCCGCCATGAGCTCTGTTGGCTCGGCGTCTTGCCCGTGCGCGATGGCCGCCGAGTAAACCAGCACCTTGCCCGTAAACTGCCTGTCCAGGGCCGCATCTCCCCCCCGAGCCGTGCGGTAGCCCAGGAACAGGGGGGCGACGCCTGCCGCCCAGGTGGGGCGCACCCGAAGGCCGCTGAGCTGTGAGACCGCCTGGCTGGCTATCACGGTGCTGACTGTGCGGCCCGGGCGCAGGGCGGTACCGTCCACCTGGCGGACGGATGTCCAGCCCAGCTGCCAGGCGTGCGGGGTATTGAAGCAGCGGGGGGCGCAGCAGTAGCCCATCTGCCCGCTGTCGTCGCCGTATCTGAAGTGACGTGAGGGGGAGGGGCGCAGGAAGGGGGCAGGGCGGCGTCAGTGACGGGGCAGGCTGCTGTGGAGGGGCGGCATGGCGCGGGGCAGGCTGCTGTGGGGGGGCTGCCTCAGTGGGGGGGGGGCAAGCTGCTGTTGGGGCGCGACATCAATGGCGGGGCAGGCTGTTGTGGGGGGCGGCATCAGTCGCTGGGCAAGCTGCTGTGGGGGGTGGCGCCTGCCCTGGCTCGGGTGCATGCACAGCGGGCCAGCGCACCAGTTCCCCGGCGCAACAACGCTCCCCAGTTTCCCACTTTGCTTTGCTACAAACTTCATTCTTATGTTCGTTCCCTACATCCTGTCCCCTGAGGTCGTTGCTGACTCCCCTATACTTGTACTTTGGGTGGAAACAATCATTGTACTTTGGGTGGGCATTTGACCCACAAGCACAGACCAATGGGTGCTCACTCGTCTAATTTGCCGTTCTCCATGCGTGCGGTTGCGTGCCCCAGCCAAAGGTTGTGCCTGCGGGGAGGCATGGGGAGGGGAGGAGGCACTCTTGGTTGATGATGAGGCCAGGGCAAGCGGGCACCCAGGTAGGGTCTCAGGACATCCTCTTGCTCAATGCAACACAAAATTTTAACTGTGCCATGCTGTGCTGTGCCATGCTGTGCCTGCTGTGCTGTGATGTGCGGCTCATCCCGAGCTGTTCTGGGTTGTGCTGTGCTGTGCTGTGCTGTGCTGTGCCGTGCTGTGCTGTTCTGTGCTGTGCTGTGCTGTGCTGTGCTGTGCTGTGCTGTGCTGTGCTGTGCTGTGCTGTGCTGTGCTGTGCTGCCATCAGAACGACCAAATTCGAATCCCTACTCTACTCTCGACCCTGCGGCCTCTGCGCTGGCCGCCCCCTGCCCGGCCTCCACCCTTGGCACCACCCCCCACACAAGGCCACATCTTCTTTCTTCCCTCCATCCCCACGCTTGTGCTGTCCGTCTCACCCGAGTTCGTGCATCGCTGCCTCCGGGTGGCCCCAGTAGGCACCGCCCACCCAGACGCGGCAGTGCATGCCCTCTGGGCAGCCAATGTTGGCCAGGCCCACCAAGTCGTCATTGTTGCCGGGCATGAAGTAAACCCTGCAACACACACGCACACACACACGTGTTCACACACACGCAATCGGGCATGCAGAGGGGGATGGAGATCAGCATGGGGCAGCGGCGGTTTGGGCGCTGGCCAGCACGGCTGCTGTGACAACTGTTGCCAGTCAGTCATGAAAGGGCACCCTGGCCGGCGGACTGCGCCGGCCACACCGAGCCCACACATCACACTATGCAGGGCACAGGCGAGCGCGCTGTGCCCCTTGTTGTGCGTACAAAACCTAGTCAAACAAGTCGCCCACCTGTGCTTGTAGCTGTCCACTGGGATGCCCTGGGCCCTCAGGATGCGATCTGCTGCCTCTGAAACGCCGTCCAGGTCAGTGTAATTGGACCTGGCCAGGGACCAGGGCTGGCCGGAGCTGCAGGGAGGGAGGGGTGGGCAGAGGGAGAGGGAGGGGTGGCGGAGGGGGAGGGAGGGGTCAGCGGGGGTTCCCCAACCCCCAGCCCCCCAAACCCGAAAGTATGAACCCTGAAACCCTAACCCTAAGAAAGGTTCGTCAGCCGGGGGGAGTATGGCATAAGAGCCAGACACACGGGGGGGTCGGCCCAGCCCTTTGGGAGCTGGGAGAGCACGGTTGCGCAGCACGGTGACCCACGTGCGGTCCGTGAGTGGAGGGGTGTTGAAGGACACCGGTGGTGCACAGGGCTAGGGTGCTAGAAAGAGGCAGCGGGGTCCGGGCCCAGTGCATCAAGCAGGCCCTCAGTCCTTCTGGCTTCATGGACTGAAATTGCACCAAGGTAAGTGATTGATCATGTGCAAGTGTGTAACTCATCGTGCAGTACCGTCCCGCTCACCTGGTGGTACCGCTGCATGGCAGGCGCACTGTCTCCACCACCAAGCTGTTCCCCTTGTTCAAGCGAGCCTTGCCGTAGGAGCAAGACCTGAACAGCCTGCCCACGGTGAATGCGCCTGCCGGGCTGTCCTCCTCAAACACCACGCCCCGCAGCTGCTGGCTGGACAGCAGCGGCAGCTGGGTGCCGGGGCAAGCCTGGCGGGGGCCCACCAGCCCGGCGACTGCAGGCATGGGGGCAAGGGGGGCACAGGGTGAGCACAGGGAGTGCTGCAGCAGGGAGGCAGGCTGAAGCGAGCCAGTATGGCAGGNGCGGCGGCGGCGGCAGCCAGGTCAGCAGCCAGCAGGGTGGGCAGCTCCTGGCTATCCTCCATCTGGGCGGAGGTGATGGCGGCGCCAGGGACGACGTGGTACTTGAGGACCTGCGGGGGCAGGGGTGGGGAGGGCGGGGGTGGTGGGGCAAACGGTGCAGAACTCAAAGTATGATTGGGGAGGATTTTGTGAATGAACTAGTGAACTGCAGAAGGCGCAGCTTGGCGAGCCGGCAACAGGTGTGCATGCCAGGCGGAAACAGAGGGGGCCTCGAGTGAGCATGGCAGAAGGAGGTGAGCGGGCGCAGCAGGAGGTTGGGGTGCCAGGAATGAGCATGCCTTGCATAGGAGGGGGATGACGTGAACTGAGCACATGCCCAATACTGACTGCTGGAGTTCCCCTGCCCGCCGTGACTGGCGGCCACTTGGTGGGTGCCCCAGCCAGCTGGCGCCCTAGGTGCCACATCTCAAGATCGCTGAAGGGATCACCGCCCAACTCACTTGGGATGAAGATTGTGCTGATGTTTGATTCTGCCAACTCGATGCTGCTCCACACGAGGCGGATGGGTGCGTTGCTTGGAGCGCCAGGGTCCCCGCCTCCCCAGGCAGCCGCAGACATGCCCTTCCCTGTGCTGCTGCCGCCGCCGTGAATTGCTGCCACTACGGTGGGCGCTCCCACCCCGCCGCCGCCCAAGGCACGGATGCTTGCTGCCTGAAAGCGTGTTGCCTCCTGGGGTGCGTCTGCCGCGGCAACAGCACCGACGCCAATGCCTGCTGCGGCTGCAGCACCCGCCTTGCCGCCGGGGACTCCGGGACGGGCGCGCTCCCAGTGCCCGGCCACTTCAATGCTCATTCCGCTGCGCAGGCCTGCCAGCTGCTCTTCAGGTTTGTCTAAATGCACCTGCACGCGCCGCCCGTTGGGGGTGTGCAGCACCAGCAGGCTGCAGGAAAAAACGAGGGTGGGTGGGGTGAGGGCAGGTAGCGCGGGACAGGCGGCGATGCGTGGCGCCGGGGGCGGTGCCGTCTGTCCGGTAGGGCGGCGGCGCCAGCGAGCCCCGTTTCCCTACCTCCTGTGCGGCGCCCGTCCCGTAAACTCCTGCGACATCAGGGCGGCTCGACCTGCAGGGCGCAGACGACGGCAGTTAGGCAAACGAGCAGCCCACTTTAATCTGGTACTATTTTTGCCCGGGCCGCCAACCTGTGAGGACTTGCATCCGATCCTCCGCCGCTGTTGCCGTGTGGCAGTCAGAATGAAGCGGAAGCAGGAGCCAACTGCACAGGAGCGCGAGCGCGGCGCGCCCTATCACCGGAAGGGGGCGAGAGGGGGTCATGGTGCCAACGACGCAGCCGAATATGCGGTTGTGTTAAGATAAGCACGAGCGATTATGGCGGCCGCAGTGGAGCTGAGTGGTCTATTACGAGCTCCTGCGTGGCAGGCAGCTGCCCGGCAGAGTGGAAGCTCAGGTTGGCAGGGTGAACACGCAGCTGCACGCACGGGTCTGTGACCTTTCATACGCCTATGCCAGCACTGTGAAAGATGATCACAGGACGAGGACCCTGGAGGGGCTGCCTGCTGCCCAAACCCATGGTGCACTTTGTGAGGAAGGTGCTGTCCTGGGCGCGCCCCTGGCGCGCCCGGGCGGTCTGCCCTGCTGTACACCCCCGTGGTCACTATTTTCTGTTTCCCAGTGGTCGCTAGTGAGGCAATACGGCCATGTGACTGATGAGCGGCTAGGAGGGCCCGGGCCCTGACCAGGGGCACAGTCAAAGTCCTGGCGGATGGCCAGGCGGGACCGGTGCCAGACGGGCGGGCCCTTCAACACTCTAATCTGTACCAAACAAAGATTCGATTCAGCCAGCTGGCAGTGCTCGGTTCAACATCACAATGGAAGGAGTCCACCCCCCGCGCTGCTGTAGTGTGGCGCTGGTGGGCGGTGACGGCGTGGGTACGGCGTGCCGCGGCGGCGGGCTGACAGAGCAAGGTCTTGCATGTGGCGCGGACGATCCACCCAGCGTCGCGTGTTTGAATCCGCACGTCGTACTCATACACACAGGGCAGCGGGCACGTTCGGCACCGCTGATCGAGAATGGGCGAGAGCCTGCTTCACGAGCCCGCCGCAGAGCGCCTGCGTGCGGCTGCAGCCGCCGACGCCGCGGCGCCATCTTCATCGTTCCTGTTCTCGCCACCCGCCGCGTTGCACAAGGTGTGCCGCCGCCGCCGCCGTCGCCGCATGACACAGGCACGACAGGCCAGTGTGCCGCTGGCACCGCCCTCACCTCTGCTTCCCTCTGCCCCTGTTGCCTCCTCCCTGTTTGCCTCCCCTGTTGTAGCCTCTGGCAGCGCTGCTGGAGGACCCGCGTGACCTGCCCATCCTCTTCCTCTTCCTCAACGTCTGCCTGACCACCGTGCCCGCCGCCGCCGCCCTCTTCACGCTCTTCCCGCCCGCCACCCGCCCGCTGCCGCACTGGCTGGGCGCCGCCTACCTGGCAGCCAACTATGCCGCCTACCTGGCACGCTTCATGCTCAGCCTGCACTACTCACAGCACCGCAGGCTGTTCAGGCGAGGTGAGCTGGCTCGTGGGTGCAACATGCGCCATACGTGGCGGTGCGTGCAACAGTGTAGGCGCCGGGGCGGCGGGTGGCGCAAGCGGCTGGCAAGCAGCAGCGCAGCCGGGCTGCAATCGCACACAGCCAGGGGCAGTGGGCAGCAGTGGACGCGGGGGGTAGTGCAGCCAGGGCAGCAGGCAGCAGCGAAGCGGCCGGGGTGGCAGGCAGGGACAGGCGCTGCCCGGCCCCTGCTGCAGCTCGCTCTCCGGCCTGTGTTGGGTTGCTTGCATGGGCGCGGCGCTGTACCGACAAGGCATACAAGCTAAATGCCTGGCCTGCTGCACTTGTATTCCTTTGCAGGCCTGTGGCCGCTCAATCTAGTGGCACCCCTGCTGCTGGCCCCGCTGTTCGGCATACCCTCAGGTGGGGCGGTGCGGTGCAGGCACAGCACGCACAGCATGGCAGCTTGCACGCAGTTCGTGGCATGCTCCCCTGCCTTGCATGCCGCTCGATTGTGGTAGCTGCAGTACCGCCTTGTTTTGGAGCCTGCCCCCCCCCGTTCCCTCGCCTGCCCCACCTCGCCCACCTGCCAGGCATTGCATGCCGTGTGCCTCATGCACGCACCCCACCCTCCCCCGTAGCACCCCCATCCACCCCAGGCATGTACCTCCTGCACTGCACCCGTGCCCCTGCCTCCTGCCTTCCATCCCGCCCCTGCCCCTGCCTCCTCATGCCCCCCGTCAGGCATGTACTTTCTTCACCACTGCCTCATGCACCACGGCGGCAACAACCGGGCGGGGCAGGACGCCAGCAGTACGGAGCGGTACCAGCGGGACTCCCCAGCCGCTTTCCTGCACTACTGGTTGCGCTTTGCGATCGCAGCGTGGCTGGAGGTGGGTGCACCGCCGGCCCCTGAACGCTTGACCCACGCTTGACCCACACGTGGCCTCTTCCTCCGCCCGCACCCTGCTTGCTGGCCTGCTGGAATCTGTCGGAGAGCCAAGGCCGGCAGGCAAAGGCAAAGGCAGGCAGGCAGGCAGGGCAGCTCAGGGAAGATTCCCACGCGGTGGTCCAACCAGCCTCCCCCGCCTGCCGGGCCCCAACCGAGCACCGCCTGCCTGCAGCCGCCCACGTCCACAGATCCCACGGATCCCTACACGTTTCATTCCCCCATGTGCGTGGTACCGCAGGTGCCCCTGCGCTGCCTGCAGTACCGCCGGTGGGGCCTGCTGGCTGCCAGCCTGGCAACGGAGCTGGCCTATTTCGTGGGCGGGGCGGCCGCCTGGCGGGCCAACCCGCGGGCCACGCTGTGGGTGCTCCTCATCCCCTACTGCATCTCCACTCTGGCACTCATGTTTGGCAAGTGAGTGGGCCTGGCTTGGGCGGCAAGCGTAGAGGGGCAGGGAAGGGCAAGGGGTGCCGCATGCATGCTGGGTGCTGCTCATACCCTGCTGCATCTCAACCCTGGCCGCCTCATGTTTGACAAGTTAGTGGGGGAGGGGAGGGGAGGGGAGGGCATGCAGGAAGGGGGTAAACCGTGCACGCTGGGTGCTGTTATTGCCCACCCTTGAATGTGGAGTCTGGCGCTCATGTTTGGCAAGCGAGTGGGCCTGGCTTGGGCGAGAAGGGTAGAGGAGCAGGGAAGGGCAATTTGCACTACGCATGCCGGGTGCTGCTCATCCCCCACTGCCTCCCAGCCCTGGCCAGTTAGTTAGCCTGGGCAGGGGAGGGGTTTGGCGACCCATGCAGTTTTGCGTGCAACAGTCCTCCTGCCCCGCTGCTTGGGGAGCCTGGCGGTACCTAGGTGTGGCAAGTGAGTGGGGTTGGGAAGGGAAGGGTGCGGACCACGCATTCTGGGTGCTGCTCCTGCCCCGCTGCATGCCCAGCCCTTCTCAGGGTGCAATATGTCTCCAGGGCGGGCACGGTGGCATGACATCCGCAGCTGCTGCCTAGTGGTGCTAATGTTTGGCGCGAGAGGGGGCGTGTGTGGGCACGCGTTGGGAAGGGCAGAGAGAGAGGGGATGGGAACGGGTGCCTCATGGCTACTGGGTGCCGCTCCTTCCCTACTGCCTCCCCACCCTAGTGCTCATGCCTGGCACGTGTGCCTGGATCCCTCCGCCCCTCCTCCCAGTCCAACGCATGTTTGAGAACCCCCTGCACATTGAACACCTGCCATTTCCCGCGCAGCTGGAGCCAGCACGCGTTTGTGGACCCCCCCTTTCCTCCCGCCACATCTGAAAGTAACATCGTTCAACTCGTGCTGTTCATTGCAGCTGGAGCCAGCACGTGTTTGTGGACCCCTCCGCCCCGCGAGACTCGTACCGGCTCACCTACAACTGCGTCGGGGTGGGGGACAATGCGATGACCTACAATGATGGCTACCACATCGTGCACCACCTCAACGGCAAGCTGCACTGGTAGGCGGCGGGCGGGTGGGTGAGGGCGGGGGTGGGGGGCCGAGGTGAGACAGTGGAGGGCGACGAGTTGAGACACAGGAAGGGTGCGGGGTAGGAGAGGGGAAGGGGGGAGGTGATAGCAAGGTTGCGATGGGGGCACGCGCCTACAGATTGATGTGTGGGTTGGTGGGTGGGTGTGGAATTGCCGCAGGGAAAGGCAATAGCTGAACCTCTAGGTGGAAGAGAATAGTGTGCTGCCCCAGCGCAGGCAGTGGCGCGGCGGGTGCGCATGGGTATGCTGGCTGCACTACCCCACTTGGGTGTGCAGCCCCTGGTGCTCCCTAGCCTGCCACGTCACCCTGCGCCCTTTGGGGCCACGGAAAGACGTATTGGGACGATTTCCAGTTTATTTTGGAACTCGCGGATTTGGCTGGCTCTAGCTGTGCATGGATGCCTACCTGCCGTTTGCTCTCGCCTTGGCAGGCTCCACTTTTGGAACTCGGCGATGCTGTCCAAGAAGGGCGTGTCGATGTCCCTCCAGTCGTCGGCCGTGACAAAGGCCCCCCCGCCCGGCCCCCACGAAACCCCCGCGCGCAGGAGCGAGATGCCTGGCCGGTTTGCCGCGACTCTGGAGGCGCACGCTGAGCACGACGCGCTCGTCTTTGTGGGCATTTCTTTCTTCCAGGTGAGCAGGGTGACAGCAAGGCACGCCAGGGCTGCGCAGGTCCCTTGGTCTCCTCTCTTGTGGGGGCATCCACCCCTCCAGTCACATTCCAATGAGCCCGGCGCCTGGCTTTCTACGTGTGTGGTGAGATGAGGTGATGGATGGTGATGGATGAGATGATGAGGATGAAGATGGTTCCTCGTGTGAATGACTTACCTACCTGTGTGGTGCCTCGCTTCCTTCGTGTGTGGGGACACACACCTGCTTTTGAATAAGCCTGCTGCCTGCCCTCTACCTCTGTGGGCCACCCCCTTGCTTGCTTGCTTGCACACCACCTGGTTCTCTCCCTCAACCTGTGGCAGGCTGGCGGGTGGGCAGGGCTGAGGCCGGCGTATGTGTCCATGCTGTGCCGTGCTGTGCTGTGCTGTGCGGGTTCATGCCCCCATGCAGAGCTGAGGCCACCGTGCAGCTCCATGCCGTGCCGTGCTGTGCCATGCTGTGCCGTGCTGTGCTGTGCTGTGCGGGTTCATGCCCCCATGCAGAGCTGAGGCCACCGTGCAGCTCCATGCCGTGCCGTGCTGTGCCATGCTGTGCCGTGCTGTGGCGACGCTGCCGCCCCCGCGATGCGCTGCAGAGGGCCGTGCCGCACCGTCAGGGCAGGCTCCTGCCCTCCCCTGCGCCCGCACCGTTCAATAGCAAGGGGTGGGTAGGGGGCGCAGCCCCTTGTCCCCCCGAAGCTTCCGCCAACAAACAGAACAAGCGCCTGCTTTGCCACCGCCATCGCCCGTCCTCAAATCATCAGCTCCCTCCACCATGTGCCATCTCCTCACATACCTGCCCGCAGGTGGGAGCCGCTGTGATGACTGGGCAGTACCGGTACCTGCTCCGTCACCTCAGCCGGTACAGCAAGCGCCTGGCTGGCATGGATGACGCCCAGCTGACGGCGCTGCTCAAGGCGCGGCTGGCACCCATCAGGGGGGCGTGAGGCGGGTGCTGCACACGCACGGCTTATGACGGCTCATGTGATCGTTGGTTTCCTCAACCCACGCCTAGGGCCATATTCTTCTTCTTCTTCTTCTTCCTCCGGCTCACAAGTCGGAGGTAGCACATCTTAGAACCTGAGTTGGGCACTGTACACTGTACTGCCTCCATCGGAAGTGCAGCCCTTCAGCGGCGCTTGGTGGCTCCGCTGGGCCCGGCTGCTTCACTTGCTGACCAATCGATCCGCTGGTCATTCACCCCTTGGTGCTGCTCCCCCCGCGACCCACCTCCAGCCGCCCACACCCTCGTGCCTTCGCCCATCGCCTTCCCAACTGACTGAAAATGTGTAAACCGACTCGAACGCTATCTGATGGTGAAACGAGGTGCATGTAGTGTGGCAGCAGGTGCAGTGTGGAGGGATTTGGGGCAGCGTACTTGTCCTGGGCATTCCTGTGTGTTGCATTCGTGTGTGTGGCATTCAGCCCGCATACTGTAGTAGGCCCTGTCGGACTTGGGACAGGGGCCCAGGCAGGTTCTGCCGGACCATAAGTGTACAAAACATAGATCACTCAAAAGCAATGTGAGCAAGCACAACTGCAACTGCCGAGCGCTCTGTGGGAGGCTGGGTGGCAAGGCAGGAGAACGCATGAGGGTGAATTCAAAGCAAGCGTAGCATTGCCCTCCAGGGCATGCTGCGTGGGCTGTGGGCAGCCTGCCGCCAAAGTGCCCCAGCACCCCTCACCTCAGCGGTGCACCGTACATCATCCCCGTCAGCAGACCTCATCCCCATGGCATGCAGAGCAGGGCATGCTGGGCGTTAGCAGGCAGCGGGGCAGGCAGCGGGTGGCGCCGCTGCCTGGCAGCGGTGCCTCCGCGTACCGTGACGTCACGGTGGGGACGCTCCTTTCGTGGCATCCTCCCCACCGTCTGCGCCATCCCCACGCGCTGAATGGCACCATGATGTCAACACAATACCCTTGCCAGGTCTGTAGACCCCAACGTTTAAGGCAACACGAAGATGATTTAGGGGACACTTGGGCAGCACGAAAACACAAGGCTAGGCTGCTGCTGGGCTGCCGCTAGTAGCGGCTGGGGGCGGTAGCGGCACCACACGTACAGGCGGCAGCCGCGCCGCATGGGCGGCAAGTTGGGCTCCGCATGTCAGGGCTTGCAAATCGGCTCCTCATGCCCTGGCTTGCAAATCGGCTCCGCATGTCATGGCCGGCAAATCGGCTCCGCATGCCCTGGCCGGCAAATCGGCTACGCATACATGGCTTGCAAATCGGCTACGCATGTCATGGCCGCAAATCGGCTACGCATCCCATAGCGACAAAGCACCGCCCCTCGCTTCGAAGCTTCGAATTCGGTACAGCGCTTCCAGCTCGTACTACGGAGCTCTGGGTGAGCTGGCAGGCTGGGGTCACCTGTGACACTGCCAGCTTCCTCTTGAATGCCACCGGCCGGGCCACAATGGCCTGCCAGAGTTCTACAATTCCTCTTGTCCTTGGCCACGCGCCCCAAAATGGTCCAATCCTCGGCTCAAAGCAATGACCATACCAAAAGGCAGGTGCGCGGCAGCGCTGGCGGCCGGGCTCCCCTGCCCCGCAGACACTGCGCCTGCCTGCCTGCCCGCTCTAACCCTCTCTCCTTACCTTTCCTTCCCTGCGCCCGCTTCCACCAACAATAAGCGTGCCGCGACATCCGATGGAATGTACACCCGGGGCGTTACAACAGGCGCTGCAACTGCAGCCCCGGCCAGTCCTGGAGCCCGCACGTCTCCCCCACACCCAACCGTCCCAGTCATCCCACCGCAAGCCAATGCCCTCGCCCTGCCCCTCCGCACACCGCCACACACAAGTCTACAGGCAGGCGGGCCAATTACTGTCGAGGCACTCTGCCGTGGTGAAATGCAGTTGCCCCCTGGGCCGGCTGGGCCACTGACCTCTGTCGGCTGAATGGGGCCGCGGCGGCTAAAACTGCCGCCAATAGCAGAGGCAGGCCGGGCAGCAGGCACTGCTGGCAGCGGCAGGGCCAGCGGTGTGATACCTCTCTTCCGCAACCATTGATAATACCAATTGACACCATGCCGTGCTGGTCAGATGCTCTTAACGGCCAACACGAAAGACAGAGATACACTGAGACGTGTTCTTGTGAACAGGGGCAGATAACTGGGCGTGGGAGATGCGCATAGGGTGCAGAAAAGGCATGCGGAGGGTCTAAACGAGGGCAGTGGGGTGCGCTGTGGATGTTCAGGTGTTCAATTGCACAGCAAAGCCGACCCATGCTTCAGGGTATTGCCGCCACAGCTGATGCTGATGCTGCACCTACTGCTGCTCGTCTGCTGCCCCCGCCGCTGCCTCCCAGCGCTTGCAGTCAGCGCGGTGCACATCCCAGTGTGCATGCTGGCAGGCCGTGCTGCAGTACTTGACGCGCATGCAGGCGCGGCAGTAGCGCAGGCGGCGGGTGTTGGGGCAGCCGCCGACGGCGCAGGCGGGCGAAGCCGTGAGTGTGGGCGGCTCATCGGGCGTGGGGGAGGCAGCGGGTTTTGCAGGCGGAGTGGGCTTGGGCGAAGCAGTGGGCGTGGGGGAGGCAGCGGCCGTGGCTGCATGCGAGGCTGCATGCTTGTCGAGCAGGCACAGCACTGCGCTTGCAGCCTGCTGCACAGCCGGGTTGGCGCTGCGGGCGTGCAGCAGCAACGCTGCCCGACCGCCATCGGCCTCAACCGCTGCCGCTGCATCACTGCGCTTGGCGATTAGCTTTTGCATCACCAGCGCCGCTGCTGGCACCACCTGCTCGTTGCCTTCTTGCAGCAGGGCGACCAAGGTGCTGACGCCGCTCCGCCGCAGGACGGCCTGTGCCCGCGGGCTGCCTGCCTGCTTGTCTGCCTCAACCACCGCCGCCAGTGCCAGCGCAGCATGGCGCTGCTGCAGCGCGCTGTCGCTGACCAAGCGGCCCATGAGCACGGGGATGGCGTGAGTGCGCGCGGCACCCGCATCCACGTGCGCAGCAAGCGGGACCAGTGCGGCAGCAGCCTGCTGCAGCACAGCCTCGCTGCGGCTGTGCTCCAGCAAGCGCAGCAGGCTGTGGCAGAACTTGAGTCGCTTGTCTGCTGCCGCCGCCGTGTTGCCGGGGTGGTTGGAGGTCAGACGGCACACAGCCTGTGCCGCTGCCGCCAGCGTGCCGTCGTCACGGCTGCTGCACAGAACGCTGGAAAGCTCTGGGATGGCGCCGGCGGCTGCTACTCTTGCCTGCCCCGCAGGGCCGGCCAGGGCAAGCGCTGACAGCATGCTGCATGCTGCCTGCTGCAGCTGGATGCCACGGGCGTTGCGGCTGCCGCGCTCCCTGCGCAGCACCCGCATCGCAGCGGCTGCGCCGTTGGCGGCCAGGAGGGCGGCCGCGTTTTCGGGGGCCGCGCTGCAGAGGGCCGCCAGCTCGACAGCTGCCTGTGCTTGCTCCTCTGGGGTGCTGCTGCCGCGCATGTGGGCGCCGCCCAGCACCTGCAAATAGTGCTGAATCCGTCGTTCCGCCGTGCACCCTTTGACGGCCAGTGCATGGAGGCGCTCTGGCACTGCAGTGAGTCGCTCTTTCACTGCAGTGCAGACTGCAGTGCAGCGCGCCACCAGAGCAGGCCAGCCGCCGCTGAAAACTACAAACCAGAAGAACCAGAACTTCAGTCCGACGATTATGACGATGACGTAAAGCACGTCCAAGGCCAGCCGCACCTCAAAAGACAACGGCGTACTTTCTGCACTGGCAGGCACGTATGATGGCGCGTGCGTAAGCGAGCAGCGGAGGGCAAGACGGGGTGGCGGGCGACGGGTGNGGGCGGCGGGCAGGGCGGCTCACTCTACCATCAGCCCACAGCCTGCGACACAGGCTCCCAAGTGGCTCCGCCCTGTGCACGCCGCTGTGGGATGCCGCTGGTATCGGGCCGTAGGCGGCCGGCGCAGGCACGCACGCGTGCCCCTGATTGAGAAGCACGTCCGCTGCACACCTGCGGGTAATCTATGGAATGGCCACATGCTTGAGGCCGTCGTGAGCGGTGCAGGTTGGCGAGTTGTGGGCGAGCTAACAACTCTGCTGGCTCGAGCTGGGCGAAGCAGCAGGTATTTGGTGGCTGTGGTGAGCGTGTGCAACCACCGGGAGCGAGGCTGATCACAGGATCAGGCGAGCTGGGCACGCACAGCAGCGACTGCCAGCGGGGAACGCTGGTGCCTGCCTGCATCCAACTTTGGCGGCACGGCACACATACATCCTTGTTGGCACACCATCTTAAACTTCATGTTCTCTTCCAGTCCGCCCAGGACTGCCCCAGCACCGAGAGACTACCCAGTACTGCCCCAACACCGAGCTAGGGTACGCCGCTGCCACGGCTGCATTAGGAGGCAGCGCATGAGGCACAGAAGCAGCGGACCCTATGTTGCAGTTTGCTTGCTTCCCCTCTGTGCCCCTGTCCATGTCACACCTTTGCCACTATATTGTGTACCTCGTCCCATTCTTTCATGTTTACAAAAACCAATTTTCAGGCACAATCGATCGGAAACCCGTCCGTCCCAGCAACCGGCACCAGCGGGTGCACTGGAAAGCAGCTCTGCCAAAGAGCACCTGGATCACATCAAGCCACAGCACACAGCACAGCACAACACAGCACAGCACAGCACAGCACAGCATAGCAAATCGAAATCTTCCGGCAACCAAAAAACCACCCACCGCAGTGCTTGAGCGCTCGTGAACCAATGCATGGCGAGAGCGGGCTCCGGGCGGCCACCCCCGCCGCCTCTGCCCGCCCTTCATCCGCCCCTCTGCACGGGGCGCACCGCCTGCCCCCTCAAGGCGGCGAGTGCCAGCGCTATGCACAGCCTGCTGAGGCTAAGTAGCCTGCACATCTTTATAAGCACAGTCTGACATGGCTAGGCAGCCGGGCGCAGCGCCTGCAGGGCTTCCAGCCCTGCCAGCAGTGAGTCCCTCACATTGCCCACCGCCGATTGTGTGAGACCGGCCCGCTCGCAGGGGCGCCAGAACAGGTAGTAAGACCTGCATTCATTTGTGGGGGGGCATCTTGGCGGGTGTTTTGGGGAGTGCCTGCCTGGTATGTTGGATGCAACTGCAGTGGTTGGTTGGTGGTGTGAGGCTTCTCTTAGCTTCTCCCTGCCTGCAACCCTGGCAGCCCCCCCACTGTTTAGGGGTCTGTGGCGCACTCTGTTCGCAAGAGTGAGTCTGTAATCCCCCCACAGACTGGTATCCCCCCGAAGCAAAGCAAAAGCTGACTTACACCGGCAGAATCGTGTTCATGGTTGCCTGGGCCCGCAGCCAGTCGGGGAGCATGATGCCCCGCCTCTTCAGCACACCAAGCACCAGGCGCTCCCACACGATAAGCGGCACTTGCACCATGAAGAAAGCGAGCCAGACGCCGCCAGAGGTGTGGCCGGTGAGGTACCTGAAGGGGTGGGTGGGTRGGGGTGGGTCGGGTCCCAACTTTAGGGTAGGGTCGGTGTGTTTTGCACATCGCTAACATCTCCTTAACGTGAACTCGTGTGGCCGGTGAGGTACCTGCGGGTGGGAGGGGACGGGAGGTGGGGAGGCGGGGCAGTGGGCAGAGCTTGCGCGAGGGGACAGGGAGGGCGCATGCGGGCAGGTGGTTGCACGGCTGAAGGTGGCTGGTGAGGTATCCAAGATGGGGGCTGGCGGGGGTGAGGAGGCAGGGCGGAGCGGGGGCAGACATGACATGGAGCGCGCCAGGGGGTGGCTGCTGGGAAGCTACTGAGAGGCTCCTGAGATGCTTCTGAGACGCACCTGAAAAGCTACAGAAACGCTGCTATGAAGCTAGTGAGAAGCCAGCCGGCTGCCACACTAGTACGGGCACCCAAGCCTGGGCGGACCCCGCCGTCACACCACCTGCCTCCCACAGCTCCAAATTGAAGGCATGCACAGTGAGCTGTCCGCCTGTGAAGGACGAGCTCACGCGGGCCTCCACTGCCCACCCCACCCGCCCACGTGTCCACCCTCGTGCCCAACCCACACACCCCAGCCCCTTCTTTCCTTCCTTCCATTCCCTCCACAGGCTCTCACCAGTAGATCAGTTCATGCCAGCCTCCTCCCAGCCCCTTCTTTCTCCCCTCCATGCCCTTCATAAAATTCACTCAAAAGAAGGATAAATCATGCAGGGATGTCGCCCTCCACGTGTGCTCCCATGCCAGCCCCACCCCAGCCCCTTCCTGCTTCCCTCCACTGTGCCTCACCCCAGCCCCTTCTGGCTTCCCCGCATTCCAAATCGGAGTGACTCCCCTCAATCCACAAGTCAAACACTCACCAGAAGATGAGCTCATGCAGGACTCCGCTCACAAAGAAGGTGCCCGCACTGCCCGCAAGCTGGCGCGCTGCGCTGGGCCGCCCCGCCGTGCCCGTGCCCGCGCCCGCCGGCGGCGGCAGCAGGCTGCCGTCGCACACGCAGTCGTACACCAGGCGCAGCGCGTTGCCTGCAGGGCTGGCGCGCATGTGTATGTGAGTGAGTGTGTGTGTGTGTGTGTGCGCGCGCGTAGTACAAGTGCGGAGTTCCGCCCCCCTGCCCTCCCCTTTGTTCACATGAACTGCTCACATGAGCAAGACGGTGTGCACGGGGTGTGTGTAGGTACACGACCGAGGGCGGTGTGGTTTAGAGACATGCATTGACATTTGAGCGTCTGGTTCGGTCGGGTAAGCAAGCTCCGAGTGTCCCACTTTGCTTTCAAGTAAGCTTGCGCAACAACTGCTGGCCCCCAATCATGTTCCCCGCCGCCCACCCGCCACCCTGCCCACCCAGCCCCCACCCACCCGCTGCCAGATCCCATCTTTTGGACCAGAAGGAGGCGACTGTGGTGGCGCGCCAGGGGTGGTCAAAGTGGGGGGACACACGCAGGCCGGTGAGGCCGATGATCAGGGCGGCTGGGCCATCCATGATGAGGCAGAGGATAGAATAGAGGCCCAGGCCTGCAGGGACGGGAGGGTAAAAATATGGCACCATCTGGTGGGGTGGGGGAAGGGGAGGAGATTACAGATAGGAAGATGTAAGACGCGAGTGTGTGATGCAGTGCGCACGGAGTGTGAAGAGGCAGGGGATGGAGTGGCGGTCCCGCAGCCCCCAGCATACCATATGCAGATTGATCGGCAGCAGCAGCAGCAGCATGGAAGCCAGCAGAGCAGCAATCCGAACACCCCTGCTCACCGTATGCCAGCGATTGCAGCATGGTAGGCAGCCGGTACTGCAGCAGCCAGACGAGGAAGCAGATGAAGAGGAGCTTGCCGCCCCAGGTCGTGGCCATGCTGCCCCAGCTGCCCGCATCGTCAGCCAGCCGCCCCTTGGCGCGTACCGCCGGCTCGGCGGTACCACCGGCACTGCCTGTACTGCCGTCGTCCTTGGCCGTACTGCCTGAAGCACCAGAAGCGCCCTCGCCCGCCACCTGGCTCCCGCCCCGCCTGGGCACAGTGGTACTGCTCGTGCCGGGGGGGAGCCCAGCGGGCACAGCAGCGGCCGCAGCAGCGGTCGGGGTTGTGTCGTTGCCGGCATCTTTCTTCTTGCTGCCGGCGCCGCTGCTGCTGTTCCCCACCCCCTCTGCTTGTGGGCTGGCCACCGATGGGCCGGTTGACAGGGGAGTGATTGGGGTGGCATAGGCTGCCATGAATTGGAGGGGGGTGAAGCGCAGCGTGCACAGCGGGCCGCGGCCCAGCGTCCACGCCGCGGCCTGCTGGGACAGTTGAGGTTGCAGCTGATATCACTACAGCACTGCCTGATCTTTTAACACCCGCGTGGTTAGCCTGGCTGACAGCTTAAACCCTGGCCTCAACCCTACCCTCACCCTCGTACCCTGAGGGTTTGCAAGCACACACTCAGGAACGGAAGCCACAGGAGTTCAACCCGTCGCTCACCTTCAATGAAGCTAGCATGCAGGTGAAGCTGCAGGCAGAAGGGGGCGGGGGCGGCACAGGGGAGGCGGGGAGGCACGGCACCTAGGTGAGCCGAAGCCAGGCGGGCACCCAGGCTGGGGCGGCCGCTGACCTTTGCCCCTGCTGTGTGCCACTTGCCCCTCCCTCTCTGCTCACACTGCCCAGTTCTACCTTGTACCTCTCCCACCCACCCTTCACACCATGTTTCACCTGATGAGGATGATTGACACGGTCTCCTCCCAGCGGCAGAAGAGCTTGGGGAGCAGGAGGTTGGCTCCGATGACCGGCGCCACGGCCGCCAGCCTCGCGGCGCCAGGCTTGAGCCGCAGCTGCTCGGTCGCGCCCCACAGGGACAGCCCCGCCCCTAGCATCGCCGCCAGGACCACGGACAGGGCCTGCGCCCAGCTCCAACCCAGCGAGGCATGGCACAGTTCAGCGGCGGGCATCGCTTCGAGAAAGAGAAGGCACACGGGCCGGCGGGGCGGCGCGCCTGGAGGCAGGATCAACTCTGTCGGAACGTGCTGAGGGCGCGTGCACGCTTTGTCGAGACCCACAGCCCAGACTTTCCCCCGCCTTGTCACCGCCCCGCTGGCGCCGTCACAGTCCTCCACAGCAGGAACCACTCCAGCTTTGCCCTCGGGTCGAATGGTAGCCTCAACACATGTTCGTTGACATCATATCGGCATAGGGCATTTCTGATTTTCTGATTTAAGAAAAGAAAGGGTTGCACGGTAGCGCAGACTGGGCGGCAGTGTGGTTGCGGATGTGAGTGCACAAAACTGGAAGCTGCTCACTTGGTTCACAGGAAACATTGTCAAAATGAAAGAGGTACAAATCATGATGCAGGCTTCATGATTTAAAGTACGCGGGAGGGCACCCACCCGCGGAACAAACCGAGCACGAGACACCATAGTGTGCTGTTATAACAGGAGCAGGTAACGGTGCAGAGCAGTGTTCGAGATGGCTCGAGCAGGGCACCCACCCGTGGTGTGCATGCCCCACCCATGCTGCGCCCCACGCTGCACCCCGCGCTCAGCGCAGGCTGCGCAGCGCGCCCAGCACCGCCGCCACCGCCTGCTCCAAACACTCCTTTGTGTTCCCCACCGCCGCATCCACCACCCCATACTTGATACAGGGAGGCCAGAAAAGGTACTGCCCCGTGCCCACCACCAGCAGGGCGGTACAAAGGTTGCGCAGCCAGTCGGGCAGGTGAATGCCACGCCGCTTGAGGGCGGCCAGCGCCAGGCGCTCCCCCGCAATGAGGGGCGCTTGCACCAGGAAGAAAGCAAACCACACGCCGCCGGTGGTGCGGCCGGTGAGGTACCTGGATGCGGGCGGTGGGAGGGCGGGGGAAGGGGAGGGGGTGGGGGCCGGGGGGCAGCGTGTGTGTTGCAGGGCAGTTGAGGGGTGCTGCCGACACGGGGAGGGGCAGGGCAGGAGAGCGGATTGCTGGAGGGGAGTGTAGGCAGGGGGCGGTAGCCAAGAAGGGAGGGGAGGGTGGTTTGGGTGGGTCACCTGACGGAGGAGCCGGCTAAACTAGTGCATTCGAATGCATTAGATGCACGCACGGATGCACAAAAAATGCGTAGTTGCAAGCTGAGGCCAGCGAAATCCAAGGCGGACAGCGTCTTGAAGGGGGAGGATGGACAGCTTCTTTCAGGGGGTGGGCAGATTGCAGCACGCGCCGAACGCTGGCTGGTCGTTGCATGCGCATGCGGCAGCACTGCTGCTGTGGTCAGGTAGGTGGGCATAGGAGGCGGCTTCCGCTCACCCTCCTACCCCTCTCACCCAACTGCAAACTCTCCCACCCAAACTGTTCGACCGCCCCTTCCTCATCACCCCTCCCTCCCTCCTTCCCTTCACCACAACATCAGCTCGACCTCCCTCCTTTCCTCTTCTCCCTTCATGCATCCCTTCCTCTTTCATTCCCACCATCAAAATCAGCCCACCCTCCCTCCCTCTCCCTCCCTCCCTGTCTTCCTCTCTCCCTCCGATCACAAAATCAGTGCAACCTCCCTCCCTCCCGCCCCCCTCTCTCACCAGAAGACCATCTCATGCACAGCGCCGCTCACGGCAAAGGAGGCCGTGGTGCCCGCCAGCTGGCGGGCCGGGGTGAGGCGCTGACGTGGCGCCCCCGGGGGCGGCACCACCAGGCTGCCGTCGCACACGCAGTCGTACACAAGCTGGCGCAGGGTGTTGCCTGCTCGCAACAGCACACACAACATGCATGATGTGAGGCTAGGGAGGATACGAGTTGGAGTTGCATTCCAGCTGCCACAGGGTGTTGCCTGCGGTGCATGTTCACATCACGGTGAAGCAAGCCAGCCAGCTGAACGCCTCAGGAAACTGCCTCCGCATGACGGGCGTGTGTATGCTGGAATCTGGACTGCATCGTTGGCGGTACATCGTTGCATGCACGCGTGGCGCTGCACCCTGAGGCAGGCAGACCTCAGCAGCACGCTAGCGCTGGCAACCAGAGGGGCCCCGCCCCGCCTCACCCCGCCCCCGGACCAGAAGCTTCCTACGCCCTCAACCACAC
>JTEE01000005.1:348035-359320 GCA_002896455.3 Chlorella sp. ArM0029B | reverse complement strand
AGCCCCCCACCCACCCGCTGCCAGATCCCATCTTTTTGACCAGAAGGAGGCGACCGACGTGGAGCGCCACGGGCGGTCAAAGTGGGGGGACACACGCAGGCCGGTCAGCCCAATCACCACGGCGGCAGGCCCGTCCATCACCGCTGACAGGAGGCCGTACAGAGCCATGCCTGCGGGTGGGACAAGGGGTGAGGTGTTAGGGGATCTGGGAGGTGAACTTGAAGGGAGAGAGAGAAACAGAGGTGGGTGGAGTGGTGGATGGGGTGGATCCAGGGACAGTTAACTACATAAGGGGGCGACAAAGTGACGAAAGTGGGTGGGGTGGGCGGCAGGGAATCAAGGGAGTGCGCAAGGATGGGGAGAGAGTGGGAGGGGGGAAAGGGAGAGCCCCGCTGGGGTTGCGGGGAGATGGTGGAAGCGGGACGCCCTGCCTGGGTGCCCCACCAGGGAGCAGGCTGGGATGAGGCGGGCCAGAGAACGTGGGCTGTGAGCAGCACCCCCACATCTAACTGTGCTTCGTTCCACAGGTGCCCCTGCCTAGCCACAACACTCGGCCCTCTTTAGGAAAGCTCCATTGGGCAGGTGTGCCCGCCCAGCCACAACACCCGCCCACTGGCGTCCTGCTACTGCACTCGCTCACCATAGGCAAACGACTGCAGCACGCCCGGCAGCGGCACCTGCAGCACAGAAGAAGGAGGTTGCAGAAGGAGGTTACAGCCCAAGGGCGCGGGTTTGATGACGCGGCATTATCAGGATGGCAGCCGGGCACCTGAAAGGGCACCAAACCTCCCCAGCGCCCCTGTACTTTCTCCATCAACAAAGCAAAACTATGACTGTAACTGTTGGCGAGCCTGCGCCCCTTCCCACCCGCTGCCAACAGGGCACAGAGTCACCCAGAAAGGCACCGGTCAGCGGCCACACCTGCAGCACAGCCACAATGACAGCACGGCACAGAGCCACCCAACAGATTCACCCATGAAGTTCAGCGGGCACACCTGCAGCACAGCCACAATGACTACGATGTAGGCCAGCTTGGAGGCCCACTGCAGCAGCATCTGCGCCCCGCTCCCCGCATCCTCTCCCAGCCTCCCCTGGCTTCCGTGCTGCTTCCGCAGGGGGCGCACTGCCGCTGCTGTGCCTGCTGCGCCTGCCTGGGGTCCATGCTGCTCCGCTGTGCTGCTGCTGCTAGTGCCGCTGCGTGCCGCCGGCTTGAGTGCCGCCGCAGGGTCGGAAGCTGCCTGGCCGTCGGCGGATGCGGGGGTGACGGGCGCGGCATACACTGCCAGGAACTGGGCTGGCGTGAAATCCAGCATGCACAGGGCGCCGCGGTTGAAGGCCCAGGAAATGGCCTGAGGGGGGCCAGGAGAAGGGGGGCGGGGGTTGGGATGAGGACAGGGAAAGCGGAAAGAGAGAGGCAAGGCGGAGCGGGGGGGCGGGGGAGAGCACACCGCGGGCGGCGCGCATGGCAGCGGCGGTACATTTGGGGTGACTGAGCTGCTTGCGAGGTAAATTTGGAAGCTCACCTTAAAAGAGGCCAGCCAGGCCAGTACAAAGCTGCATAGGAAATGGAGAACTAGAAATGATGAGGGAGCAGGGGCACAAGGCGGGTGCTGGGCCAACCCCCAGAGACAAAAGGCACCTGCTGTCTACAGCGGCCGCCAGGCTGACGCAAGGCACACCACATGGCCAGCACTCACGTTACAATGAGGATCGTGTTGGCATCCCTGTAGCGGCAGAAGAGCTTTGAGACAAAAAGGTTGAGGGCAACAACAGGCGCCGCCCCCACCGCTAGCCGCCAAAATCCTGGCGGCAGCCGCCGGCCCCACGCTCGCAGCCAGGCGGAGCAGATCGGCACCACAGCCGAGACAATGCCGAGCGCCTGGAAGTAAGTGAGGCCTAGAGAAGCGTGGCACCACTCCCGCTGGTCCTGGGCTCCAGAACCGCTCCACATTGCGCCGACCAGCTGTGGAGCTTGTGAAGAAGTAAACTGGGCGCGCGATAGTAAAAGCGGCGGTAGGTGGAGGTGCTGAGGGGGTTGTTCCGCCACAGTAGCGGCAGATGTTGACGGGCCGCTCTGTTTCACACCAAATTCCTCCCTTTCTTTCTAGCCCACTCTCCGCATCCACAACCATTTCCACCAAGCAAGGGAGGTTACAGAGCAGTGAAAGGGTAGCGCGGTCATAATTGATAGGCGGCGGTGCACCCACCGTCAAGAAGCCAGGCCAGGGCTGCGCTGGCCTGTCTTTAGCAGGACTGAATCGATGTCAACACACGCTGCAAGAGCGAGGATTTTGGTGTTTTATTTGGCCGCCTTCCTGAGCCACCCTGCGGCAGCTGCCCAGCGTTCAAACAGCACCACCACTGCCGCCCGTGGCCAGCGCTGTGCAGGCAAAACTGACCTGCCCGCCGCTGCTGGCCCGCCGCTGAGCCGCTGCCGTCCGCAGGCCGGGTGCTACGCTTTCACTGCTGCCACTGCCGGCATGCCGCTTCGTTGCCTCTGCCATGGCTCAGAGGCCGAGGGGGAGGTCGAAGCCAGGTCAAATGCGGGCGCCCTCAGAGCTTCAGGGAGGCAAACTTCTGTGCCATGGAAATGGCCTCATCCACCTTCTCCACCGCTGGGCCCGTGCCCTGCAACACCAGGAGGGTGAGAAATGTGCACCAAGGTTGGTGGATCAGAAGATGTATACATGGATGTGATGATGATGCGGAGGAGGGCGATGAGTGGAGTGGGGCAAAACGCAGACCCCCGCCTGGTGTTTCCAATGCTCGTTCAACAGCCCCGCGCCGACGGAGGGAGCGAGCCGATAGGGGGTAGGGATAGGGATTGAGAGGTTGCCATCGCGCACAGCGCCTTCGGCTGCAGCAGCACACTCCCTGGCGGGCAGCACCCACCTGCGCGGTGGTGGGCTTGCCGCCGCCCTTGCCGCCCAGCGCCGCCAGAGCCTCTTTCACCCAGTCGCCTGCAGAGGGAGGGGCAGTGGTGGGTGGGTGGCAGGGAAACAACAGGCGCATGCAATGAGCAGCAATCTTGTGGCTGCAATGCTGGCGGCCACAGTGTGGAACGGCTGTGTGTAGACAGGCTGTGGCGACATCACCCCTAGCAAACTGTCTTCATCCCTGCCCTGTCTTTATCTCTGACCCGCCCTTGATCAGCCTCTCCACAGCAATCCCGCCACCCCAGCACCCAACAAACACCACCCACCCACCCGCAGGCAGCTGCTTGGACAGCTCCTGCGGCACGCCGGCGTACGCCATCGCCTTGTCCTCCCCAGCAGACACAAACAGGACGGGCAGCGCGGGGTGCTTCTTCTGAATCGCATTCCACGCCTCCTGCGGCAGGCAACAGGGAGGGCGGAGGAACAGGGGAGGAGAGGCAGAGGGGGGTTTGTGGGACAGCGGCTTTGTGGGCAGGGCAACGAAGCGTGCTTGCGCTGGATCGCGTCCCACACCTTCTGCTGCAGGCAGTAGGGAGGGCATGAGGGCGGAGGTCTGGGCGGTCTGGCAGTAATTGGTTCACATGCTGCCTGCACACAAACCCAAGCAGCCCAGATGCCGCCCTTCACGGCTGGAGGTGGGGCCGGGGTCTGAGGCCGTTTCACAGCCTCGTTCCACAGCCTCGTTTCACAGCCTCCAGCTGCCTGCCAGCAGCTGTTCACCACCAGAAACATGCACCGCCCATGCCGCCGCCCCACCTGCCCCCGCCCACCCAACAGCTACTTCCTACCTCAACCTCGCCGCACCTGAATGGTCTTGGCACCCAGCCCCACCTCCAGCCACGTCACCACCGGCCAAAAAGAACCTTCCCCCCCGTCCGCCCCACCTGCCCCAATTGCACCCATCAACTACTCCCCCTCCCACCCCATCCCAGCCTCACCTGGATCGCCTTGGCGTCCAGCCCCACCTCCAGCCGCGTGACCAGGAACTTGGCCCCGCCCTCGGCCGCCCTGTCAGCCGCCTCCACCGCAGCGCCCACAGCAAGCTCCTTGTTGGCGGCCGCCGCCTTCTTGCCCTCCTCCAAGATCTGGCGGGTCAGACCCTGAAGGGACTCAGCCAGGGCCGCCTTGCGCACGGTGGGGATGACGGCGCCTGGGGGAGGAGAGGGCAGGGAAACAGGCGGGAGGGGAGGGGAGTCAATTACATAACTCGTTAGCACACTGAATTGTTACCACGGATCTCACGATTTCCAGCAGGCTATTTGGTGTAAAACAGTCGCATGGTGGGGATGACGGCGCCTGGCAGAGGAGGGGGCGGGAGGGGAGGGGAGAGGGGAGTACAAGTTCAAAGGGCGTAGGCGTAGGCGGAAGCAGGGGCAGGTTAGACAGCTGTAGGGGGGGGGCAGAGGGGATCATGGCCTCTGGCAGGGAAGGGGCAGGGGAGAGGCGTGGCGGGGACAGCCGCAGTTGACGGACAACAAGCGTGGAGGCGGAGGCAGGGGAGGGAAAAAAGTCGAAAACAGGGCGGGGGCACAAGCGTGAGTCGCGGCCTTCTTGCTGAAGGCTCATAGTGCAAGCTCACGTGGGCGCCAGCGTGCCAGGTCCGTCCGGCCACTTGGGTGCCACCACCCTCCCCTCTAGGTTGCCACCATCGTAGGGTGCCACCATCGTCGGGTGCCACCGTCATAGGGTGCCACCATTGTAGGGTGCAACCACCCTCCCCAAAAGGCGCCCGGCCCATCGCCCACCCACCCACCCGACACCGCCTGCGTGAGCGACTTGACCTCGCTCTGCATGTCCGCCAGCGGCAGCTTCCCGGCAGCTGCCACTTGCCCCGCCAGCTGGTCTGCCAGCGCGATGGCCGCCTCCGCCTCCTCGCCAGTCACCGCCACAATGCGCCTGCATCATGGTGTGGGTGGGTTGTTTGGGGAAGGGTGAAGCTTTGTCAGGCACACAAGGCTTTGGCAGAAGGCTCACCGGATGCCACACAAACAACAAGGCTTTGGCAGAAGGCAGGCTCACCGGATGCCCTTGGCGATGCCCTCCTCTGTGAGCAGCGCAAATGCGCGCGCCTGGCTGGTGTTGTCCAGGTGGGTGCCGCCGCAAAACTCAATGGGGTGGGCCAGGTTGTCCTCTGCAGATGGAGAGGGAGCAGGGGTGGGGAGGGACAGCGGGGTAGACGGGAGGCTGAGAATGATGGGGTGGACCGAGTTGTCCTCTGGGGGAGGCAGGGAGCGGGGGAGTACGGTAGCTGCATTACGAAGAGTGGGCATGCCGACATTGGACTCGATGGGGTGGGCCCAGTTGTCTTCTGGGATAGCGAGGCGTCACACACTTCGCTGTGCCACATGCTGCCCCTAAGTACCAGCATTCCTGGAAAAAACAACACACTATCATAGTTTGATCACACTAGTGATACTTGATTCCCCTCACCTGCGTCCGGGGTTGCCACCAGATCCTCCACAGACTTGCCCACAGACACGACGCGCACGGGGTCGGGGTACACATGCACGCATTCTGCCCCGCAGTCTGCCCACTCATACGTGCCGCCCGCAACCAGTCCACTCTTGGTGTCCCACCCATGCATGTTGTCCCGCAACCTACCTGCCCTTACTAGTGTGCGTGCAGCCCGCTCATGTTGCCTGCCCTTTCGTGTGCATGCCGCCCCGCACTCTGCCCGCCACATGCATGCCTGCTGCCGCCACCCACATGCATACATGTACAGCGCCGCTGCACCACAGAAGAGGGGGTGATGTGAAGAAAGGAGAGAAAGAAAGCCCGCCCACCTTTCCAAACATTTCCAGGAACAGCACTGCTGAGCCGATGTAGAAAGACACGGCGGCAACAAAGATGCCCCACCCGCCCGTGGCCTGCGGGCGTGTGCCAAGGGTGGGAGGGGCAGGCATGATGTCAACAGGAGGAGCAGGCGGGCTAGGAGGAGTGCTCGAGTCACATCACGTGCAGGCTGCGCAGGCCGGCAATCCCTGCGTTTGCATGTGTGTGCCTGCTGCCAGGAGTGCGTGAGTCACATCAAGCACAGGGTTAGCAGGCCGCCAATCCCACTATTCGCATGTGTGTGCCTGCTGCCCGCCAAAGGTGGCCGCTGCTACAGACGGGGCGGGGCAGCGGGTGACGCTCGGTGTGCGGGCCAGACGGTGCAACTGCCACGCGCACAGCACACACGCCGCATGCTGGAGCCCATGACGTCGCCGCCCTACCACCTTGTTCATTCACAACTTCAAACTGCACACTTCTTGTCGGGCTTTCATTACAGGCAGTCATGCGCCCGTGCACTGCATACACGGTTCCTGTTGTGCCTCCCAGCATGCTGACCCATGCTGTGCCCCCCACTACCGCACAGGTGCCTGTGGCCCACACATTTGAGTTAAGAAACACACAACCAAGTGAACCCTCAACCCTAGCCGATGGTTGATCGAAAGTGTGCCCCCCATTGCCAGCCCACGACGGCGTCAGCGGTGCCCCATACCGACTGGCAAATAGGCCTCTTGCCCTCCTTCCCCCCCCCAAAAAATCCGCGTGCGTATTGCAAGCACGCAAAACGGGACTTTTAGTTTCTTAGGATTTGAGATGCTGGTGTGACAAGCACGACAGAAGCAGCGGCGGCGGCGGTGGCGGCTGGTCAGCTGGCGATGCCACGTCAGCAGGTGCCTGCCTGTGTGCANGGGGTCGGGGTTCACCTGCAGGGGGGGTGGGTTGGGTGGGGGGACAAAGAGAGTGGGTTGCGCAACCCGAGTGCCCGACAGGGGACAGCGGACGGCGAGTGCCAAAAGCAAGCACGCAGGGCCTCCCTGCAGCTCCGCTGCTACCATCACAGACCGCCCACCGCAGCCCCGCCCAGCGTGCTTATTATTATTCGTGAATTTGAGCTGCTACCAACGGGGACCACCCCCCACCGCCGACCCCAGCGTTTTTCACATAGAAAACTTCAGTTTTGTCTTGTGGCAGTGAAAATAGAGCCAGCCCAGCTCACCTCGCCAAACACGGCGCGCAGGCCGTTGATGGACTTGGCCTCTGCCAGCGCCACCTCCTTCTTGTATACTGCAGGCGGGAAGCAAGGGGAAAAGAACTTTTGCTATACAGCTGAGTCGAGGGGGTGAGAAGGGATGGCAGGTAAAGAACGGTGGGCAGGCGCAAGGCGGGCGCGTCGCCCTTGTTGTATACTGCACGGGGCCCCAGCAGGCAGGCAGAGCAGGCGAGCGGGCACCTGCCCCCTGATGGTACTGCCGCTGTTACTTTATCGATTGAAGCCCAGCGGGCACCCACCTTGCTGGGGGGTGGCCAGGAACTGCTGGCAGATGGCCTCGATCTCTGCCAGCTTGGCGGTGTCAACCACGCCTGCAGGACGGTTGGAGGGGGAAAGAGAGTCGAGGGGAGCGGGAGCGGGAGCGGCAGGTTGAGGTGGAGGGGAACATGGAGGTGGGGAGGGGGAGGGGGAGAAGGAGCGGGAGGTTGCGAGGGAGCGTGAGGTGGGGAGCGGGAGCGAGCCGGGGGTGGGTGAGGGTGCGTGAGGTGTCGAGTCGAGGGAAAGAGCAGGCTGGTGTCGTGGATGAGGTGTATTGGCAGGCTTAAATGGAAGCGAGAGGAATGGGACAGGGGCGGGCGGGGCAGGGAGAGGCGGGCAGGGCAGGGTGCAGAGCAAAATAACGATGGGGAAGGTGGCAGGGCTCTCCTCTTTGCGCTTCAAAACCTCTTTTCCTGACGCACAAAACAACAAGTACCGCCACAAGCCACCCTGTGGGAGCTCGGGTACAAGAATACCTCTCCCCTGGCGCCCCACCCCGCCCACCGTTGTTGGAGAAGTCGAAGCGCAGGCGGTCGGGCAGCACGATGGAGCCCTTCTGGTCCACATGGTCTCCCAGCACCTGCGGATTTGATTTAGAAGGTGGGAGGGAGGGAGGGTGGCAGGCAGGGTAAGAAGTGAACTTGGGCGGGGGAGCGTGGCACAGCACAGGCACACGGTCCCGGACTAGCTGTTTTAGTTACATATTTCCTGATATGTTTCCTGCATTTTTTTTGATAGTTTTTTTTTTTTGGCTGGCTGGCTGGCTCAGAACCCAGCCGCATATACACACACCCCCAAACACACACACACACACACACACACAGACATGCCGTGACACAGCGCCAGCCCGCCCCGCCCCCCACCTTGCGCAGCGCGTAGTTGAGGATGTGTGTGAAGGTGTGGTTGGGCATGATCTTGTTGCGGCGGGTCATGTCCACCCTGGGAGGGGGAGGGTGGAGGAGGGGAGGGCCAGGGTGGGGTGGGCAGGCAACAGGGCGGAAAGCAGGGTCAGGGGCAGGCAGGGAGGCGCGCAGGTTGTAGGGGGCGGGGGCACGCAGGCAGGGGATGCACGGGTGGCAGGGAAGGCGGCCGCGCAGGCTCCCGCGGGCTGCGCTGCGCTGTGCCATGCTGTGCCATGCTGTGCCACGCTGGCGCGATCTTGGGCGGTCACAGGCGTTGTCGCCAGCCTCGCATTCACCGTCAGGCTGCTCTCAGCCCCAACCTCAGCATGCAGCATACCCCCACCAGAGCATTACATCCAGCATGGCGCTTACTTGGCGGTGACGGCATCGCTGGCCATGCACCTGCTGCCAAGCCTGCTCACAGCCCCAACACAACAACGAATGCCTGCCCCATCACAACAGGCACCGTGGCCCGCCGCTCACTTGGCGGTGACGGCATCGCCGACCTTGAGCTCGCCGCCGGGCTGCTGCCCAATGTGCAGCACGTAGCCTGCAGCCACGATGCAGTCCTGCAGCCAGGCAGAAGAAGCCAAGCACAGAGGAGGAGGCGGCAGGTTGTGGGACAAAGGTAGGGAGGTGGAGTGGGGACCAGTGTGGGATGTGTGCGGCACATCGCATGCAGCTACGCTGCAATGTTTTGAGCATTCTGGAGAGTAAGTGGGGAGGGTGTTGGGTGGGGGCATCTCAGGCGGTGTTCCCGCCCATGGGCGCAGCGTGGGCAGCGGTAGGGACCAGGAAGGCACATCAGCAAATGCATGCGTGTGCCCACGCATCTGCCTGGCTGGGCAACGGCAGGGCCAGGAGCCAGAAAGGCCAGGAAGGCACTGTGCGCTGTGGAGCCACCCCACCCACACCACGGCCTGGCACCCTGGATGCGCCCGATTGGCTCCAAACTGAGCTCCGTGCCCTCCTTAAGCTACTTCCCACCCACTCAGCTGTTTGCCACGCCCTTTCTAGCAATGCTGGCCAGCACGCCCAGCAGCAAGGTTGCACTGCTGCTGTCCATTCACAGCATGGATGCAGCAGCCCACGGCCTCCCCCCCACCGCCCGTTCCCTCCTTCTCGCCGCACCTGCACGTCCAGCAGCGCGCCCGAGGCGCCGGCGATGGCACCCGTGTCCGCGGTCTGGCCGCCAGATTCTGCATGGAGGCAGAGGGTGGCGCCCATCACGGTTGATGCGGGTGCGCAGCAGCATTTCGACCCATAAAAACCCAGGAACGCAGGGTGTTTCGACCCACCAAAGCGCACCCCGGTGCGGTTCAGCACAAGGCCATGGCGCATTTCCGACCCCAAACCCAGGAAAGGCGGGGTGCCACCCACCCCGGCCGGCACCCAGTGTACAAGGAGGACGCTTTCCAGCACAATGCCAATGGCACCTTGGTGCCTTTCGACCACCCCACAAACACAGGGAAGCAGCAGCAGCAATGCCACCCCAGTCCACAGCAAGCCGCCCCCAGCCCGCCCCCGCGTAGAAGGAGGTGTTGTGTAGAAGGAGGTGTTGTCCAGCATAACACCACCTAGGAGGTGTTGTGTTGTCCAGCATAACACCACCTTGCCCTGGCGCATTTCGACCCAGAACGCAGGAAAGCCGCAGCAAGCACTGCCAGGACCCTGAAAACAACAGCGAAGCAGCAGCATGCCACCCCCAGCCCGCACCCGCGTAGAAGGAGGTGTTGTCGAGCACAATGCCGATGGCGCCGCCCTCGGGCGCCTCTGCGGTGCTCTGCTTGAAGCCGTCCTTGCTGCAGGGTACCAGGCGGGAGGAGGTTGGGAGGGTTGGGAGGGTTTGGGTGAGATGTGGGTGGCACCAGCATAGAAGAGGGTGGCTGGTGGGTAGGTTGGAAGGGTTTGAGTGGGTGGCAGCATGCAGGAGGGTTGGTTTAAGCGGGATGCCACGCGGTCCCGGAAGCTGCCGCTTAGCTGCTGCAGCGGTCAGCGGTACCACGCACACCACTGCTCCTTCAGCATGACCAGGCACCTCTGCAGCGCGCCAGCCATTCTCAAGCAACTTGCCTGCCTGTGCTGTGGCAGCGCAGCAGCACCTTGAAACAAAGCCAAACACAGAGGAGGGAAGGTACAACCTCCAGACAGGCTTGTAATGCTACAAAGTGTACTGCCACACTCACGTCAGGATGGCCAGCACCTTTGCCGCCACATCACCCGCCTCGTACTTGGGCTGGTCGTTGGTGAGAGGGGCGCCGCTGCACGGGGTGGGGAGGGGGTGGGTCGCAAAAGTTTCAAAGTCATGCATCGGGGTAAGGAAGCGCCGCTTAAGGGTAGTGCGGTCCCACAATTCGGGACATGTATGCATGGGGTGGGGAGGCAGCGCTGCAGGGTCGTCCATCCATCCACTTCACCTTCACCTCTCCTCCACACAGGCACCTGACGACGGCAGAAGAAGGGCTGTCCCAATAAGGCGACAGCAGGAGAAAGGCTGTCCCAATTAGTGGACAGCAGGAAAAGGGCTGTCCCGCCCACCTGTTTTGCAAGTACGCGGTCGCCTCTGCCTCAAACTTGAGCTCCTGCGCCGCCCCCTTCTTCTGCCCCGCCCGGCTCAGCTCCTTGGCAGTCTCCATGGCAGACTGGAAGCCAGCCATGTCGACGTTCAGCCCAGCCTCCTGGGCCATCAGCTGCACCAAGGCAGCGGTCAAAAGGGGAGGCAGGTTGAGCGCCAGACATGCAGGCCCAAGGAGATTAGGACAGAGGGAGTATGCCTGGAAGCCAGGCATGTCGACGTTCAGCCCCGCCTCCTGAGCCATCAGCTGCAGTGTGGAAGGAAGAAGAAGCGGGCAACAAAGGTAGAGCGCCGGACATGCAGCACTGGACAGAAACAATCAGACAAAACGGCACGGCACGGCACATCAATGCACAGCACAGCACAGCAGGCACAGCGCACCACAGGCCAGCGCACCTCTGCGAGGTCCACGATGAAAGTGTATCCCCACCGCGCAGCACAGCATGGCACAACAGAGCACAGCACAGCACAGCACAGCGCACCTCTGTGAGGTCCACGGGGAAGCCGAAGGTGTCCCACAGCGCAAAGGCGTCGGCGCCCGCAAGCTTGCCGTCCTGCGGGAGGGGGGACGG
>JTEE01000005.1:296149-319917 GCA_002896455.3 Chlorella sp. ArM0029B | reverse complement strand
CTGCCGCCTCCACCACCCCCGCCACCCCGTCCCCCCGCAGTTTTCCCGCGTGGCGTCGGCGCTGGGCCGCCGCTTTGTGCCGCCCAACCCGCCCTGCGACAGCGCATGGCTGGGCGTGTTTGACAATGAGCAGAGCGATTACAACGGCTTCCAACCAGAAGACCCGGAAGACGCAGGCATCGGAGTATGGCCCGACACTTACGACGGCATGACGGTGTGTGGGTGTGTATGGGTGGGGTTGATGGGACGGGAGCGGGCCGGGCGGTTGGGGTGGGCTGAGGCGGCGGAGGTGGCAGGGGGCGCACCGTTGGCTACCTGTTTAACCAACCAAAGGTGGGGACGCAGACATGCAGCTACCGTGCACATGTGTACACCTCATACTTACTATCCGTCTGCCGAGTCGCGGCAGTTCATGCAGCTCTGGCACCTGCAGCTGCGCAAGCGGGGCCCCAGCGCGCCTGCTGTCCCTTCCGCACGTGCCACGCTTTACTTGCAAATCCATGACTCTGTTTAACTCCGCTCTTCTAACCAATCACATTTTGAAACACACCGGGCCTGCTGCAGGTGATGCAGTTCCCCGATCTGCAGCGGCGCAAGCGGGGCCACAAGGGCGCATCTTACTGCCACTGGATCCGAGGCATGACTCGCGAGTGTGCCCAGGCGGTACCAACTTATGTGGACGCCCAGGCTTTCTTGGAGCGCAGCTTGACGCCCGAGCAGGGTGCCCCTTGGGAGGGCAACACGCTGTGGTTGGCCGAGTGGCGGGCAGCAGGCGGCGAGGATGGGCCGCTGACAAGGCAGCAGCAGGGGCAGCAGCAGGAGGAGGCGAGGAGCACAGAGCCTGCAGTCATTGTGGCCTCAGCTGCGGCGGTGATCGAGGCGGGAGGGAAGCTGGGAGCTGCCCCGGTGCTGTTTCTGGGGGCGGTACCGCTGATGGGAGACGAGGAGGCAGGGCTGCCGGCGGTACCGCAGGAGTACCAAGGGTGCTACCTGTTCGACCTGCAAGAGCTGCTGCCCACCTCGCCCTCCACAACAGACGGGCAGGCAAACCGGCAGAAGCGGCGCAACGGCACAGCGGGCAACGCGGCGGGCGCAGCGGGCGCAGCGGCGGTGCGCCGGAAGCTGCGTGCGCCTTTCTGAGCCTTGCTGATCAGCGACGGTTCTTGTGATGAAACACAACGGAACCCTAAATATTTGCAAATTTCAATCAGGCACACCAGGCGCACATTCCTTGAGCTTCTGGGCATTACAGAGTTGGCTTTGGGGCTGGGCAACAAACGCAGTGGGACATGGGCAGGGGGCACGAGGTGCAGCGCAGGCTGGCAGGACCGCCTGAGGGGGCAAGGCTGCGTGCTCGGCAGTGGTGCCAGCGGGTGTTGGTGTACATGTGTCGTAAGCAGTACATGGCAGTACAAGGCAGTACATGGCAAGCAGGGGGTCAGACAGATGCGGTTGTGCTGAGTGTGAGTGCAGCAGGGGTGCAGGAACGGGAGGGGGCACATGGCACTAGCAAGCAGTAGATCACGGAAGATGCGCTTTTGCCAAATGTGATTGCAGCAGTGCTGGGCGTGTGGGGTGGAAGCGGCAGTGGCAAGGTATGGTACAAAGAGCACAGGCGCAGGCAGATGCTGTGGCTGCCACTAGTGTCCTGGAGGGCCGGGGCGGGCTGCACTGGGCCAAATGCTGTTGCTGTTGTGTGCAGTGCTCCACTGTGCACACAGACAATCCTAGGCAGAGCACGGATTCAAGGATTCGGCCCCTGGCCGATTCGTCGGTGCCTGGTGCCAGCGCCAGCACACGCTGTGCATCAATCACTGGGACTCGAATCGCGAATGTAGTGATTAGGGTTAGCGTGATTGAGCATCAGCAATGCTGTGCCTCAAGAGGCGGCAGCAGGGTCGGGGCCCGGGGCAGACCCGCTGGCCAGAGCAGCGGCAACGCCCAGCGATAGAGGCACTGCCAGGAGCGGCGGCATGGCCCGCTGCGCCTGCTGCGCCGGCGGGATTGTGTCCCGCTGCGCCTGCTGCGCTGGAGGAGACGTGGGCCGCTGTGCCTGCTGCGTCCACGGGGGCATGGCCTGCTGCGCCAGCTGTGTCGCGGGCATCAGGGGCGCGGCTCGTCGGCCTGCCTGGCGGGGAAGGGGGCGTCATGGGGGAGCCTGCTTGGTGCCGGCAGCGGTTGAGAACATGCATGCCATGAAGCAGCCCCTCAGAGCGGCCTTGGCATGTAGCAGCCATGCAGAGCAGCGCAGCCATTCAAGGCACTTATTCAGACCAGACATTCAGAGCAGGCAGTCAGAGCAGCGCAGACGTCCAAAGCAGCTATTCACAGGCAGCCATGGCATGAGGTAGCCAAGGCGCGAGGTAGCCAAGGCGCAACACAAAGGGGTCTGGGCACCTCGGTTGGACAGCAAAGCCATGTTGGCACAGCAGACACACAACTACTACGCCCCCTACGCACCTCTTTGCTACCAGCGCTGGTGGCACGCACAGCGGGGCGGTGGCCGGCGGCACTGCTGCATCCCTCGGCAGGCGCCACCGCTGCTGCTGCTGCTGCTGCTGCTGCTGGGGGCGCAGCCGTCGCGGGCAGGGTGCGCACTTCTGAGCGCCCGCTGCTGACGCTGCTGTTGCCCAGCGCCTGGTGGAACAGAGGGTGGCTCAGGAAACGAGGATCTGGAATGAGTTGGGAGGGCTTGAGTGCCACCGGCTGCCTGGGCTGCAATGGCGGCGTGGCGCGGGCAGCGGCGGCAGTGGCGGCTTGGGCAGCGGCTTGCGCCAGGAGCAGCTGCTGGTGTGCCGGCAGGGGCGGCAGGGGGATGTGCATGCCTGGCAGCAGGCCGGCAGCCAACATCTGGTGGTGCAGCCCGGGAGCTGCTTGGTGCTGCTGTGCCTGCTGTGCCTGCTGTGCCTGCCGTGCCACCTGCTGCTGTGCCTGCTGAGCTGGCGCCACACGCGGCAAACCGTCATCGGCGCCCAGAGGGGTGGCCATCAGCAGCTGCTGCAGCTGCCCGCAAGCCGCAGCCAGCCCCTTTCCAGGCACAGCTGCCTCAGGGCCCGGCTTGGCACCGGCAGGCGAACCAGCACCCGCGGCGGCAGTGCAGGCGGCGGCGGCAACCCCAGCGCTGCTTCCTCCTGTGGCAGCAGCCGCCGCTTCCAGCGCAGCATGCACAGCGGGAGGCTGGTTGGGCAGGGCGGCTGCCAGGGCGGCCATGCCGGCTTGCAGGGATGCCATCTGGCGTTCCAGTTGGGAGGTGCGGTCCTGCCAGCCTGCCAGCTCGGCCCTGCAGAGGGTGTGGGCGGGCAAGGCAGCGGCAGGCAGGGTTGGGGGGGACAAACCCCTCGAAGGCTAGGAGACTGGGCGCGTGTTTGGGCTTTAGAAAGTTGAATGGCTCTCCGATTGCAAGCCACGGCGGCTGGGTGCTCAGCACTGCTCGCTGCCTGCCGCAAAGCTGGCCGAGGGCTTGAGGCACTGCTTCGCCCACCACACCCCTCGCCAGCCCTACCAGCCATGTCAACAGTGCCTGCCAACGTGCTCTGGCTGCCTTGCTGCCATTGCTTGCCCGTTCACCCCCCAAGTTCAACCAATACAAGTTGCCAAGCCCACCTCAGGTTGGCGTTGGCGGCCAGGGCGGCTGCCAGGGCCTCGTACCGCCCTTGCCCCTCCTCTGCCAGCACCGCCAGCTGGCGCTCCAGGGCGCCGCACCTGAAACATGGGAGCGGAACTTTGATTAGAAGAACCGGGAACAGGGGATTCAGGCAGCTAGGGGATGTACGCTGAATGAAAAAAATAGAAATGTTGGGCGGCCAGTAAATAGACAACGATGTTCGGGGAAAGGAGATGTGGGGCAGGCGGCACGCTTTGCATGCAATCGGGGGTTCCTGAGTGTGGAAAGAGTGAGGGTGATGGTGGTGCGGTGAACCTGCCAGCAGCGGGATGGTGAGGCAGAGCAGCTGCTGCTGACGGTTCATATATCCCACTCCCCCCTTCTCCGCCCCCCGGTGTGCCCAGGCACGGCACAACAAAGCACAACAAAGCACGGTGCCAGCACAACACGGTGGTTGCAGCTCACACTCAGTGCAGCACAGCACAGCATACATCACGGCAGCACAGCACGGCACAGCATGTGCTGACCTGGCGCTCACGCCCCGCGCCACCTCAGCCAGCTGTGTGACCGCCTGCCCCAGCTGGGAGCCCAGCAGGCGTGTCGCAGCCGCCGCTTCTCCCCGCGCCTGCTCCAGCCCAGCAAGCGCCTGCCCCTCGGCAGCTTGCAGCCGCCTCTGCAGTTTCAACAAAGCCCCAGTTTCGGCAGGGGTGTTCAGCAGGGGATGCCGTGCATTAAAGAGCAGGCAGGGCGCCAGAGGCGAGCCCAGCTAAAGCACCCACTGCCCTTGCCTACAACACACAGCACAGTCAATCCTCAGAAGAAGGAGATGACGTTGGTGGACCATCGGGCCCTGGCCGCCCCACGCACCAGAACCGAGTGCGCTTGGAGATTCGCCATAGAGGTGAGCATGCAGTACTCATGGCAACCAGTGGAACGGCAGGGGATGGCAATGCTAGGTCACCCACTGTCCTCTTTTTAAAGCAGCACACACAATCCAGAGGCCATTGCAGCCCTCCGGTGCCTGCCACCCGCGCACCAGAACGGACTGCGCCTGGCTCTCGGCGGCCTGGACCCGTGGCCAAAGTTCTGGGGTCTCTCCTGGCGCCAGCAGGGCAGGTACAGCAGGCAAAGCAGAGCCCAGCGGGGGAGGCAGGGGAGGCGTGCCGGCCCCTGCTTCAGGTGACGCCAGCAGTGCGGCTGCTACCGTGGCGCCAGCGCTGGGAGCTGGGCTGGCTGCCAGGGCGGGAGTGACGCCCCGAGAGAGGGGGCGAGGAGGGGGCGATGGAGCCGTGGCGGTAGCGGCGGCGGCAGCAGCAGCGGCAGCAGCCTGTGCTGCGCTCAGGCTGCTGGGCAGCTGGCCGGGTGGCTCTTGGAGGGAGCTGCACAGAAGGGGGGTGGGGTGGCAGCAGAAAAAAAAAGCGTGTCGGCCTTGCGCAGGTGGCATGCTAACCCTCAATGCATCGCCCCAACATGAACATACGGCCTTCGCAGGGCGACTTTTGTCAGTGTGTGCGTCAGTGTGTGTGTGTGTGGCAGTGCCACTTGTGCCAGGGCCCTAGGGAAGCACCGGCCGTGCCTGTGCCGGTGCTGGCTGATGCAGGATCAACACACATGTCCACACCTTGTCCCGCCCTGCCCCACCCTGCCGTACCTTGCCGTAAACAGGCGGGAGCGCAGGCAGCCACACACTCTGTCATTGCTTTTCCCACCTGTAGGCCTGCCATGGCAGGGCAGGTCGCTTGGCACACCACAGCCCACCTCGGCACGACAGCTGGCACGCGTTTTTGTTTACAATCCTACCCACCTGACAGCTTGCCACGCCAGCTGCTCCACCTGTCGCACCGCCTCCCCCTTGGCAGCAGACAGCACGCGCCGCACCTCCTTGACCTGCAAAGGATGAGAGGTGAAGGGAGGTTTCAGAGGTTTACAATCTGATGTGGGGGGAAGGGGGCACAAACGCCCGGTCATCTGCTTGTCTCCCAACATCACGAGCCTTTTACTTTCCCATCCGAGCACAATACCCAGAGCTTTTCAGCTCCAACCCCACCACCACGCATGCGTGGCTTTCCCAGAGTGCATGCACCCGCATTCCTGAGTTTCTTTCTGTTTGTTTCAAAGCCCACAAAGATAAGCTTTCCCTTCTCCGTCCCATGAGTCCTGCTGGCTCCGTGGACCCTAAATGTAATTGATTGATTGATTGATCACGAGCCACACTGAGTGCAGTCTTCCTCGACCCGCAACAGGTGAACGGTGGAGGCTGGAGGCTGCAGAGGTTTGAAGTAGTATACAGGACAGGGCATGCGTAATGCGTTGCCACCACACCACTCAGCGAAACACAGCGAAGCACAGCGAAGCACAGCACAACGCAGCACAGCACAGCGCAGCATAGCACCCACCTCACGCAGCTCGTTGCTCAGAGCACCCATCTCTTCTGCCAGCGCCCGCTGCTCTGCAGGGATGGGTCCAGGCAATCAGGCAGGCAGGCCGACGGGCATGCAGGCAATCAGGCGTAAGGCAAGAATGCGGGGAGCAGTGACGGGGGACGTGAGCAGGCACACCACCCAAGGCCACCCCCTGTGCTCATGGGCTGGCTCGCCAGCAAGAAGCAAGTGCTCTCCTGGCGTCCCTCCCCTTCCCTCAACCTTCACTCAGCCGTCTCTGCCATGCATAACAACCACAACTTCCATACAGCCCTGCGCTCCTCCCCCCAACGCTCTAACATGCAGCACTTTGGCTCACTCCCCCACGACCACTCCTTCTGCCCCCCAGCTCTCACCCCTGGCCGCCTCAGCCGGGTTCTGCAGCCAGTACACCATGTGGCCACCCGGGTCGTGCCGCCGCTGCAGGCGCAGGCCCTGGGGGGACACCACGCGGTCGGCCTGTGGGAGTGGGGTGGAGGCAAGGGGTGTGGGGTGTAAAAAACGTGGAAGTGGATGTATGAAGCGGTATTAGGTGGGCAGGGAGGTGGCCCCCTGGCAGGGAGGCAGGCAACGGACCCTGCGCTTTCCTCCCTTTTCCGCATGTGCACACCCCGTCTGTGTAATATCACGCGCCTCTCTCCTTAGTAGGTGCTTCAGCAGGTGGTCCCGTTAGTCCGTTGACTTCGACTACCTCCCCCTCCCACCCCCCTCCCCTTCCTTCCCCTCCCCTCTCCACCTCTAAAGAAGGGCTTTCTCCTCCGCTACCTCCCCGTTCCAACTGCGTCCGCCCCCCATTACCTGCGCTCCTCTCCCCATCCCTCCCTCTCAACACCTCCCCATCATGCTACTCCCCTGCTCTGCCCCCTCCTCATATCTAACCAGGTGTTTAAGCAGGTGGTCCAGCAGCCCTGTGTCCCCAATGCCCTTCCTCGCCTCATCCCGCAGCCGGGGACGCAGCACAGCTCGGTCAGCTGGAGTGGAGTGAGGGGGGTGCGGGGGGGTGAGAGTTTAGGGTTTTGAGGGGATGGAGAGGGGGTCGGTGGCAGGGGGCAAGGGAGGGGCTGCAGATGGGAAGCGGGTGAGCGGGCTGCAGGCGGGGGAGGGTTGGCAGAGGAGGGTTGAGGCAGAGAGCAGTAGCGTGGCACGGATGCATGGCGAGGTAGTGCAGGGCAGGTGTTCCACAGGGCAGACATTGCGCAGGGCAGGCAGATCAACAACCCTAGCTGCTAGCTGTCCTGGTCAGTACCGTCCGTTTTTTCCCTCGATCCTAGCCCCCCGTGCCACCTCCTCACCTGCGGTTGCTCCCAGCTGCTGCAGCACCCCCACCAGGCTCTGCTGTGCCGCATCAAATCGCTCCTTGCTCCACCTGGCACAGCACAGCAGAGCACGGCACAGCAGGGCACAGCAGGGTACAGCTCAGCTTGACGGTGGGCGGTTGGTGTTACAGGGCAGCAGAACGAGAGCGAATGAACGAGACGACGAGGGGTGCTGTGGGGAGGCTGCTGTTTGGGCAGGAGGGCCAACAACACACCAGGCGGGATTGCGCGGCGGCACAACGGAGCAGGGGTAGCTTCAGGTCACAGGTGAGTGCATGGTACTAAGCATGGTACTGATCACGTGATGATGCCGAGGCAGGAGCACACAGGCCAGGAAGCTACCTGCCGTGCATCTCCTTTCCAGCCTTGGCCTTCACTCGCACGCTGCTGGTGCCGCTGGCCCCCACCGCACCGCCCGCCGCCCCCCCGCCGCCATCGCCGCCGGCAGCACCCTCTGCCGTCTCTTCTGAGCTTGTGTGGGCGCCAATGCCGGCTGTGGTGCTGCGCTCCTGGCTGCGTGTGCCCACAGCGCGGCGTGTGGTCGTGCCTCCTGCTCTCCCTGCTGTGGTTGCGGCAGCGGCAGCAGCAGCAGCGGTGGGACTGGCAGGCAGGCCCCCGCCTTGCTGAGCCTCCTTTTCATGCCGCCGCCTCTTGGGCGGCACCTGCTGCTCTGCTGTGGAGGGCTCCGCCAGATCTGGAAGGGGTGTCTCCTGCACTCCCACAGGTGTCTCCTGCACTCCCCCAGGGCTGCCCTCTTCTGAGGCGGCGCTGCCACCGGGCTCCCGCACACGCTTGCCGCGCCCCTGCCCCTGCCCCTCTCCCTGTGCCTCGGCTTTGTCTGCCGCAGTGGGAGCTTGCTGCACCACGCGCCCGCCCACCTGCGGGCCCCAGCCAGGAGAGCGCAAAGCCAGGCAGCAAGCAGCAGGCAGTGCACCTGGTAAGAACAGCGGGTCGCATGCTGAGTGTGTACCAGGCCGCTTTTCCATAACGCTGGGATGACGCATCTGCGGCACACTTTTGTGTTGTTGCGGCGCTGTAAATGAATGAATGACCAGGCCGCTTGGCACCGCACTGGAATCCGCGCAGCGCTGTGCGCTGTGCTGCTTCCCCGCTGAGTCAGCATGCTGGAACTCTTGGACCGTTCACTCTCATGCCACTCACTGGCCAACGCCGCGCCCCACCCAGCAAAGCTTTCCTCTCAAGGCAATCCCTGCCCCCTCTCCCGCTTCAAAGGCTCCAATGCACAGGACAGGCTGAACAGCGACACGGGCAGGCACATCCCCGAACTCTTACCACGTCATATGGCTTCCCCTGCAGTGCAAACGCCAGGGTGTCCCCTGAGACGCCATCGTCCAAAGGCACCACCCGCCTCTCCCCTTCAGCAGGACATGGGTGGTTGGGCAAACGGTGTCCGCATGAGGAGCATGTCAACGGGTGGGGCGATTCCGACTGACTGACTGATGGTGGGTTACACGTCATGCCCAGCACAAGCCTGTGCTGCTCAATGATTCCGGGCGATTCCGGACCACCTGCCCATGTGAATGCATGCTTTCGTCCCCCTCCCCATCCCTCTGTGAAAGCACTGGTGCCGCACGCAAGTACTAAGCACACATGGCCAGCACAGCAGGCTGCTCCTCTTCTATACTCCTGCACGGCCGACCTCCCTTAGCCCTCCCCAGCCCTCCCCAGCACAGCTGCCATTCTCCTCTTCACCCTTCCTGTCAGTCCCACTCCAACCTTCCCCCACCTCTCTCCCAGCCCACCTGGCAGGTACTTAAGGCTGCCACCTGGCAGGTACTTAAGGCTGCCCCCCACCTCCCAGCCCACCTGGCAGGTACTTGAGGCTGCACACAAACGTGTGTGGCGGTGCGGATGGGTCAGCGGCGGTGCTCCGTGGACGGCGGCCCGCCTGCGCCGGCGTCAGCACCTGGCACTTGCCACACACTGAGGGGAAGGGAGGGGAGGAGAGGCGTGGTATGTTGAGGGGGTGGGGCCGGGCAGGCAGGGGAAAGTAGATGTGAGGTTGGATCCCCCGACGGCACTATGTTTTTCAATCAATTACATTAGTGTGTGACTCCTCAGCTCCTGCGCTCTTCATCATGCCACACAAATGCATGGGTCCATCAAGCGGTGGCCTAGCTGTGAGGCGCGCTTTAGTCTTCAGTTCTCCTTCAGTTCACAACCCAACAGGGAGCGGCCCCTCCTTGCAAGCACCTCATCCTCACCTTAACCCAGCAAATGCCCAACCCTCACCTTCTGCCAGAGATCATGTGGCAGAATCTTTACAGTTCAATATGCTGCTCAGCTCTCCCTCCGCGGTCTACATGGGGCGGCACGGCTTGCAAGCAAGCATGCAACTTGCACATTGTTGTAGAGTCTACTACAGTAGCACACCATGTGTGTCGCCCTCACCTTCCCACAGCGGGCATGTCGCAAAGTCTTCAGAGTACAGCAGCTCTCCCTGCACCACCTGCAGCGGTTGATCCACCTCCACCTCCGAAGGCCTGCAGGGAGGGAGGATTGAGAGGGCAGGGGGAGGTGTTGTGGCTCAAGGGGGAGGAAGAGGGGGGTGCAGGGACGTGGGAGGTGTGAGGGAGGTGCAAGGGAGGTGCGAAGCGAAAGAAGGGAGGCAGCGAGTTGGTCCACATCCACCTCCGAAGGCCTGCAGGGAGGGGAGGGCTGAGAGAGAAAGGGGAGGTGTTGGGGAAGCGTGGCTCAAGAGGGAGGGGCAGAGACGTGAAGGGACGAGGGAGGTGTGGCGGAGGTGCAAGGAAGGTACGAAAGGAAGGAAGGGAGGCAGCGAGGGTCGGGCTGGGGAGGGCACCAGCCAGGCGGCATGGTGGGTGCGGGGACGAAACAGACAAGAAGGGAAAGGGGCATGAATCCATGCTCCAACCTGTCAAAAGACAAGGCCCCTGCCTCCTCTTCCCCTCTAGAGAACCTCTCAGCATGCACCTTGCGCCGCCACTGGGGGTGGCCCAAAGGGGCCATCACCCACCCATGCACCACATAAAGGTGCCCTACTGCACCAGAAACGTGCTTGATTGAATGAACACACAAGGACACCCACCCTCCTGCACCAGCTCGAGGACATCTCGAGGACCCCTCGAGGACCCTCCTGGACCAGCACACAAGGGCAACCACCCTCCTGGWCCAGCACACAAGGGCAACCACCCTCCTGGACCAGCACACAAGGACAACCACCCTCCTGGMCCAGCACACAAGGGCAACCACCCTCCTGGACCAGCACACAAGGGCAACCACCCTCTAGCACCAACACAGTACAAGTATGTGTGGCGACCCCCGCCGCCTCCCTCCCTCCCTGCCAGTGCCTCACCGATAGAAGCGGCGCACCCCAGCCCACTTCTCGGGGCGTCCGCTGCCGCCGCTGCCGCCGCCCTCGGTGCCTCCGGAGGGCGCTTGCTCGTGCAGGCTCTCCAGGCGCACCACCCTGGGGGCATCCCCAGGCTGGGCGGGGTCCAGGTACACAGCCTCTCCTGCAGGAGGGTGGGGTAAAAGGTGGCAAACCCGGGGTAAGTGAGGCTGAAAGAGCCTGGGAAGGCAGTGTGCAGGCGCACGGTGCACAGAGGTGGGGTGCACAGAGGCCGTTTCGGGGGGAAAAAGTGGGCGACAGGGGGCCGGAGAGGCTTAAAGACGCTTGCAACAGCAGTGGTCTGGGATGGCTCCCAGAGAGGCAAGGGCTTGGCAGGGGTGGGGTTGAGACAGGCGGGCTGCACCCTGCGCAGCAGCTGATGTCAACAAAGCGCACTTCCCGCCCGCCCACCGAGTTCGTAGCGCTGCCCGCCCGCCTCAAAGGCGGCATAGAAGCGCCTGCCCTCGCTTTCGCGTGTGGGCTCGCCCACCCACTGATGGGTGGCCTCCTGCGCACATGACGGCGGGGCCTCGGCAGCGGCGAGCCCTGCGCCTGCGGCGGCGGCGGCGCCCGTTGCCGCCTGAAGGCCGCTGCCGGCCTGCCGGCCCGCCTGCTGCTGCTCAGCAGACATAAAGGCTGCCCTAAGGCGTCCAAGGCGGAGTCTTTACGTTCGGGGCGGCGAAACCGTGAGTTACTGCCGCTGGTTACCGTGTCTCGGGGCCACGGAGGGACGCAAGACCTCGGCTTTCAGTGAAATAAGTGCAGCTGCCAACAGAAATGCCAGGAAACGAAGAGGGGAAAGGGCGGAGATTAGGATACCCCAGCTTCGTGCCAGGTGCCAGGTTGTGTCATCGTGTCATGGATGCAAGTATTTGCACGCTGCTTTTCAACAAGGCATGTATCCGATGTTCCCTGTTGCGGCTCTTTTGAGGTGGGAGGGCAGTTCCATGTTCCCTGTTGCGGCTCTTTTGAGGTGGGAGGGCAGTTCCATAGTTACTGCTATTTAGGCCAGCATGGCCTGCGGTGCATGCTCACACCCAGCACCCAGCACCCAGCACCCTCTCTTTGTCCCCGTGCACCTGCTGCACCTGCGTGCTCAGGTCAGCAGTGTTTTAGAACGCTTAAAATTCAACAGGCTTGGGGGTCACTTTGTTAGGTACATTACGAAAGAACGAATATAAATATCAGGCAGCCAGTTTGTGCGGGTTGCCTCTCAGCAGGACAGGGTAGATTGAGCTTTGGTTGTGCCGAGGCGAATCACGCCAGTAGTAATTGTTAGTCAGTCTTGTGGCCGTAAAAGGGCTCCGTCGGACGCCTGCTGCATCACACCCCATCACAGTCCCCGCGTCTTGATCATGTCATTGATGAGGGCTGCCACCGACTGCACCGCCTGCTGCTCAATCGACGCGCGGTACTGGCTGCCGGCGCTGCTGGCCACGCTGCCGCTGCTGCTGTGTGCCTGCGAGGTGCGGCGGCCCTGCTGGCTGGCAACGCCCAGGCCGCCACCGCCGTCGCTGGTCCCCCGGCTGGCTAGGCTGGGGGAGCGCGTCATGACGGGTGATGCTGGGCTGGCTGCCTTGGGTGAGGCCCCAGGCCGGCTGCCCCTCCGGAGCAGGCTGGGGGAGCGCTGCGCTGCGGGGGCGGCCCCAGGGACGGGCCCACACTTGGCCGCTGGGCTGCCCTGCCCCCGGGCCTTGGCAGCCGCGGGCGACAGCGGGCCACACAATGGGGTAGGCTTGCCTGGCAATTCCAGGCCAGCCTTGGGCTGCATCCAGGGTGCTTCAAAGGCTGCCTGGCCCAGAGGCAAGCCGCCCGGCTGGCAACCTGGGCTGGCGGTGCTGCTGCTGCGGCTGCTGCTGCTCTCGTTGCCTGCGGCCTTGTTGCTGCCGCTGCTGCTGCTGCCGCTGCCTGCGGTCTTGCTGCTGCCGGCTGCCTGCGTTTGACCGGTGGCTTGCAGCGCCTTCTTGGATGCTCCCGACGCCCGCCACGGCCTCCGCCCTGCCTGCTGCTCCTGCTCCGCCACCGCGGCGGCATACGGGCCGCTGCGAAGCCCGGACAGCAGGCGCGGGCTCATGCGCACGGTGTGCAGCGCGCTGAGCAGCGTGGGCGGGATGTATGTGGCTTCCAGCACGCTGCCGGCGGCGACCGCTGGCGTCGCCGCCCGCCTGCCCGCCTCCCCACAGCCACTGCTGTTGCCGCTGCTGCCCCCTAGCACGCTGCCATCGGCAGAGCGCCCCGCAAAGTCGGGATCGCTGTTGCTGGCCCCCCAGCTGCTTCCGCTGCCGTCGCTGGTGCTGCGCAGCTGCAGGCTGGCCATTTCCGCCTGGATCCCCTGCTGCGCCTGCTGCTGGGTGAACGTCGCCACTCGCTCCAGAAACTTGCTGCTGCTGGCAGGGCGGGGCACCACCCCAGCAGGCGCCCCTCCAAGCACGCTGCCATATGAGTCCCAGGCCAGCACCTGCCAGGCCAGAGGCACGCTGGGCGGTGGGGCCTCCACTGCCTGGCTGGGCTGCCGGCTGGCGGCAGCTGCCCACACCGCAAGCGCCGCCGAGCCGGGGCGGGGCGGGGAATAACCTGCCTCTGCACTGCTTGCCGGCGCTGATGCTTCTGATGCGTCCAATGCTGCCGCCGCTGCTGCTGCCAAGCGCTGCTCAATCACTGCTTCTATCGTCACAGGCTCAGCGCGGACGCAGCGCGCCCCTGCCGACATCGGCCGGCGCAGCGGTGGGTCAGCAGCACTGGTGCAGCTGGTGCGAGCCGAGTCTGTGAACTGTCCACCACTGCCAACGTGCGCTCCCGACACGCTCAAGAATGCGGCGGCTGAGCTGAGGGGCATGTCCTTGAGGCTGCAACCCGGAGGTGCCGCCTTGCCCTTGGCGGCCCCGCCGCCGCCCCGGGCTGGGCCACGCACCACCTTGTGCTGCTGCTGCTGCTGCTGTGGCGCACTGCCGGCTGGCAGGCCGTGAGAGGAGGGCAGCGCCAGGCGAGCAGCCGCAAAATGGCTGCGCAGCACTGCGGCGGCCTCGCTTGCGACCGCCGAATCGCCGCTGCCCCAACTAGCCTGGCCAGCCCCTCCACCGCTACCGCTGGCCCTGCTGCTGCAGTCGCTTCCGTGGCCACTACTGCAGCCGTCCTGGGCATAGTCAGTGCCCACGAGCTCAGACAGGTCTGTCACCCCTGCTTCCCCAGAGGCTGCCTCTGCAGCCGCAGCCGCAGCACGCAGCGCTCGCTCCTCCCTGTGCTTTTGGCACACAGTGGCCATCCAGGCGCGCAGCCCCTCGGCCCGCCGCTGCAGCGCCTCCTGCCGGGCAACAGCCTCAGCCTCCTCCTGCTGCCGCCGCTCCCTGCACAGCGTGACCAGGACGACGCACGTCAGCAACCTATGACGACTAAGTGCCTCGTCGGCAAAGCATTGGCATTATGACAAGGCATTTATTTAGCATGTGGTTGCGTGCCTGCTCGTCTCCGTCTGCCTCATCCAGCAGCCCTATCAGACATCCAGATGGGCCCCACCCTGCTTGGGTGTGCCCGCCCCTGCCTGCCCCAGATCTACGGTTGAGGTTGATTGACACACCAGCGGAGACCAGCACAGATTTTGCTGCCAGTCAACCCTTTCACCCCCACCCCCATCCCGCCATTGCCCGGCATCATCAGCACTTCACTCACTTGATCTGCACAAGGCGGTGCTGGTTGCGCCCCTGCATGGTGCTGCGGTAGAAGACCTGCAGCGCGCCGCCCAGCAGCCGCTCGTACAGCGCGGCCTGCACTTGCGATTGCGGTGGCACGCGTGGGAGCAGGGCAGGGCAGTTCTTTGCTACAAACTACATTCTGATACACTCACCCCCCACCCTGTCCCATGAGACCTTGCTGGCTCCCACTGGACTTGAAATGTAATTGAATGATTGAGTATGTGGCAGAGTCACCAGAAGCCAGCAGCTGACACACGGTGCGCCCTCGGGGGGCATGATGCGCTCAAACTGCCCCAGGCGGGTGTCCCTTCCCCTCCCAGCTTCTCTGCTAGAAGAACCCGAGCTTTCTGCTCCTGCCCAGCCCACCTGCTCCGGGTCATTGTCGGGCGGCATGATGCGATCAAACTGCCCATGGTGGGCGTCCTCATACGCACGCTGCGCCTCCTCCCACTCAAGGGTGCCCCGCTGCGGCTCCGCCGCCGGGCCCAGCAGGGCGCAGCCAGCGCCAGGGCTGGTGCAGGCGCTGGTGGGGGCGGTGCCCCGAGGGGCGCCAGGGCTGACGGCGCCGGGGCAGCTGCCGGGGCCGGGGCTCAGTGCACCGGGGCGGAGGTCAGCGCCGGGGCTCACCGCGCCAGGGCGGCCACCGGAGGCATCCAACGGCACGCCAGCCATGCCAAGGGGCCCCGGTGATGTCGGCACGCTGGCGCCAGCTGGCGTCCAGGCGGGCTTGCTGGACAGGCCTGCTGCTCCTGGCGAGCTCACAGGCCCGACCCCCGCTGCGTGTGCCACGCATGCCGCGTGCCTGTTGTACAGCCGGGTCAGCGTGCTGCGATCCCGTGCCTGCAGCTCCGCCCGAATCCTGTCGGGCTGCACACCGGCCAGCGCTAGCGCCTGCGGCAGCGGCATGTGTGGCGGCAGGGTCAAGCTCTAAGGGTGCAAGCATGAATTATACTAACCACCAGGGACAAGCTAGACATCGCCCAAAAGGCGGTGCCAGGTGGCAGGCCGCCAGCAGCTGGAGCGTTCAGGAGGCAGCGGTAGCTAGCGATGGAGTGTCAGAGACGCACCTCCCGCACCAGGCGTGATTTGATGTCCAGATCCAGGGGCGTGTCAGTGGTCAGAGAGGGCGAGTGGTTGACCTGAACGGGGGGGAGAGGACAGGGGTGGGTGGCAAATGAGTACACTGTGCAGGGGTGTGGTGCCTGGGTGCAGCGAGAGTGAGGGACGAGGCGGGGCAGGCGTCAGGCGTGCATGGTGACTCAGCAAGGGCGGCTCCTTGTTAGAGTTGGTGGGCCAGGGAAGAAGCAGGAAGGCATCTAGACATGGCAGGAGACCACAGGCTCAACCAGTCTGGTGAGGCACAGGGGCGGCTGGACGGTGCATAAGGGACGGGGCGGGCACGGCAGGCGTGGGGAGTTGGCAGTCATCCTCGCCCCAACCCATAAAGACAGCCCATAGGCGAGCAGATGGGCAGCATGAGCAGCCCATAGGCCTGTATCCGGCAGAGCCGCTGATTGATCGGAAGTCGGCGGCGCACCTCCAGCAGCCAGGGCCGCATGTCCTCATCGATCAGCACGTCGTAGCCCAACAGCTGCGGGCAGAAAGAAGGAAGTGACACACATGTACTATCCGTATGCGATCCAGCGAGAGGAAAATGCACATGGGTGACGGGAAAGGAGGTGGGTGCACAGGCACACTGACACAAGGCACCAGGAACTAGCGGGTTGCACAGAATTAGGAAGCAGGGCAGGCAAATGCCAGACGTGAGCACTAGCAAGCACAGCAGACACGCAACCCTTCACCCACCTCAAAGCAGGTCAGCCCGTCGTCGTCCGCCTTGGTGGCACAGTCGTACTGCAGCGGGTGCATTGGAAGAAAGAGCAGGCATTCACCGAGCGGTCGAATGCAGAGCGGGCGGGGCAGCCATCTGCGCTTCCCAGCACAGCCGTCTCTGTCCTCCCCCCTCCCCACTCTTCTGCTCTTGCCTGGTATTGCAGCATCGGCTGCGCCGCGATGACTGTCTTTACCACGATGTGCGCCACCTGCCGCCACAGCTCTTCAAAGTCGTGCCCCTGCGTCGCCATCCACTCTGCAAACGCCGTGATGGTCCACTTGCTGCCCGTCCCCGCGTTCTCCGCATCCCTGGGAAGTGGGGTGGACAGCAAACAGGGCGTGCAGAGGCTGAAGGCGAGGGTGGCGTTGAAAGTGAGAGGCTCCCAACAAGCCGACCCTCACCAGAATCTCAATAACAGCTGCTCTATCAGGTCACAAACGCCCAAACCTGATAACCCTTAAATCCTAAACCCTCCTATCGGGCCACCAGGCTCAACTGGCCAAGCTCCCTTGCAGCGAGGGCCAAATTGAGCATCCTGCGGAGCACTTGTGCCCATCACAACACAGCCAAACGGACCCAGTTGAACTGCGCATCCCCCCGGCAACCCGTGGCAAGCCGGCTGGCAGGGTCCCGCCCCCCCCCCCCCCCCTCACTGGTTGAAAACGAATGCCGGGTTGTGCTTGTTGACAGCGTAGTTGGTGAGGTGGGCGTATGCGTTGTTCAGGTTGCCGGGGCCTGGCTGCTTGTACGGCTCGGTGCAGAAGCGCACCAGGCCCTCGCGGCACAGGAAGATGCGCAGCGGGTTGCAGCAGCTGGAGGGCAGGGGCAGGAGGAGGTGCAGCAGCGCGTGAGCAGCAGAGAGGCAAGACAGAATGCAGCAGCAGCTGGAGACGGGCAGGCCTTTGGCTTACAATTCAACAATTAGTTCGCTCTGCTCGAACTCGTCTTTCAAAAAAGACAAAATCTCCTGCTTTTCACAGAGCAGCAAACGGGGGCAAGCGCCGCAGTGTGGCAGCGCCTTGCACGTACAGCGCAGGGCAGCGCTGCGAAGGGTGACAGCTGGCAGTGTGCATTGTGTGCACCGCAGCGCAGCGCAGCTCACCGTACAAGCACGTAGATGCGCAAATCGAATTTCCTTCCGTCAATGAGCAGGGGGCGGTCAATGTACTGTGAGGCAACAACCTGCAAAAAAAAAAAAAAAAAAGGAGGCAGAAGGAAGGGTCAGGGGAGGTGTGAGTGGGGAGGATGCGTGTGAGGCAAGGGCGAACTGCGGGTCATAATAAGGGTATGCATGTGCCGGGCTCCTTGAATTGAACCACATGCAATCATGCTCCACCCGTCACGCTTGCGTGCCAATCCCAAGGCACGCTGCTCCGTAAGCACGGCAGCACCCACATTTTCGTGGTCAAAGGTGGGCAGTGCATTGGCGGCCTGGGTGGCCGTCTGCACCAGCTTGATCCCACGACCCTGCACACAGGCAGGGATGGACAGCAGAGGCAAGCTCTGTAGGAAGGCATGCCCCCCAACTCACCCATCAGCCACCAGGTGTGTTGGCTGCCAGCTGTGCCTTGATCCTTTTTCTTTGCTACAAACTACATTCCGATACACTCACCCCCCACCCTGTCCCACGAGACCTTGCTGGCTCCCCCTGGTTGAAATGTAATTGATTGATTAATCAAGCGTGGCAGAGGTAACCCTACAGCACCCTCGTGCCTGCCTGCCTGCCTGCACCCACCTTCACGGCTGCCACTCACACATCCGCCTCCCATGGGAGCCATTTCCAGCGGCACGCCCTCACATCGCGCACTCCCTCGCACCGCGTGGCAGAGGTAACCCTACAGCGCACTGCAGCCACTGCCAGCGGCATGCCCCAATCATCGGCCACCACCTCTCACCACCCTCCCATTGGCCAATACATCGCACCGCCCTCACATCGCCTGCCACCTCGCACCGCCCTCCCATCGGCAAATACATCGCACCGCCCTCACATCGCGCCCTCCCTCGCACCGCCCTCCCATCGCCCACCACCTCGCACCGCCCCACCCACCATGCTGCCATTGTCCAGCTTCAGGATGAACGTGGGCCGCCTGCCCCCCTCTGCTGCCACCGCTGCCCCCGCCGCTAGCTCCGCCTCAAATGCCTCGCTGTGCTCCGGCAGCAGAAAGGTGGGGGGGGCAAAATCGTATGCCTCGGGGAAGAGGGACCTGCAGGAGGGGTGAATGGAAAAAGAAACAGCAAGCAGTGGTGCCCAGGATGAATGATACATGGGCGTGTAGGCGTTGCCATCAGGACAACGGCTGCCTGCGGTGCCGCCGCTTCACAGCTGCGGCCACCCTGCGCCACAGCGTGCACAGCAGCAGACCCTGTGCCGTGGCCCCAGCGTCAGACCACCTCCTGCAGCTTGCCTCATGGCTGCCAGGTTGCGTGCCAGCGCCTTCTTCCGTGCAATCTCCAGCACTGTAGAGTGGGGGAGTCATCAGTACAGATATGTGATGCGAACAGCAGAGATTATGAACTTTTCAGTCAACGCGTGCTGCCTTCACTCGCAAGGCTGCCTCGCCCGTGCCTATACTGCAAAACGCCTGGCGACACATGGCATGACATAACACAAACCCCTATAACCATGAACGTCGACAGGTACAACCGGAAGCGCTACTCACTGCCAGGGAAGTGGTTGAGCTTCTGCGGATCAGGCAAGCAGGCAGGCGGGCGGGGGGGCAGGGAAGGAAGAGCGGCGTGGGTAGGGGCCAGCAAGGCAGCAGTTTAAGAGGCTGTGAGCGGCTGATGTAGACCCAAACATGATGCAGGCATCAAAATCACGTGCTTTGAAAGAATGCCCTGCTTCTTGTGAGAGGTCTGAATACAAGCGCCGGCGACCAGGTGTCGCCGGTTGCACCCCCGCACGTGGGTGCTGGGCTGGGTGCACACCTGGGGCCGTGACAGCCGCACGAGGCGCTCCGTGCCGGCGCTGGTGTCGCACCAGTGCACGTGGGCATCCTCATCGTCCGTCTCTATCCAGCCCAGCTGCCGCTGCACCACGCGCACTGCGACAGGGCAGGCGGACGCGGCTGGCGGGTCCTTCAACAGCACAAGTCGGGGCAAGCAGACGGGCAGCATGCAGGCGGCCGGGCTGGCAGGCTGGTCGGGTGGTTGCAAATTCCACCTGACACGCTTACGACTGCCACACTTTTGACTGTACTCACGGACTGGGTACTTGCAGGTGGACAGGTTGATGCGCAGCACAAAGCGGCGGTGCCCGCCTGGGGAGGCGTCTGGCGACACCGCCAGAGAGGCGCCGCTGCTGCTGGTCTGCGGGCTGCCCGGCTCGCTCCAATCATACGACATCGCGCCGACTTCCGGGGCTTAGCGCGCGGGGCGACGAGAGCCGGAACTTCCGCGACGCATAACTGGCCCCTTAGCGAGGGCCCGCGACCGCCTATGGCCTAACAATTGGTGCACTGTGCCGCGGCGGGACTTCGGGAAAGCGCGCGGCTCGTCCAATGACGCCAGGAAGCATGTGATTACCGCCACGTCAGCGGCGGCGGCTGAACACCGGCTTGAAACTCAGCTTGAAGCTACTTATAATCATACGTACATGGATTTACAATCGTTTATTAATACTTAAACGAAAAAATACATGGATAAAGTGCGACACCCTTGCCAACCGCCCTCATCTGCTGAACCCTCGAGTAGCCGTTCTTTCACCGCTTTTGCCGCCACTCAAATCAAAAATCAAATTACATTTAACGTCTATGGAGCCGGTTAGGTCTCACGCTACAGGGGAGATTTGTTGGGGTGATTGAGGCAAGCAGGTGCGGGTCGGGCAGTGTCGGTGGTTCTTCGTCTAAAGCCCCCATTCTTCGGACTGCTCACCCCAGCTCCATGCCGGCGCTTATGCCGCCTGCAGAAACGCCTTGCCCTCAGGAGTATCCTCCAATTCCGGGTAATCTGTGTAGCCTGGAGCGCATGGCACAGGGAGGGAAGTAGAGAGGTGGAGGCCAGCGAACAGGGGCGCTGGTGAGCATGCACTAGCGGTGCGCACCGCTAGTGTTGCCAGAGCAGGCAGGCGCGTGTAGTCCAACCGTTGCAGCAACGCTCTATGCTTGTTGGCCGAGGAAAACCGCCCCTCTAGGCGCCCAAACACCCCCAAGGGGCGCATGTAAACACCCCCTCCCCTGAACGCAAGGCCCTGCCTGCTGACGGAGCCATCCCACCCACTCATCCGGTCGCCCTGGTTGCCTGCTCGTGCCCTGCCCAGCACTCACCTACCCACACCCCCATCCGGCATTGCCTGTACACCGCAGCCCCTGCCTCACCCACCCGCCTGCCCTCGTCCTCACCCTTCACATCCTGGGCGTAGAAAGTGTCTCGGTCGTACTTGTTGAGGGGCGCTCCCAGTGCCAGGCGGCGGGCGAGATCGGGTGTGGAGATGAAGTATCGCCCAAACGCCACCGCGTCCACGTGGCCTGCAGGAGGACATCGTTTGTATGGGGGTTGTCAATAAGGATAAACAACAAGACGGCAACGACGGCTTACAGTGGCATGCACAGTTGAGAGGCATAGTTGCCAACAGGTCAGCTCGAGATGTGGCTTTGACAGGCCGTGGGGCAGCATCATGAACCAAACACCCAAAGGGGCGCCAGCCGCACGGAACAGCTGCCGGCCTATCAGCGCGCTAACCATGGTCAGTGCAAGCACCCACCTGCTTGCACCGCTTGCGCCGCATCCGCTCCCTTGTACCCGCCAGCGGCGATGATCTGACCCGTGTACACCTGCACAGGCCACGTAGGGTCGTGCTGGGCAATCACACACACTGTGTAGAAGGATCGCACAACAAGCTGCTCTAGTACGCCCAGCGTGGCGCAAGTGCATGGCAGGCAGTGGCACCGCGCTCGCAGGGCAGAGGGCAGGCGGGGCAGTGGGCAGGGCACCAGGCAGGCAGGGCAGGGGACGCAGGGCCCTTGCGCCGGCAGCCACAGAGCCGTGCTGCAGACGCATGTCAGCCAACGGCCCTCGACAACAGGACCGGAGCGGGCACCCCTCTGGTCGACCAGGGCAGGGTGAAAGCAGTGTCAAAGCCGGGTCAGCACACCCCAGCAGGCCCAGCACACCAATTCGCACACAGCACACCACAGCACACCACAGCAGTAGTTCGACAGCCCCGCCGCAGTCGGAGGGAGCGAGCCGATAAGCACACACAGCAGGCCCAGCGCACCTGGCGGGAGTTGGCCCCAGCTTTGCAAAGCATGCCAGCCCAGCACACCACAGCACACCACAGCAGGCCCAGCGCACCTGGCGGAAGTTGGCCAGCGTGTCGGGGCGGGCCCCCGACATGTTGAACACCGTGCCGTCATCCGACCGCGGCTCGACCAGGTGCACAAAGCTCAGGCCAAACCTGGCAGAAAAGTGTTGCACGTTGTAGGCAGTGGAAAGCAGTGGGGGGTGGGTCAGGAGAGACAAGCGGTGATGATGAGGGCGTGCACATGGTGCCGCACCACACACGCTGCCGCACTACACATATGGGGCAGCCAAGCGAGCCTTCAAGCAAGCAGGCGCACCGCCATGTGTGCCCCCGCTGCGCGTGCACCAGCCAATTACTGCCCGCCTGCATGTGCACTGCCATGCGCGCCCCTCTTGCACGCGCACTGCCATGCCTTCCCCCCGCGCGTGTGCACCGCCCTGCCTGCCTTCCCCCTTGCACTCGCTGCCGCTTCCCGCTCAATGTACCACCACTCAGTTGCTGTGCGTCATCATGATGTCGCGGGCGGACCTGCCAATGCATGGCTGGCCCCTGCCCGTGCACCGCCCCCCTTAAACGCTTTTGCCGCCAAGCTTTGTGACACACACCCCGCCCTCACTTGTTGAGCTCTGTGAGCAGGTGTGTGTAGGTGGCGTAGGTGGTGGGGCAAGGGGTCATCAGATAGTGGCCAAACGGGCTGCAGGGGTGGGGGAGGGGGGCGGCAGGTTGAGGGATAAACGGGGGACGTGGGCAAGGGGGTGCGCATGTTAAGACTGGCAGAGAGCGATTATGTGGGGCAGGGGGTCGCCAAGTTGTGGCAAGAGGGGCTGCAGGCAGGGGGAGAGGCGCACAGGGTAGGGGGCGGGGGGGAGGGAGGTTTAGCATGGATGCACGAGGGGGACTGAGGCAATCGGGTGCACAGAAGACTCGTGCGCAGAGCTGTCTGACGTGCCGGAAGTGAAGTTCATAGGTGCACCAGCTCCTCTCCGGCGCCTCCCCGCCCCTCCCCTCCCCTGTTCCTCTCCATTCCTAACGAAGGTCCAGGCCCTGCTCACCTGTGCCGAATGGCGACCTGCACAGCAGGCAAGCAGGGAGGGTGGCAGAAGGGCGGCAGCATGGCAGTGAGAGCGGGAGCTAGCTGAGCAGTTTCACACACTTGAGTCCGTGGTGCATCCACACCTATGCTGCATGCCCTTGTTCCGACGCCGCTAAAGTGCACCACACACCCCGCACAACGCACCAACCCACATCCAGACCCCCCGCCCCTGCTCTGCCCCACTCCCTGCCCACACAGACCTTGCCCGCCCACCCCACCGCCTCACTAGTCCACAACAATCAGGCCATCCCAGAACTCCAACAGCACCGTTCCGGCCCCTGCCCCGCCAAGCGCACCTTGCCCGCCGACCCCACCGCCTCGCACACCGTCTCCACTATTTCCAGGGCGAATCGGCACCGGTTCTCGATGCTGCCGCCGTACTCGTCCTGCCGCTGGTTGCTCAGCGAGTTGAGGAACTGAGCGGGCGGGAAAGGAGAGATCAGGCCAATGGGGTGTGGCTCTGTGGGCAGCGGCAGAGGTGGGGGCTTGGGGGAGGGTCCAAACGTGTGTTCTGAGTCTTGCACCGGCAATCACAACCCAGACACAACAATGCGCTGCCCGTCCGCAGTTTACTGCCTGGCCTGTCCGGCACGCCACCATGCCGGTGCCGAAGAAGAAGAAGAAGAAGCTTACGCCTTTCAGCGTAGGTTGAGGAAAGCAGCGAGGGTGTCGCGCGGGGCATGGTGCAGATATGGGCCTTCCTGCTGCCTGCCTTGCCAGGGGGGATGTGAAAAACTGTACCGACTGGACTAGACTGCTGCCGGCCTTGCCAGGGGATGTGAGCTGTACCGACTAGACTAGACTAGACTGCTGCCGGCCTTGCCAGGGGATGTGAGCAGTACCGACTAGACTAGACTGCTGCCCGCCTTGCCTGGTTGATGATGTACCCGCTGGCCCCGTGGATCTCCACGCCGTCACACCCCACCGACATTGCGTTCTTGGCCGCATCCCTGCGGGCGAGAGGTGGAAGGGGCGGCGTTCAGTGGCGCAGATGAGCAGCAGTGCGGGAAATGTCAGAGGAAAGGCAGCCAACAGACCCCCCCCCCCAGGAACAGCTGAGCTGCCTATCAGACCCGGCCCACTGCAGCGAGAGGGGCGCTGCTGGTGCCGGTGGGCGGTGGCGCAGCAGCAAGAGCGGGGGCTTTAATGTGTGTGTTTTCACTGTTTCAAATCAGACCCAGTCCACTGCAGCGAGAG
>JTEE01000005.1:282826-296114 GCA_002896455.3 Chlorella sp. ArM0029B | reverse complement strand
CAGCAAGAGCGGGGGCTTTAATGTGTGTGTTTTCACTGTTTCAAATCAGACCCAGTCCACTGCAGCGAGAGGAGCGCTGTTGGTGCCGGTGGGCGATGGCGCAGCAGCAAGAGCGGGGGCTTTGATGCGTGTGTCTTCACTGTTTCTAAAAGGGGAATCTCAATGGCATGTTCGCCCAGCGCGCAGCATGATGACAAACGTAATAAAGCGCGCAGGCGGGTGCCTGTTCGCCTCCCTGCCTGTCGCCCACACCTCACGGATCCCCTGCCAGGCAGTACGGCAGCAACGACGCCAGCCGCAGCTCCCCGGCAGGCACACGACCCTACACTGTCTTCCCCCTAGCGGGGGCCTCACACCCGGGGTGTCAGTGTTTGTGAAAGCCTCTCCCACCCACCCCCGCCTCACCCAAATGACTTCACCACCTCCCGGATGTCTGCGGTGGTCATGGCCCGGGGGGTGGGGTAGTCATACAGCTGCGGGGAGTAGCACAGGGCAGGTGGGGAGTCATGGCCGGAGGGGTAGGGTAAGTTTACAGCTGCGGGGAGAGGCGCAGGGCAGATGGGGAGTCATGGCCCGGGGGGTGGGGTAGTCATACAGCTGCGGGGCGGGGCACAGGGCAGGTGGGGAGTCATGGCCAGAGGGTTAGGATAATCGAACAGCTGCGGGGCGGGGCACAGGGCAGGTGGGGAGGCAGGCGCACAAGGGTGGGTGACAGACTCTTAGGACAGTCTTCTGTGCTTCTTTGTGCAAGAGTAGCAAGGTCAGGCGGAGGGCAGACTGGTAGGCACCGCTGCCATCTCCGGTGCAGCAGCACTTGGAGCAGCTCAATGGTACCAACACATGACTCAAATAGGTGAGCACAGTTGAAGTACAGTACGATTGTCGATTGCACTGCCTCACTTTGACAGGACAAGTACTGGTAGCGCTGGGCACCTGATAGTCCCTGGGAAACAGGTGGGCTCGATTGAAATGAGGGTTTATAGGGTTTAGGGTCCTACCTATCCTACCTATCCTACCTATCTTACCTGAAACCCTACCCTAACCCTGACACATGTAATGCTGTTTTGCACAACGATGACATGTGGGAGCGCACCTGATAGTCCTTGGGAGACATCACCTTCTCGCCCGTCGTGATGGGCAGGGCGGAGGGCGCCATGGGGGGGCTGCCCTCGGGCTGGTAGTCTGCACACCCATACAACCCACCCACAGAAAGTGGAGTGAGTCAGCAAAGAGCACATGAAGTGAGGCAGCAGGTACACCCATGTGCGGCTGCATGCGGGGTGTGTCGGGAGGGCTGCGTGAGGCGACATGCTGCACCCTGCACCTCCCCTCCCCTGGGCGACTGACTGACTGACTGATGGTGGGTTACACGGCATGCCCAGCACAACGTCTGCTGCTCAATGAATCAATGCATCAATCAAACCGGCCTCCCCTGGCCATGCGGGTGCAAGCAGACACCCTCACAGGGCCCACCTGGGTGCGAGGCACGGCCGCAGTGCCAGAGCTGCATGAAGAAGACGCCCCCCTTGGAGTGCACGCCCTGCACACACACAGAGAGCACACAGAGCACACAGAGCACACAGGGCACACAAGGTCGCAGTCGGTGGGCGTGGCCTAACACCACTGTGGATCATGGGAGAGCCCGCCTTGGTGTGCACACCCTGCGCACAGAGTGGCACAGCGTGATGCACTGAGCACGTCTGGTGGGTGCGGATTGGCACCACAGTAAATCATGGATGTGCAGGCATCAGGCCCACTGTTGCATACAGCAACATGCTGTGCCCCCCGTGCCAGGCACCGCTTGCAGGTGGCGGACAGCAGCATGACATGTGCCTGGCAGGCGTGTGAGAGCCCGGCCCCAGCCGCTGGCGGCAGTAGAGGAGGATGCCGGCAGGTAGAGGAGAGGAACTGTTCCTCTTTTGAAGCCCCCCACGCTACGCACAGCAAGCAAGATCATATCGGTGTGCTGAAAAGTCGAGCCACACGCTTGCCAGGCAGCATCCACTCACTGTACTGGGAAGCCAAGCGCTGCACACATGTACACACCCTGCAGCCCGCCCAGCCGCAACGACACTAAACAAGCGCACCTTGACCACGGGCTTCCACGCCTCGAGCGACTCCGGCAGGTAGATGGTGGGGGTGCATGGGTAGCCGTGCGCTGTGGGGCTCACACAAGTGGCTTCAGACACAATCAAGCCACCCTCTGTGGCCCGCTGGCTGTAGTATTCAACCGTGCTGGCGGCAGGCACGCCCCCGATCGCCCTGCAGGCAGGCAGGCAGGCAGCGGGGAAGCAAGCAGCGGGGCTCAGGCAGGCAGGCAGGCAGGCAGGCAGGCAGGCAGGCAGGCAGGCAGGCAGGCGGGCAGGCAGGCAGGGGGACTCAGGCACACGCAGAGCGCCCGATGCCGCCCTCTGGAGGCTCAGCTCTAGCGTGTGCAGTGACCGGGGGACAGTGCAAAGCAGAAGGCACACCGTCGTCACCCCTAGCACTTCATCCCTCGCAAGCTCAGTGCGTGGAGAGCTGCAGTAGCATGAACACAGGCCTCTTAACCACAGCAGGCAAGCCACATGTGTACAGCGTACGGCAGCAGCTGCTGTGCGCGTTGCTGCACATGCGGCCTGCCGGGCAGTCCCCCACACGCCTGTCTGAAATTCCGTTGCCACCACCCCATTCTAGAAAAAGGTCGCAGATACCTCTACACCCGCAGGCCCTTGCTATGCCAGCCTGGCTGCCTGCCTGAGGGACAGTCCTGCACGCTCCGCCGCACCTACCTGCAGCGGGTGAGTGGTGCCATGACCACACGGTGTGCCAGCTCCACATCTCCAATCTTCAGGGGCTGGAAGAGCGCCTCGGTGCCTGATGCAGCCGCCGCTTTCGTGAAGTCAGCGGCAGTCGCCTGCTCCGCGCGCACAGAGCAGACCGTCCGGCAACGCCGCAGGGTGGCGGCGGCGGTAGTGCCGCGGCGGGAGCCGCAGGCTGTCTGCCGGCCCGCGGCAAAGCTACCAGGGCTCTGTCGGGCGCAGGAGAGCGGCATGGTTGCGACTGAGGGGCCCTTTGGTGGCGAGGGTTCTTGTGGGTGTGTCGGTTCACCCAAGTCACAGCCAACCCAGAGAGAGGTCAAGCCTGCTCAAATAGACGGCTCGCCGCTGAGATCACCAAAAGGATGACGGCACGAAAGGAACAAAACCACCAGTGGGCAGGGTTCTTTTCGAGCCTGAGAGGGAGTTGCACTCGTCGATCTTGCTCACTGTCGTATAGCCGAAGCACGTTATATCATTAGAAGAGCAACCCTGGTCCCTAGTCCCAACTCGGTGACCGCGGCCGGCGGCTTGTTCCCCTGCCGATCTCATCATGACAGAAGTAGGGGAACCTGTTGATGTCAAACTAACCGTGCAAGCCAGCCGGCATCGCATGCGGCGTGCCACCGCCGCGCTGCCGTTTGGATCACTTGCCGCCTGTGCCGTCGCCAGCGCTCAATGTTCTTCCCCCGCCCGTCCGCTTACCCGCTGCCCCTGATCTGCAGTCAAGTGTGGAGCAGCTGCGCCAGCAGCTGCAGCTAGAGCCTCACCCCGAGGGCGGGTTCTACAAAGAGACGTTCCGGGACAGCCGGCAGCTGGCGGGGGAGAGCGGCGGCGGGCGGAGCGCCAGCACAGCTATCCTCTATCTGCTGCCTCGAGGGGCCAAATCGAAGCTGCACAGGCTGGACTCCTCGGAGTGCTGGCACGCCTATCTGGGTGGGTGAGGAACTAAGGATCGCTACGAGTGCAGCTGGGTGGGTGTGTGGGGTGGGGTTGGGCGGTTGACGTGTGGAGCTGCCGCGGGCCTGTCCCAACGCACTAATACCGAAGTAGTAGGTATTTCTCCAGCAGCCCCCGGGCACGGTCACTCCACCGCGTTTGGAAATGGCCTGGCTGCCTCCTTGTCAGGTATTGCAAGGCCAGGTCAGAACCACGCCTGCTCGCACCTCTGGCCCACCCCTTCCTCTGCAGGCGGGCCGCTCACAATAGTGGAACTAGATGCGGCAGCGCCCGGGCACGTGCGCACCACTGTGCTTGGGCATGACCTGGCGGCCGGCCAGCAGCTGCAGCACGTGGTACCGCCCGGTACCTGGTTTGGAGCGGCGCCCGGAGATGCCACGGACTGGGCGCTGGTGGGCTGCACAGTGGCGCCAGGTGGGCATTTAGTTACATTTAAAAGGTGGGCATTTAGTTACATTCAAAGGCGCCAGGTGGGCATTGCACCAGTTACTAACAACGTTTGAGCCAGAGGTAGTGCTGGAACCACCAAGTTGCGTGCCATTTATACGGCCTTGGAGAAGGTGGGCGTGATTCTGTGTGTGTGTGTTTCGTGCTGTGAAGGAGCATGTGGGGCTATAGAGGCTGTTGGGGCTGGGGCACTGGTGGGCTGCACTGCGGCGCCAGGACAAGATCCTCCTATCAGGGCTGCTTGCCGGTTCACTTTCGCAGTATATTTCCGCGCGCTAGTCTTGCCACACAGGCCCTTGGCAAGCAAGCGCTCGAGGGGTGCACGCTGGAAGTGGGTGCCATAACGCAGTGAGGGGTTGTGGGGAGTCACCTGTGCTTCGGTCCAAGCACACAGCGCTGTGTATGGTTCGCCAGTGATGCGCCCCAACTGTGGCTTTGCAGGCTTCGAGTTCTCGGCATTTGAGTTTGGGGACGAGGCGCGCCTGCTGGCAGACTTCCCTTTGGCTGCTGCCTGGATCAAGCGGCTCATGGCAGAGTGACGGGTGAGGTGACAGGGCGCAGGCCGCCCTGCCAGCAGGCTGCTAGGCAGGTCGCAGGCGCAGGCGAGCGCAGCAACGACGCTGCGGCGCGACGCCTGACCGGCTGACAGCGGGTGAACCGCTTGTGCAGCGCAGCGCAAGGGGGTTCATGAGAGGCGCAGCCGGGCTGAGTGAAAAGACTGGCCAGGTAGAGGGTGGCTAAGTGTGGTATTGGTTACTCTAAAATTGAGAAGTCAAAACGTGCGGGCGCTGCATGTGCGGGCCACCGCCGGGCCTGCCAGCCTGCCTGCTTGTGCTGTGGCTGCGTGACGCATCCCGGCCAGGCCCACCACAGCCCACTCGCACATGCACCTGGACCACAGAGCAGGCAGGCAGGCAGGCAAGCCGCGACCCTGGCTGCCCCCGCCCAGCGCCGCGGCCCTACCTGCATTGACTCCCTCCCCTCCCCTGCGCTTACTCACCTGCCCCCTCTCCCTTCCCCTGCCCTGCCCCTTCGCCTCCATTGTCTCTGCAGCCCGCGGTGCGGGACATGCGGGTGGAGAACACCGGCATCCCACCGCTGCCCAGCCAGGCACCGCGGCGGGAGGCGGCCAGCGGCGGCGGCCTGTTTGGCCGCAACTGGTGAAGGCTGCAGCGGCTGAACCACCAGTTAGGGCACAGGGATTGGCGCGCTGCGCATGCATCACGTCAGTGCAGCTGCTGACCGAGCAGCAACGCCCAGCAGCAGCCGGCCGCCGCTCCCCCTTGCTTTCGGCAAACCCTGAACCCCACCGGGCCGGCGCCCCCACCACCTGTGCCCGGGGCAAGCAACGGCCCTCTGTTGTACGATTACCAACCCTGCCGCCCACCCCACTCTGGCCCACTCTGTGCCCCTCCTCCCTTCTTCCTCGCGGCGTTGCATGGTCTATGTCTCCCCCTCTTAAACTGCTGTGCCGATCTCCTCTTCTTCCCCCGGCACTCTCCCCGCCCTCTAAGCTCTAAGCTCTCCCTTTGTTGTTGTTCGTCCTGTGGCTGGCAATGCTTGACGACCGCAGGCACACTCTCTCTACCCCCCCCCCCCCGCCATGACTCGGCGCCAGCGCGGCGGGAGCGACGTCTTTACCCCCCATTGTTTCAGATGCAAGCCACCACGCACCCTCTCTGCCTTCCTACTAGCGCACTCCTTCCAGCAGCATGCTCACTCACGTGTGAACCACGTGGCAAGAGAGGGCAGACAGGCAGTGGGGTGTGCGGAGCAAGGCAAACGGCAGACTGGGCAAGCTGCATGCTTTATTGATGGCCAAGACAGGCACACAGACATCAACAAGTGGGCAAGTGCGTGCCTGTTTAAAAGTGCATGGGTGCTGGTTGCCGGCTGGCGTTGATGAAAGCAGGTGCCCGCTCCTGCCCACCTCTTGTATCGGGTGCCTTGCCCCATGCCAACACAGGCCTACCTCCCTGGTGTTAGGGACGCATGCACTGGCGAGCCCTGATGTGAACAACATGGCGGGAAGAGTCGGATGCGCAGCGTTTTCATAGTTAGAGTGCAACAGGTCAGGAGCAGGCACAGCAGAGAGAGAGCATGCAGGCGGGCAGTTGGCAAGGGCGGAGGGGGAGAGTTGGAAATCAAATGCAGAGCGGAGCGAGGCGCATGGGGGCAGTTGGCAAGGGCACAGGAAGAGACTTGCAAAGGAAGGCAGAGGTTGAAAGAGGCACTTGGAATGAGGCAGGCAGTGCTGCTGGCAGGGGTGGTGGCTGAGCYGGCTGGCAGCACGGCATGCGCAGCACGGCAGGCGCGGTGCGACAATTGAGAAGCCACCGTTTAGCCGCGCAGGGCACGCCGTTGGTGCTTGAAGCGCTCTGCTGCCGTCACCTGCTCTTCGGCCTTCCGAACCGCGTCCGACCCTGGCTCAGCCTGCCTGGCCGCCTCCAAAGCCTCGTACGCGTTGCGCCATGCCGCGCTTGCCCGCAGCCACTCTTCTCCCACACGCGCCTCCGCCTGCGCCGGCTGCTGGTCTGCAGCCGCTTGCGCTGCCTCTGCCGCAGCCTCGTGCCCCGCAGCCGCGTTGGCGTACGAGACAGCCGCGGCAGCGGCTGCCTCGGCTGCGGCTGCTCGCGCGCGGGCTGCTGCCGGGGGCGTGCTTGCGGCCACTGGCGGCCACTGAGCGGTTACGGTGGGGAGGGGGGCCGATGCTGGCGCGGGTGACCGAGTTGTAGCGTGCTGCTTGGCTTCGTGCTGGTTGCGCAGTTGTATCCAGGCACGCCTTTCGGCCCTGTACCGTAGATGTTTCTCCATGAACACTTTGTAGTCTTCATAGGGAATGTAGTCTGGGGGTCGTGGTGGCGGCGGGAGGCCGTCGCGGCTGTTGGACTCACAGCGCACCACTCGCCTGTCCCCCCGCCCCGGTACCGCCAGCCGGGACGTTTTTATCACTCGCTGTGGCTGTTTGGGGGGCCAGGCTGACATCCCGCAGAGAGCGAGCATGGCGCCAGCAGGGGTTCCTTGCAGGGAGCGCGCAGGGTTGGCGCGAACAGGCGTGCAAGTGTGTTGCGGCGCGTGTGTTGGGGCTTGCAAGGAAGGAGCTCTGCAGCAGCCCATGCAGCCAGAAACGCAGCACCCAGCACCCGACACGTGGGTTTCCTCGCGCAGCCTCCGTTTGTGCGTCTACCCGGCGTGTACTTGTTGCATGTCAATACAGTTAATACAGTTAATACAGTTAATGCATTAAACGAATGTTATGCGGCGCGGAAAGGGTGGGATGGGCCCCCAAATTGCCTAGATTGCCCCACACCCCCCTAGATGCAGCGGGAGCTGAGCTCTAACAGGGCCTGAATCTCCCAGCATGCCTGTTGGGTTCCAGAGCTCGATGGCGCGCAATTTAGGGGGCCGGTCCAGGCGGCGCAGGTCGCCGTCGACGCTCTCAGAGTCTGCCGCCTGACGCCTGCCGGCATCGCCGTGACGCCTGCAGGAGCCCCGCTGCATGTCATGCTGCCCCTGTGCCATGTGTGTTACAGTCATCCCGCAAAGGAGGCCCTGTTCGACCGGGACAGGGGCGGATAGGCTCCGCCGCGCCGTGCAGGATATATGGAGAGAGTGGGTGGATAGGCACAAGCACATGTGCACAAACATACAAGAATCAAAGCAACTTTGTACGAACAAAGCTATTGCAACTGCTGGCAGCTCTTTGCGCTAGGCAGGGTGAGAAGCAGGCGAAAGCGTGGGGGACATGAGCGCCATGTGCCTCACATCACAGTTGCATTGGGTGCACATCACACATGGTTGTGCGCCAAAGCCATGGATGGGCGGGGATCYAGCCCATCGCAGCTGCTGGCCCTGCACTGCTCGCACTCCTCTCCGCCGCTGGTGCCGTATTGAAAGGCATCACTGGCAGATTGGCCCTCGTGGGCACCTCATCCCCGTGTAGGCTCATAATGGGTTTGCAATGGTACCAGTGTCGCAACAGACTGGTGCCGCAAACAGACAAAGCGCAGTGCCGCAGGCTTCCACAAAAATAAAAGAAAAATGCCGCCAGGCACCGGTCGCGGCGACCTTGCGCCGCCGGGTGCAGCGTTCCAGGCGTGCAAGGGCAGCCCTCCCCCCTCCACCAAGCCCACCCCGGCTGAACATGCCTGGCGAGTCAGTGGCGGTTACAGATCAGCCTGCTTCCATGTCACTCGTCATTCAGAGAACCGGGGTTCCAGGCGGGCGTGGGGGCTGTGCAATATGGAAGGCAGGCGACGGGACCAAAAATACAAGCAGAAAGAAACGGAGTGGGCGGGGAGACAAGAGCGAGAGAAGGGTAGGGAGGGAGGTTGCGAGGCGCGTGCCACAGGAGGGGGCGGGGCGGGGCGCCACAGAACATGGCAGCAAGTGCGCGCCGACCCCCAGCGAGACTGTACCCGGAAGTTGATCGGGCATACAGCTCAGCGGAAGTTGAGCGGGCACTGGCGGCACGGAGGGTGTAGCGAAAGGCAGGCGTGCGGGACAAGTTGAGCGAGAGGCGGCTCAGAGGCCGAGGGAGGTCACGCTGCCGGCGAGCTCCGCTGCCTGCGCCGCTCCCGCCCCGCTGTTGCGCGCCCCACTTGCCAGGCCGGTGGTGAGGAAGCCAAACACCAGGAAGGGCTGCATGGGGGGGCAAAGCAGGCAATGGCAGGCGGGGGAGAGGCAGAGAGGTTGGGAGGGCGAGGCTGTGCAGCGTGGGGGCAGGGCAGGCGGGGGACGGGCAGGGCACTAGAGGGAGGGTGAGGCGATGAACAAAGAGCAGACGGGTGCAGGCATGGGCCGGGAAGGGCAGGGGGCGCGTGTGGGGTGGCGCTCACGTGGCCGAGGTACAAGCGTGGCCGAGGTACAAGCGAAACTGAGCACCCAGTGCTCGTACCTCAGCACCTGGGGGGCGAACGGGCCTTCCACGCACACACACCCCTGCCATACACACCTGCCACCCTCCCACCACACGGCGCACCGCACCAGTGCAGGGGGTGCATTGACCTTGGCGCCACCCTCCCTCCAGCCTCACACGTGCTCCTGACCACACCAGCCAGAGCCGCCGCCCCCGCAACACACAAGCGCATCAACTGGATGCTCAGATGCCTGGCACTTGATAGCGAATGCCTGGCACTTGATAGCGATTGACACCACTCAGCCAAACCACCCGTGCTCCTCATCACCCCAGTTGGAACCCGGGCTGCAAACACATCAGCACAGCAGGGAGCCCACCTGCGCGGATGCCTGCACTTTGACGTCGTTGGCCACCGGGTTGGGCAGGAAGTACTGGTACTGCGCGTATATCTGCGGTACAATACACAGTGAGGAGAAGAGCAGGCAGGGTGAGTGCCACACAGCACAGCGCATCCACTGGACTCACCCCAATGCTGCCCTCCAGAGTTGTAACCGCCCTGCCGCCGCGGGCACGGCAGGCCCTGCCACCTTCCCCGCCCGCCAGGGTGCCTCAAACCCGCTCCCTTGTGAGTGCCTCAACCGACCCGCCCTGACCCGGGCCCCAGCCCCAAGGCTTGCCTGGGGCAGGATGAGTGCCAGCAGCACAGCGCCGTAGATGGGCTGGTTCAGATCAAGGGCCAGGTAGGCGTCCGTGCGCAGCTGCAGCAACAGAAACGGCAGCAGGAATAGAAGATGGTGGGTGGAGTGGGGGGGAGGGGAGGGGGGAGGTTGGCCCCAATGCCAGCTTGGCAGGCCACGCGCTTGGCAGCTGCAGTGGAAGAGAGGAGGAACCGCAGCGCAGCAAGCAGAAGGAAGCGCAGCATAGCAGGCAGGGGCGAGTTGCGTGGGCACACGGTCGGGCAGAGGGCACGCGTGCAGCGCACGGTGGGGGTCCGAAGGCGGGCAAGCATGGATTGACCAGCCAAACAAGCACCTATTCAAGCAGAGCAGCCCTGCTAGCTGGCCCCAGCCGACCAGCCAAACAAGCAGAGAAGGCCGCACCTGGGTGGCGTCAATGGAATCCACCCAGATCCACTTGGTTGTTTCCACAGCAAAGGCAACAGGCAGCGACTGTAGGCCCATTGCGCGGTCGCCTGTGGGGGCGAGGAGCTGTGTGTTTGAGTGTGAGCAGGGGGGCAGGCGGGGGTTGAGGGCGGGCAGGGGGGGGCCAACCAAGGCGGCGGGTGGGGAGGTATGGAAGTGGCCTCTCCGCCTGCCTGGCTGGCAAAAACTTCCCACACAGTACTGCCCTTCACCGTTCATGTCTTTGCTTCCTTCCTTCCGTCCTTCCTTCACCTCCCTCCCTCCCTCCATTACCTCGACAGCCAACCCCCCCTTGTTCCATTGTTCCCTGATGTCTCACCCACCCTCGATCGACTTGAAGTGGTTGACATCGGCGACGCCCAGGCGCAACCGCCCACCGCCAATCCTTGTAACACCCTGCCTTCACTCCTTCCCCTCCCCCCTCCCTCACTCCCAGCCTCAGCGTTGACCCCGTTGCTCATAATGAACCCACCTCCATCGTATCATGTGTTGATGAACCACCCTCGATGGACTTGAAGTCGTTGACAATGGCGATGCCCAGGCCGGCGACGGGGTAGAGCACGGTGAGCACCACGACGTCCGCTGTCAGCGTGCCAAACAGCGCCTGCCAGTCAGCAAAGCAGGGGTGGCAAGGGGGGGCGTTGAATGATGCTGAGGTGGGTTCGGGGGGCAGGGTGCAGGCATGTGCTGTGTCGGGATCAGCGTGCCAAACAGCGCCTGCCAGCCGCCAAAGCAGGGGTGGCAGGGAGGTAGGGTGTGAATATTCGGGACGCTCCTGAAGGGGGGTGCGCCCCGCCCCGGGCAAACCGATCTGCTACAACCGCCCACCCACCACCCCCTCCTCCTCACTAAGCACACCTCCGGGGGAAGTCGAGCAGGCACCGGACGGGGGAGTTCAAGCAGGCACTGGCCGGCGACGACCGCCTGCCAGCCCAACTGGTGCCCCCATCCGCACGACAGTGCCCCAAGCACCCACCTGGCCAGCTCACAACCCGTGACCCGTAACCCGTAACCCCAGCACCCACCTGGCCGGCCCACCAGGGCAGCGCAATGTAGGAGCTGCCCAGCGCATAGTTGCCCGCCCACCCGCTCTGCTTCAGATTCAGCGGAGGCGCTACGGGGGGGCCGGGGCGGGGGGGAGGGGAGGCGGACAGGGGTGTGCTGAGAAAGGCGCGCAGGTGGCGGGCGGCGTTGGGGAGAAGGAGAAGGGGGGCCCAGTGGGCCACAGAATGGAAAGGCTGGCAACATCCCCCCGCTAACGGTCCAGGAGAAGCATTGTTACCTTACACACAAGCACCACACGCAGTCCAGACCACAGAGGCCGACTGCCAGCGCATCGAAATGGCCTTGAATCCCATACAACTCGATCCGAAATGGGGTCCACAGAGCTACACGGCTGAGCGGGACGAAGCATTTAGGCCTAGCAGCCTAAACCTCTGCCAATCTAAACCAGTGCCCGGCGCTTGCTAGGCCTAAGCCTCTGCCAATCTAAACCAGTGCCCGGCGCTCACATGAGAGGAGCACAGACGTACATGAACCCCTGCCAATCCACGCAGTATCAGTGCCAAGCGCTCATCAAAGTAGAGCAACCTCTCTACTCGACTCAGAGCAACCTCTCTAATCGACCCAATGTATTGGTGTTGCATGCTTGTCATCAACCCAGCGCTCACCAGAGTGGAGCAACCTGACCCTTCCCAATCGCACTCGCTTTGCTGTTGTTTGTTTAATGCTTTCATGTTGTTTGTTTACTGCTTTCATGTTGTGTGTTTGCTGCCCCGGGGCTCACCAGAGTAGATGTAGGAGACAAAGGAACCGCCCATGGCCCGCACAGCCATGATGGGGAAGGCGTGGCCTGGTGGGTGGGGGGCGGGGGGAGGGGAGGTGGCAAGGCAGGTGAGGCGACATTCAACCACAACCACACATCATTGCCAGCACCAGAAGGCAGACGGGCACAGTCAGGGATGGGCGCACCGCTGGGGGAGAGTGCACAAGGCGGACAGGCACTTGACTTGCATCGTACAGCGCTGCAGCAACTGAAAAGGGTGCCGCGGATGGCCACGGCGCCCGACTGCCCAGCCATCCACCCCCAACCATCACCGCCCTGCCTCCTCCCCCCCCCACACACACATGTGACCTGCCCCCCAGCCTCACCGCCTCACCTGCCCACCACCACTGCCCGGCCCTGGGCGGCCATCCACCCACCCGAAGGGATGGTGCGGTAGGGCTTGTTGGTGGCGTCAATGTCACGGCCACACCAGTGGTTGATGGCCTGGAGGGGGGAGGGAGAACGAGGAAGAGGTTTGAATGGACGTCCTCGTACTTCACTGGAAGTTTGACAAGAGTGATACGCACTCGAATGGAGGGTTGCAGGGGACAGGGGGGCAGGGGAGTGAGCAGGAGCGTGCCAATGTCGCAATCGTACCACTCGCTGATGGCTTGGAGGAAGGAGGGAGTGGGAGAGGCGGCGTGAAGGGTTTCGGGGGAGAGGAAGATGAGGGGGCATTTTAAGCACACCCTCGCCAATTGCATGCTCCACACATGAACTCCCCACAACCCCGCACAACACACCGCCTAATGTATGTGAACACAGGTCGGTTGCTTGTGCACCTGTGTGTATCCGGTCAGCAGGGGGCCAGACATGACCATGCACAGCAGGCTTCTGGCCACGTTGTCAGGGGTCCACTCAAAGTGTCCAGAGGCGGCGGCACCACACAGCAAGCCTGCAGACGGGGGGAGCGCGTTGGGAGCAGGGGCAGGGGGGCAGGAGCACGGTTGGGATGCGGGGTAAACACAGAGCAGCAGGCCCCAGCCGCCCCGCTTGTGAGGAGGGCTATCAAGAGAAAGCAGAGCCGGCGCGCCGGCGCCACCGCACAGCACGCCTGCAGTTGAGGGAGCACGTTGGGAGCAGGGCACAGCCCATCTACCCACTTCAACCAACTGCTGAGCACCCTCCCCTCCCCACCCAATGGGTAGGGGCCAGATGAGCGGGGCCCACCAGCTGCCCTGATCCCCCTCCCCCTGTGCCTGCACTCGTCACCCCCACCTTGCCTTACGTCCCCTCCCCACCCCACCCCACCCACCCC
>JTEE01000005.1:253942-277099 GCA_002896455.3 Chlorella sp. ArM0029B | reverse complement strand
CTCTCCCCCTCTACCCACCCCACCCCCAGCGCAGAAGTTGGCTGGGTGTAGGGAGCACTGCCAACATTACCACACGGTGCTGCCCACCCCCAACGCAAACCCGCTGGCCAACCATTGATGCCCTCTGCATCCTACCATTGCAGAGACAAGGTCCAGCATCCTGGCATGGCAATTGCGTGGGGCCGCTGGGAAATAGCGGGCAACTACCCCAGATTCAGGGGCCACTGGCAGCCAGACTCCGGGGAAGACTACGGCCCAGCGCCATGTGGGGGGCGTCGCGGCCCAGCGCCAGGCGGCTGGGGCAGGACTTCATGGGGGTCAGGGGTGGAGTGCGGGTGGGAGGTAGCTGGCTGGTGGGAGGTAGAAGGGTTGATTCAACAGGCAGGCGATCTGCGGCGCCCTGGAAGCCTCCTCCAGTCCACATTTGCAGGTGCGCATTGCGCTTGGCTGGGAAGGCCGATGTCTTTCATTCAGGTCGAGGGCTGCCATGCTGCACGAACCCGGTCAAGGCAGCACCGTCACCCGAGCACCTGTAGGGCGGTTGCAAGCCATTATCACAGATACAAAACGCACAGGCAGTTTGCAGGTGCCTCTCCCGGCCTGGGGCGCAGAGTTTGGCGTAGCTGCATGTGTCGCCGCACCCGCTGCCGCTGGCGGGGCAAAAACCCTAGTTGACATCGTGCGTGTGGCGGGGGCCGCCATTTCGGTGCCTTGCAATGGCTGAGTGACATATTCCTTGAATTTGAGGGCCACTGAAGCCCAAACGCAAGGCAGCGCCTGGGCACAGGGATTCGAGCGCGCGAAGAGGTTGTATCCCCTTGCCAGCACGGAGCGCATCCCGCGCTCTCCACACCCGTCACAGCATTAGACTTGCGAGCGAGTGCCGTTCAATCGGGAACGAATCCGGCGAGCGCAAGCGACTCTTTGCACGACTTGGTTGTCGATCCCCTGCCTTGAGCCTCACGCCCGGCTGTTGCTCTGCGACACCTGCTGCGACCTGTTGGATTAGGCGACCCGTGCGCCATGCAAGTCTCCCGGCTGCACTGCCGGGCTGCCCCTCCGCTCAGGGAGCTTCAGCACTCCCGCGCCTTTACACAGCGGCGTCCCCGCCTGGCCTGCGTTGCGGAGGCAGCCCCGGCGAGCGACGCAGACTGCTCCAGCAATGGCACATGCTGCGGCGGCAGCACCGACATGGGCGCCGCCACGAGCCTGGCGGCACCCGCGACGCCCGCTAGCAGCAGCAGCAGCAGCACGGTGCAGGTGCCGCGGATCGCCTGCGATGCACCCTGCTCCCCCATGCAGCAGGACCAGCGCAGCGGCATGCAGTGGCCTCAAAAGAGCGAGCTCTACTTGCTGCGCAGCGACGGCCACTCGTGCACCCGCGAGACGGTGCAACGTGCGTGCCGCTGCATGGCCACCGTGCCGCCCCTTGCCTGCCATTCCCCTGAGCCATTTCCCTGCTCCCTGCCCGCTCATTTGCGCCACATCTGCCTGGTGCCTGCCAGCCCTCCAGCCTGCCATGCTGGGGAGCAAGCAGCGACGGTCCCAGCTCGCATGCGGCAGCGGCGGTGCCTACGATGCTCGCCTGTCTCTGCGCCTCTGCTGCGGGCCTGCCCCCCAGCAGCTGTCTCCACCTGCCCCACGCTCTGCTTCTCGCTGCTTTGCCGGTCAACGCACCCATCGCCCACCTTGCTTCCCCCAAATCCGTGTTCTTGCAGCCAGCGGCCAGCTGCAGTTTGCCTGCCCCAGCAGCCAGCAGCAGCTTTTGGTGTGGAAGACGCGCCCCCGCCGGTGAGCTGAGCTGCCAGCCCGGACCTTCTCTCCTGTCTCATGTGCCGTCATTGGTGCAGGCAGAGGGTGTAGTGGTCAGCCCAGGCAGGGAGTGGCGCAGCGGCGGGCAGGCCGAGCGGCCGTCAGCAGGCTGCCTTGCTGGGTGCTGCGAGGCCCCGCTGCAGGGCAGACAGGGCGGCAGCGCGCCTCTAGGTGTGCTCCTTCCATGTGCAGCATGGCATGTGCTGCTGCTGCTGCTGGTTGGGCGCGGCCACCACCCAACCACCGCATTGACACTGCTCCCCACCTGCCCCACCCTCCGTGCCCCGGCAGCGTCATGGTGCTGAACAAGCTGGGAAACAAGGGGATCACCACCCGCCGCCTGTGCCCTGCTCCTTACCCCGCCTTCCCTCGCCCTGCCCCCGCTGCCCTGCAGCGTCATGGCACTGTAGAAGCTGCTGCTGCTGTTGGTGCGCCCATCACCACCCTCCGCCCCTGCCCTGCCTTGCCCACCCTTACCCCTACCTGCCCTACCTGCCCCGTCCCGCTGCCCTGCAGCGTCATGGTACTGAAGAAGCTGGGTGATGAGTTGATGGAGGAGTATGTGGATGTGCTGCGGTACCTGGGGGAGGAGCTGGGCATGCGGGTGGTAGTGGAGCCTCACGACTACAAGGAGGCGGTGAGCCGGGGGGAGATGTGGATGGGATGACTTCAGTTCTTGCATTGGACAGTGCGGTATGCGGGTGGTAGTGGAGCCCCACGACTACATGGAGGCGGTGAGGGGGAAGAGTGACCTATCGAATGAAGGCATTTTTCCGGTCATTTTAAGCCTGGTTACATGATTGTAGCACTCATGGGTGCTGGCCGTGTTTGCGGCGAGTGTGTCTCTGTGTGTGTCTGCTCCTTTCTGGGGCGTGTGCCTGCTCCTTTCGAGATGTGTGTGGGTGCACGGGGGGTGGGGTATGGGGGAGGGCCTGGGCGACGCGGGTGCTAGTGGAGCCCCACGACTGCAAGGAGGCGGTGAGTGCGCCACCTCACCACCTGGTCCCACATCCTGCTTGATCCCTGCACTTGCGGGTGCCAACGCCATACTACCCAACACCTCCCCCCCTCCTTGCGGGAGGGCCTGTGCATGCACTGGGGTGCATTCACCCTGTCAGCTGCCTCTCACTCACCGACCTTTCTCTCACACCCCATTGCAGGAGGGCCTGTGCATGAAGTGGGTGCAGCCCTGTCAGCTGCCTCTCAATCACCGCCCCTTCTATATAACAAAAGCCTTCTCCCACACCTCTTGCAGGAGGGCCTGTGCATGCACTGGGGTGCTTTCACCCTGCCTGCTGCCTCCAACTCACCGCCCCCTTCACCCCCCACCTCCCCTCTTGCAGGAGGGCCTGTGCATGAAGTGGGTGTACCCCTGTCAGCTGCCTCACTCCCTCCCTCTCGAACCCGTCCTTTCCTGCCAACTTCCCAACGTCACAACCTCCCCCCCTTCTTGCAGGAGGCCTGTGCATGAAGTGGGGTGCATTCACCCTGTCAGCTGCCTCTATATGTCAAAAAGCCTTCCCCCACACCCCATTGCAGGAGGGGCTGTGCATGAAGTGGGTGGAGACGTATGCGCCCGAGGACCTCCCGGAGCTCCACTCCTTTGTAGACTTCATCGTCTGCCTGGGCGGGGACGGCACCCTGCTGCACGGTGCGGGGCGGGGCGGTGTGTGGGGCAGCGGGTGGGGTGACGCGTGTGTGTGTGGCAACGGCACCCTGCTGCACGGTGCGGGGCGTGGCGGGGCAGGGGGCGGGAGGCATCTCTGCGGCGGTGTGTGGGGCAGCAGCGGGTGGGGTGAAGCGTGTGTGTGTGGCAACGGCACCCTGTTGCACGGTGCGGGGCGTGGCGGGGCAGGGGGCGGGAGGCATCACTGCGGCGGTGTGTGGGGCAGCGGGTGGGGTGAAGCGTGTGTCTACTTCTGTGTGTGTGTGGGGGTGTCTTGCCCAGGCCAGACGTCACAACTTTCCACTGGGAGGGGCTTATGCATGGGGGGAGGTTTTTGGGAGCTTGGGGCCGCCAATCACCTGCACGCTGCTTGCGCTCACTCCAGGCTGCCTGCTGTGCCTGCTGCAACCTGCACCACCCTGCAGCTTCGTCAAAGCGACCTCCCTCCCCCCATGCTCCACCTCACCACCCATCGCTGTCCCCGTGCCTTCTCCCTGCCCCTGTGGTGCAGCCGCAAGCCTGTTTGGCTCAGCCCTGCCCCCCATCATCTCCTTCAAGCTCGGATCCCTGGGATTCCTCACAGCACACAAGTGAGTCAGGCGGTTGCATGCCTGAGCAGCCGAGCTCTGAGTCTCCTAGTCTACTTGAAACCTGAATTTTCAATGATACAATTTTATCTGTTTTTTTTCTTTTCTTCTTAGAACAAAAAATAGTTGCCCAGACACTGGGCCCTACTCACAATTACAAATAGATCTCAGCAGCAAGGCCCACTGAGGCTCTGCAAGGCTAGCCCCCATCCTGCACCTGCACCAGTCGCCATCGGCACCTGCAAACATGGCGCACGGCAGCCCCCACAATTCGCCTGCCCTCACCAATTCTGGCTTCTGCCCTTTCATTCAACCAACCCCAACTCCCTTCTCCCTTCCATCCTCTTGCCGCGACGCCGACTGACCAGCGGTGCATATTGTGCACGGCGGCCCCCAAACCTGCCCCGTCTCACCCATTCTGCCCGTCTCACCCATTCTGCCCCCTTGCTCCCTCCGTGCTTTGCTGCCGACTGCCGACTGCCGGCTCCACCCACACGCTGCCGGCTCCACCCACACGCCTTCTGCCTCAACCCTTGCTGCTTGCTTGCAGTTTTGCCGACTACCAGCGCCACCTGCACAACGTGGTGCACGGCTGCCAGGAGCTCTCCACCTGCCAGCTCGTGTCGGGGGCCGACGGCAGCCCGCTGCGCGGCGTGCACATCACGCTGCGCATGCGCCTGCAGTGCGAGATATGGAGGTGGGGGGGCGCCGGCGGGACACTGCCCTTTTGCGAGGGGGTGGGGGCTTGCTGGTTGCTGTGCTCCCACCGCTTGTGCGGTAGCCTGGGGGCGTCACCCCGCGCGTGCGCCAGCGGTGCAAGGTCTAGAGGTTGGGGTCGGGGGTGCGGGCTCGCCTTTGCAATGTTGCCGGCGGGTGGGGTGGGGTGGAACCGGCAGGACCGCGGCATTATGTTTCAACAGCAAATGCAAATGCACAGCACAGATGGACTGCACACAAGCACAGGTGGACCGCACACAAGCGACACACACACACGGTGGCGCCATGCGTGTGTTCCAACCGACCAACCAGAGTGGGGCTGTCCGGCCATCCCGCTTGCCTGCAGGGGCTGGCGCCAGCGTGAGCGCAAACCACAGTCACGTATGTTGTCTAGTTCACCTGTTGACAGACGAGTGTATCTACTTCCGTTGCCTGCAGGGCTGGCGCCAGCATGGCCTGCAGGGCTGCCCCGCCTTTCCTCTAGCCAGGGTTGCCGGCCGCAATCGTGTATGTAGTACTAGGGCCTGGTTCACCTGCTGACAAGGAAGCCTGCCCATCCATCATGACCTGCAGGGCTGGCGCTAGCGTGAGCGGAAACCACAGTTACGTTGTCATGTTGTCTAGTTCACCTGTCTAGTGACAGAAGAATGTGTGCATCCTGCCTGCCTGCAGGGCTGGCGCCAGCGTGGCCACCGAGGCTTTTGAGGTGCTCAACGAAGTGGTGCTCTCACGGGGTGCCAACCCGTACCTCTCCAAAATCGAGGTGTGGCTTCCCACAGTTTGCGCTGGGCTGGTCTTTGGTGCTTGTTCTCGTAACTCGTGGGCTGGGGCCGCTGCTGTGCTGTGCTGTGGCGCCCACCACAGCCAGCCTGCCCCTGTGCCCCCATGCGGCCGTCCCCTGCCTTGCCACCCTACCAAGCCCACTGTTGCCCGCCCCTGCCGGCAACATGACAGCTTGAGCTGGTGGGCGAGCATGCTCCCCACCCCTCCTTCCTCCTCCTCTGCCCTACAAACTCCTCGAACCTCTGACCAAATGGCGACTCGAATCTTTTCCCGCTGTCCCCCTCCCTCTCTGTTTAGGTGGTTGGGCACGACTCCTGTCATTTACATGTACCGCTCTTGGCCCAAAACTCTTGACATTTCTCTCAACCAGTGCCCCCGCCCCCATTCTCTTCTCCCTCCCTTCTCTGCCCACGTGTATGATCACCACTCCTTTCGTCCCCCGCTTCTGGGTGAATTAATACCCAGGATTCCGACCCCGCAACCAACCGAGTGCCTCCCTGCCTCCCTCCCTTCACTCCACCCAGGTGTATGAGCACGACCAGCTGATCACAAAGGTGCAGGCGGACGGCGTCATGCTGGCCACGCCCACCGGCTCAACAGCATACAATGTGGCGGCAGGTGGGGCGGGGCAGGGCTGGTGTGGCACAGGTGTTGGCGGGGCGGCTGGAGTGTGGTATGCCGGCCACACCTGCCGGCTCAACAGCATACAATGTGGCGGCAGGTGGGCCGGGGCAGGCGGGTTGGTGGTGTGGGGGCGGGGCGGCTGGGGGTTGCGTATGCCGGCCACACCCGCCGGCTCAACAGCTGTCAATGGGGCGGCAGGTGTGGCGGGGCAGACGGGTTGGTGGTTGGGGTGGGGGCGGCTGGGGGTGGCATACGCTGGCCGCACCCACCGGCTCACCAGCATACAACGTGGCGGCAGGTGGGGCAGGTGTCTGGAGGAGGTGCTGCGACGGCCTGGTCGCGTGCGGGATATCAGTGCGCTCTTGGCGAGCAATGCGCTTCTGCCCGTGCTGCACCGCTGCACTCCTGCCCGCCGCGTGATCCATGCACTCCTGCCTCCGCTGCGCTGTTCCACCCCGTCCACGACCCCTGCACACCCAACTTCCAACCGCCCCTGCCCCTCTGCTGCCCCCGCCAAAATTGCGCGTGCATTACAACTGATGTCTGCTTCTGTGTTCTAATTTGTATTTTGTTCGCCAGAAATGCGTGCGCGTCGTATTCATTAATTTATTAATTCAATCAATGATTATGACTGATGTGATGACGGTCCACGCCCTCGGGCTGTACTCTTCTTCTTTTTCTCTGACATGACGGTCCGCCTGCCCCTCCCCGGTACCGCAGGCGGCTCCATGGTGCACCCCTCCGTCCCCGCCATCCTCTTCACCCCCATCTGCCCACACTCGCTGAACTTTCGGTGAGCACCACATCAGTTCAACAGCAGCTACGTGCAGCAGTCCGTGCAGAGCACTGGCAGCCCAAACTGCCTTCTCACCAAGCAGCCCGAGCTGCTGCCTGCCCTTCTCTTCTCTTGCTCACTTGCACTCGCCGTGATGCGTGCAGCCCCGTCACCTTCTCATGCTCACCCGTAAACGCTACATTGTTCATCACTACTGTTTTCCTCTTTCTCTCTTGCAGCCCCGTCATCCTGTCCGGGGACATTGAGCTGGAGCTGCGCACCCTCAGCTGCCTCCCCTTCTCCTGCTCACTCCTTTTCATTTTATCCTCTCTTTTATACCTCCTCCCTTTGCAGCCCCGTCATCCTGCCTGACTATGTCCAGCTGGAGCTGCGCACCCCCAGCTGCCTCCCCTTCTCCTGCTCACTCCTTTTCCTGTTCTCCTCTCTTTTATACCTCCTCCCTTTGCAGCCCCGTCATCCTGCCCGACTATGTCGAGCTGGAGCTGCGCATCTCCCCGGACGCCCGCTGCCCCGCTGTGGTCTGCTTTGACGGGCGGGACAGCCGGGAGCTGGTGCAGGGGGACTCGATACGCGTGCGCATGAGCCCCAACCCGGTGCCCACAATCAACCACGCCGACCAGGTGGGTGCTGGGCTCACTCCAGTCTGGATTTTCTGTTGGTGTGGCTGGTCGGCCTGTGGGTGCGCATGAGCCCCAATGCTTTGCCCACAATCAGCCACGCACGCCGACCAGGTGCGTGCTGGCTTTGCTGTGGGTTGCGTGACATTTGTTTTTGTTGGTCCAGCGCTGCTTCCGTGGCTCCTCTCTCTAACCCACCCCTCACCTCGATTTCTTGCTCCTTCCCCGCTGCGCAGACCACCGACTGGTTTCAGCGCTCCTCCATCCAGCGCTGCTTCCAGCGCTCCTCCCTCGGATCCCATCCCTTTCCTCATCCAAATAGTTTGCTTACGTTTTCCCGGTTTCCCCGCTCCTCCCCGGTTTCCCCGCTCCTCCCCCGCTGCGCAGACCACCGACTGGTTTTCCTCCATCCAGCGCTGCTTCCAGTGGAGCGAGCGTGTGGAGCAGCAGCCCCTCAACCCACAGATGCTCGCACAGCTGGCCACTTCCAACGGCAGCGGCATGAGCAGCAACGGCAACAACGGGGCGAGCAGCAATGGCAACAACGGGGCGAGCAGCAACGGCAGCACAGCAGGCACAGCGGCTGGCAGCCTGAGCAGCGTGGGCAGCCTGGCTTCCAGCATGGACACCAAATGAGGGGCACGCTGTGCTGCGCTGCGCTGTGCTGTGCTGCGCTGTGCTGTGCTGTGCTGTGCTGGCGCCACCCCGGCAGCACTCCGGTTCTGGTACTGGTACGGCTGTGGTACTGGGGGAAGCTGTGCGGGCACCGCTCCGATGGGGGGCCAAATGGCATCACCCCCTAGGGCGGCTTCACCTCCTTCTCTTGCCTTGGCTGGTTGCGGGGCGCCCTCTTGCCCAGCCGTGCCACCGCTGCTGCTGCGCCCTTGGCTGCTCTCCCTGTGGTGCCGGAGATGCTCTGCCCAGGGCGCCTTTGCCCACCCCACTCACTGTCTTTCCACCTGAGGAAGCGCACCTGGCGCGCACCCCTCACTCGGCCACTGAAGTTCGTTTGTTTGTTTGCTTGCGCTACTGCCCCCTGCCGCCGATGCCGATGAACGTATGAGACCTTTTCTCTATGGATCTCCCACACTGCCAATTCCTTGCCCTCCTTTCTTCCCTCGGACTGGGGCCCCGGCGGGTGCCCGCTGCCCTCTCGGCAACCGCGCCCCCAGCTGGGCCCCCAGCGCCCCTCTGGGGTGATTTTAAACCGTAGCTGTTGCGTTCCCCACCCTTTCCCATCCGTGCTTCTTGCGAGTTTTTCAGCCCGACCCGAACCAACCCTTCCTCCTCTGCCCACCCATCCATCCAATCAGAACATGCCTTCTCCCCGCCTGCCATGAGCACGCACGGCTCACTTTTCCCACCGTTTTGTATCGCACCCACCCACCCGTATTGGCCGGCAAGTTCTGTTCAGCGCTGAGCGCTCCTTTTCCTCTTGCCCGGCTCGTTTCATGCCCCCCCCCCCCAACCCATCCCCCCTTAGTTTTGCCGTTGCCTCGGCGGCGTTGGTGCCTGACGTAGCACTGCCCCCCCGCCGCCGCAACACACACTCCCCTGCTCCCTTGCCCGACTGCCAACTCTTGTGCGCAGAAAGCAGGGGCAAGTTGCCCCTGCACCCAACAGTGTGCACTTGCACCCACGCTCTGTGCGCCTCTGCGGTCCCTGTAACAGGCCTCCACTGCTGCGGCTGGTTGAAAGCACGTACCCCCCTTGGGACTGGGCGGTGTCAGAATTGGTTGCAAGTGCGGGCAGGCTGCCTCCTCTTTAGGTGGGGAGGGGAACCAGGAGAGGCAGCAAAAGTGGGAGCGAATCGGAGTGCACGTGTGCAGCAGTTGGCACCTAGCAGCCTGTGCGGGACGCTACACACCCGGCACGGGGAGCGGGAAACAAGGTGGGCTGGATGCATGGCACGAGACGGTGCATGGTGCTTCAGCCGGCAGCTGCGAGCCGCTCAAAAGACTGTGTGTGTGTGTGTGTGCGCGTGTGGTGCTGTTGCAAGCAGCTGCCAGCCGCTGGAAGGGTGCAGAGCCTGTGGCACTCAGCCAGCGGCGGCCACAGCGTGCGAGCGCCCGGTATTTTGAAGTGTTGCATTTGGGTGTTGCTGTGGCTGACGGGTGTTGCATTCCATTCATTTCAGCAGCGACCGCGCAACCTGCTCCTTGATTGACCCAAAGGCTTGCGAGAGCGTGACCAGGCCCGGGTTCTGCGAGCAAGGGGACAGGTGCATAAAAGAGGGGAAGTGTGAGCTGGGGCCAGGGTGGGGGTGAGGTTCGGTGCATGCGAGAGAATGAGCAGGCACGCAAGGGGCAAAGGCTTGATAAAGTGGGCAAGTGTGAGCTGGGGCAAGAATGCGGGGAAGGGTGGAGGTTCAGTGCCTACAAAAGTGTAGGCCCGGGTTCAGCATGCATGGGGCAATGTCACGATACAAGTAAAAAAGTGTCAGCTTGGGCGAGAGTGCGGCCAGGCCGGCCAGGTTCTGTGGTTGAAAAGAAAAGGAAAGGAGAGGGGCAGGCAGGGTGATGCACGGGAGGGGCAATTGGTGGGTGGGACGGGGCATGCCTCAGCACCACGGCAGCAGGGGAGCAGCTTGCCGTGCACCGTTCGATACAGAGGGCAGTGCAGGCAGTCGCAGTTCTGAATGCAAATGTGGCCCACCACGACAGTGTGTGTGCACGCCTGCAGCACGGCAGCTGGCAGGACAGCAGCATGCAGGCCAGCCCACCAAGCTGGGCACCTTGTGTGCTGCATGGTCGTGAAATTGAGTGCTTGCATGGCGTGCACTACCTCAACCCTCACCCCACCCACCCCACACACAAACGCAAGGAACACAGCACAAAACGTCAGGCAAGAGCCACAGCACAGCACGACAAGCACGAGGCACAGCACGCAACGACAGGCACGAGACACAGCACACAAAGACAGGCAAGAGGCACAGCAGACGTTAGATAGCCCCGCCAAGGATGGAGGGAGCCAGCCAATAAGTAATCGAGCAGAGGCAGGGATTCGCGAGGGATGTGGCAGAGGGCGCTGGGAGGCACAGCAGGCACAGCAGGCACAGCAGCCTCACGTTGGCTGCGTCTGCGCTCATGGGGCTGCCGTCGCCGTCCTGGCGCATCGTCACGCGGCTGGCAACCGTGGCGGCATCCGTCTCCAGAATCAGCCTGCAACAAACAGAGGGCACAGCACGTGCAGGCAGGCAGGCAGGAGTGGGAGCACAGCCGGGCACTGTAGCGGCATCCGTCTCCAGAATCAGCCTGCAACAATTAGACGGCACAGTGGCAGGCAGGCAGGCAGGCAAGAGTGGGAGCACAGCCGGGCACCGTGGCGGCATCCGTCTCCAGAATCAGCCTGCAACAATTAGACGGCACAGTGGCAGGCAGGCAGGTAGGCAAGAGTGGGCGCACAGCCGGGCACCGTGGCGGCATCCGTCTCCCGAATCAGCCTGCAACAATTAGACGGCACAGTGGCAGGCAGGCAGGCAGGCAAGAGTGGGCGCACAGCCGGGCACCGTGGCGGCATCCGTCTCCAGAATCAGCCTGCAACAAACAGAGGGCAACGGTGGGAGGCAGGCAGGCAGGCAAGAGTGGGTGCACCGCGCAGGCGGGAACTGTGACGTCATCCGTGTCCAGAACCAGCCTGCCCCGCACTCCTGCGTGTGGGTGAACGCAAATGGGGGCTGTGTTCAATGGAACGGGTTGCAGTAGGGCTACCCCCACCCCCCACCCCACCCNTGCGGCACACACACACACACACATGTGGCAGGCATGAGTCTAAACAGCATTCCTGCGGCACGAAAACATGGCAGGCACGATTCTCAACAGCATTCTTGCGAGTGCTCTCGAACAGCAGCCTCTGAATATCCCCCCGCTGCTGCTGCTGCATGCCAAGGCTGCGCCCTTGTCCACCCCCTCCTCACCCCCCATCCACGATTTCGTCCATGGCCAGCAGCACCAGGTCCAGGTTCTCCAGCACCGTCTTCTTCTCAACAGCATTCCTGCGGCACACACACACACACACACATGTGGCAGGCATGAGTCTAAACAGCATTCCTGCGGCACGAAAACATGGCAGGCACGATTCTCAACAGCATTCCTGCGGCACACACACACAAGTGGCAGGCATGAGTCTAAACAGGCACAGCAGGATGCAAGGCAACGACGGGTCCTGTCCTTTCTCAATCGCAATCCTGCGGCACACACACACATGTGGCAGGCATGAGTTCAGGCGGGGAGGGCAAGGCAAGTGCCGGCGGGCATCTGTGGTCCATCACCGTCGCCTTCTCAACATCATTCCTGCGGCAGCAGTGTATGTGTGTGTTGTGTTTGTATTCCTGTATGTGCTGTTTGAGCCGTGAGGAAGGTGGTGTTCACAGAAAGATGTGCCGTGCCTGTCCACCCTAGAACATCCTGAACCATCCGTCCGTGTTGACGCGTCTGCGGCACACTTGTGTGTGTGGCTGGGGCGCTGTAAAGCGACTGGAAGAGCCACCCATGATCGCCGCGGCAACTGTTGATGGGCCCTGAACCGCCCTGATCCGGATCCTGACCCCGATCCAGCTGTAAAATGAATACACGATTGAAGGAATGAGCCGCCCTTCCCATCCAGCATGCATGGGAGGCACGCGTCCTCACCGCAGCAGCAGGTTGATTGACTCGTAGAAGGCCTGCAGCACGCTGTACAGCACCACCTGCAGTACAGAGCAGGCGGTACAGGACGGGCGGTACAGGATGGGCGGTACATGCATGCGTGGCGGTGGTGCAGCAAGTGGTGCGCAGTGCACAGTGATGCCCTCCCCTCGCAAACATGCTGCCTGATGCTGCCTGCTCCTTGTCCCACACCTGCTGCCTTGCAAGCCCCGACCCCATGCACTCCTTCCCGCCCGCACCACAGCTGCCTCACTCTGCTACATGTGCTTGCCATCGCCTGGCGACCCACCCTCCCACCACACCGCCTGCCGTGCTTGGCGCATCTTTTCTCTCTCGTCTGGTCTCCCAGCAGTGCAGAAAATGAACCTCCGCCCCGCCGTCCGCCCCAGGCACACAGTCCAAACAATATGTGCGGCCGCACCTCCACCCCACTGCCCCCCCTGCCCTGCCTCCCCCTGCTGTGCCCACCTCGTTTTCGTCTTGGTCCCCGGTCACATAGAACATGAGGTCCCCCAGAAATTTGTACACCACCACCACATCGTCAAACATGATGATCTCGGCTGCACAGGTGACAAACACGAAGCTGTTGACTCGATAAGTAATAAGTTGGCTGGTGGTAGAATGGTTGGTAGGGAGAAACGTGTGTGCCAGAAGTATGTCGGCAAACATGATGATCTCGGCTGCACGCAGATGAAGGCAGGCAGGAAACAGGCACACTGCAGTTTGTCAGCTGGGAAGTGGGTGGTACGGAACAACTTGTGCGCCACCACCACGTCGTGAAACATGATGATCTCGGCTGCACAGGGAACAAACACAAAGCTTTTGGTTGACTTCAAAATATAGTAAGTTGGCTGGTGGTAGATTGGTTGGTATCATGGTAGGGAGAAACTTATGTGCCAGAAGTACGCCTTGCGCGTGTCCCCCCGCTCACAACATGATGATCTCAGCTGCACACAGATGAAGACAGGCAGGAAACAGGCACGCTGTATTGTGAGCTGTGAAGCAGGGACCACCCCAACAGTCGGATACACACGAAGTGTTGGAAAAATGGAGCACCACAAAATCAAAGTATGCGATGCATGCCACACACGACGTCAACCGCTGAAGAACTCAGGTGCTGGAATGCACCGGGGGAGCACGGCAGGGCGGCTGGTGGGTGCTGCCTCGGCGGCAGGCAGCCTGAGCAGTGGCAGCGGCAGCGATCGCCACTCAAGCGCTGACGTCAGCAGCAGCAGCAGCAGCAGCAGCATGGTATCAGCAGCTACGATTGGGACCACAGGCACGAAGCTGCAGAGGGCAGGCCAGCCAAAGCTGCCAGCCAAGCCGCTCACCCTCCCCCCGCGCGTTGGTGCGCGACGTCTTGGCAAACACCGACTTCTCGTAGTTGGCCTGTTGCGCCACGCTGGTCCTGCGGGGAGGAGAGCCTTGACCAGGGTTGACCGGGCCGGTGAGGGGCAGGGAGCGGTGCAGAGAGCAGAGGGCAAGGTCCAGGGCAGCGTGGCGCTGGGCTGGGCGGGCGGCAGACGGCAGTGCGGTGGCGGCGGCCGTCGCTGTGGACAACGGGGGCGCTTGCGGCCCCCGCTACCGGGCGCTTTCGCTCACATATCGGTCGTGAAGTACTTGACCGCAATCCGCTTGCCCTCAGAGTCCAGCAGCAGCATGTTTTTGACGACCGGTATGGTGGGGTCCACGATTTCCGTCATCCTGGCTATTGAACTCGCCGCTGACGAGTGTTGGAGCGTCAAGGGGGCGGCGGGCGGCTGAATGAGAAGTGCGATCAAGTGTCCTGCCAAAGTTGAGCGGGCAGGAGAGGGGGCAGTGCGTATTGCAGCAGTGTTTGGGCAGCGGGCCAGCGGCGCGATGGATGCACGAAAATGGCAGCGGCTTCAAGCCTGCTGCGGCATGCTCTGCGCTGGCAGGGCTGACAGGCTGCTGCCTCCCGAGCCCTGTGTGGCTGCTCACACCCACCCGACACGGATCTTGCCGTCTGCCGATCGCCAGCCTTGCCAGCCGAGCCAGTCTTCCCCCGCAATCCGATCGCCGCTTCCAGACCTCCCGGTTTGCCGGCCCAGTGTGGAGGGGCGGCAGAATGGCGCAGCAGGGCGGCTTTAACTTCGACCTGTGCAAGCGGAATGAGTTCTTTGAGAAGAAGGGCGTGACGCACCCGGGCTTCACCAAGACGGGTACCACCATCGCGGGGGTGATTTTCAAGGTGCGCAGGGCGCGGCACGGTAGGTGTTTGGGCGCCCCCCCTGATCAGGCGGCCCGTTGGCGGTGGCGGCGGCGGGGCCGACTGCGGCTGCTTGCTGTGTTTTTGTGTAGCGGACAGTGCAAGCCGGGACAGTTCATGCCTGGAACGGAGCCACATGTCTTGATGTGCACTCAATGGCCAGGCTTGTGCGCCCTGCTGCTGCTCCTGCTTTCGCCCTGCTGACTTGCACTGCCACCCTTCTTATACACTTTGCCCGGGCCGTTTTGAGCCTACCTGTGGCGCCGTCGCCAGCAAGCCAATGTACACCGCCAGGCTTCCAGATGCACTGTGTTTTAGCTGCAGGCTCTCCCTGCCTTGAGCAGCTCTTGAGTAGTTGCCGCGCTCGAGCCAGCCCGCTCTGCCCACCCACCTTCCACCCAGCACCTGTCGCCGCCGCCGCCCACCTACTGCCGCCCCATGCTCTGCCCGCCACTGCCATCCCACCTGCCTCACGAGCCTGCAAAAACGCCTGGCACCTCTGCAGGATGGAGTGGTGCTGGGGGCAGACACCCGGTCCACGGCAGGAACCACAGTGGCGGACAAGAATTGCGAGAAAATCCACTTCATCGCTCCCAACATCTACTGCTGCGGAGCGGGCACGGCGGCAGACACAGAGAATGTGAGGGGGCAGGGTGTGGTATGTTGGCGGAGACGGAGCAGCAGTGAGACGTCACAAACCAAGACGAAAAGTGGGGGTTGCCAGACGAGCACTGCAAGTAGGCCTACCTAGCCATGCGTCATCAATGGCTGCTGCACAATGGGGCGGGCACGGCGGCAGACACAGACAAAGTGCGAGCAGGCCTGGGGTGCGGGTGTTTACGGGTGCTCGTACCCTGCAGGTGACTTTCTGGATTGCACTCTCTGCACCTTTGGTTCAATACAGAACAAGTGTGCACTCACGTGCATGCCGTTTTGCCACCCCGCAGGTGACGAGCCATTGAATTTTTTTCTCCTTGTTTTGTGGAACGTCTGCAACACTGAAGTTGTTACGTGCCCTCTCTCCCGCAGTTGACTCTCTGGATTGCACCTTCTACACCTTGCTTCAATACAGAGCAAGTGTGCACTCACGTGCATGCCAACTGCCACACCCTGCAGGTGACGGGCATGGTGGCCAGCCAGCTGCAGCTGCACCGCTACGCCACGGGCACGCAGTCGCGGGTGGTCACTTCCATGACGCTGCTCAAGAGCCACCTGTTCAGGTGCGTGCGTGCGTGCGTGTGTGTGTGTGGTGCGTAGAGCGTGGTCACATCAAGGGCGCTGCTCAAGAGCCACCTGTTCAGGTGCGTGCGTGTTCGTGTGTATGTGTGTGTGTGTGTGTGCGTGGTGCGTAGGGCGTGGTCACTTTCATGACGCTGCTCAAGAGCCACCTGTTCAGGTGGGTGGGGGTTGGGGGGTGCGGCTTGCTGTATGTTGTTGGTCCCTGTGATGTGCGGGGACCTGACTGGGGGGCAGGAAGGGGAGTGTTTTGGCGCTGCTCAAGAGCCACCTGTTCAGGTCATTGCGGGGGAGGCAGGGCGGGGAGTGGTGCATGTGCTAGTGTGCCAGGGCCAAAAGAGCCACCTGTTCAGGTGGGCGGGTGCCTGTCTTCCTATCAGTTGTGGTTCGTATGTGTGTGGAATTGGCCGGGGCGTGGGAAAGGCGGGAAATAGTGTGTGCACATGCGGCAGGGCGTGTCGGGCTGTTCAGATGGGCATCAGGGTCTGCCTGTCTTCCTGTCTTTTGGTGTGTGCATGTCATGTCTGGGGGTGTGTGAGAGACTGTTGTCCATCAACGCTGCTCAAGAGCCACCTGTTTAGGTGGGCGAGGGGTGGGGGATGCGCCTTTTCACGTGGCGGCGGCGTGGGGTGCAAAGCTGTGCTTGCTGGGCTGCGCCACCTTCCCCAACAGTCACCCCTCTCATACTCTGTAGTTCTTGATCATGTGTACTGCATTCTATGTGTGTACCGCAGGTACCAGGGCCACGTGTCGGCGGCGCTGGTGCTGGGCGGCCTCAATGTCCCTAACAGTTACCCCCCCCCCTACAAATGACATGTTCAAGAATTGTACTGCGTTATTGATGTGTACCGCAGGTACCAGGGCCACGTGTCGGCAGCGCTGGTGCTGGGCGGCGTCGACTTCCGCGGACCCCACCTCTTCACTGTCTACCCCCACGGATCCACAGACTCCCTCCCATTTGCAACCATGGGCAGCGGCAGGTGGGCTTCATTGCACTGCAGGCACTGCTGCAGTTGCAATAATGGGCAGCGGCAGGTGGGCCTGTAAGCACTGCAGGCACTGCTGCATATGCAATAATGGGCAGCGGCAGCTGGGCGTGTTTACAGTGCATGTCATGGATTGTTCTGCTGTGCTGCTGCCGCGGCTGATGGTGGTTGTGCTGCTCTGGTCGGTGCGGCTGCTGCTGCTGCGGCTGCTGCTGCTCTGCCCTGCGCCGTCCACTCTCCGGCAGCATGTGAGCTGGGGCACATGCCGGGCTTGAACCTCAGTTTCATGTGTGCGCCTCATCTCCCCCCCTGCTGCCGCTGCCGCCGTCCCCCCCTGTGCAGCCTCAACGCGATGGCTGTGTTTGAGTCGAGCTACAAGGATGACATGACCAAGGAGGAGGCTTTGGACCTGGTGGCACGGGCAATCAGGTGCGTCAAGCGTGCACCGAAGCACGGGGTGGAGGAGGGGTGGCAAGCGGAAGATGGGTGAAGGGCCGAGCAACAGATGCCTGGTGTGCGGAGGGATGAGGGTTCACAAGTACCAAAAAAGTGTTCAACGAACTTGCACAGCGGCAGCCGTTTTACCTGTGTTGGCCCTCACCTCACAGCTTGTTCCTGTATTCCCCTTCCTCTCCGCCCCTACCCGCCCCCGCAGGAGCGGCGTGTTCAACGACCTGGGCAGCGGCAGCAACATCGACCTGTGCGTCATCACCAAGGATGGGGTGGAGTACAAGCGCAACCACGAGTACCTGCAGGTGATTTTCTTTCTTTCTTTCTGTTTTCAATCAATCTCACATGCCCCAGATTGTGGCTTGAGGAGGGGCTGAGGAGGCCCCACTTTCCAGAGCCCCTCCCTGCCTGCTTCCAGGAAACCACGCCCTCTCTCTCACTGGCGACCCCTGGGCATCACGGTACCCCTGCTTTGTTCTGTGATGATCATGTGCGGCTTGCTGCCGTTCATGTCCTCCCTGCGTATGTGATCCTTGCTCACGTGCTCCCTGCTTTCTGCCTGCCTGCAGACCAAGACATACGAGCGGCAGTTCCCCCAGCGGTTCAAGTCGGGCTCTGTACGTGAGTATGATCTTTCTGTTCCGTTATTGTGGCCCCGCCCCACCTGCTGCTCCTGCAGCTGCTGTTGCCTTCTGCCGCTGCTGCCGCTTGCTGCCGCTGCTGCTGCTCAACTCGAACCCCTATCGGTTCGCTCCCTCCGTACGCGGCGGGGCTGTCGAACTACTGCTGCTGCTGTCGCTTGCTGCTGCCGCTTGCTGCCGATGCTGCTGTAGCCTGCCGATGCTGCCGCCGCTGCTGATGCTGATGCTGATGCTGCCAAAGCTGCCGCTGCTACCGCTGCTGCCGCCGCTGCCGCTGCTGCTGCTGCTGGCGAGCGCTTGCACCCTTGTTTGCTGCTGCTGCTGCTGCTGGCGAGCGCTTGCACCCTTGTTGTGCCCGCCGGCTTGATGGCTCATCACGTGTGCCTCACGTCCCGCCTACCTTAACTCTCCACACACAGCGGTCTGTCCTGCCTGTTCTTGCCGCCGCCTTGCCCGATATCCCTGCCTTGCTTTGCTGCCCCACGCCCCGAACCCCTGCCTTGCTTTGCTGCCCCCGCGCCCCGCATCCCTACCCCGCCCTGGCTGCCGCCCTCCTGCTGGCCTGCCCACGACACGCCCCCCCCTCCCTCCTTCCAGCCACCGCCCCCTCACCGACCCCTCTGCTCCCCCTACAACCAGGCGCCCCTTCCTTATCCACCCCTCTGCTCCCCCTGCATACAAACCGCCCCCCTCTCTTGCGTATGCAGCGGTGGTGGGGGAGCGCATTTACGATGTCAAGAAGGCGGTCACGGTGGTGGAGGGGGAGCCGATGGAGATGGAGAGCTGAGCTGGCGCTGAGCTGGCGCTGAGCTGGCGCCGAGCTGGTGCTGAGCTGGCGCCGAGCTGGCGCTGGCGCCGAGCTGGCGCTGAGCTGGCAGCCGGCAGGGCTGGGCGGGAGAGCAAATTTAAAGCAAACGCAAGCAGGGCGCAGAGCTCCGCAAGAGCTCTCGACACTCGGTTGTCCTGCTAGCCATCGGGCGCGCCGCTGGGTGCGCCGCCCATTCCTCACCCACATGCTCTCATATCGTTGATCCTCCTTCCGCCCTGCCCACCCAGCATGTAACTACACTACACACACTGCCTGGCGCCTTGGGTTGGCCCCGCTCTTGCGCCGAGTGCTCAAGGGCAGGCGAGAATGTAGGGGGCAGAGGGCTGCAGAGAGCTGGGAGTCGCACCACACACGTACACACACACACACAGAGTGTTTATACTATCAGGCATGGTGCCGTGCAGCCCCTCTCATCTCTGCCCTGCTGGCACTGGCTGTGGGGTTGCCAGCGGTACACATTGGCATGGTGCACTTGGGCACTGGCTGTGGTCAGCTCAGAAATGTGCATCACACACCTTGCGTGTGGCCTCTGCATGCACACTGTGGCGAGCGAGTCACCCTCCCCAACCGCTGCTCAACAAGAACTGTAGAGGGTCACCTGCTGCCCCTGCCAAGCCTCAAAGCTGTTGCCATCCATCCCAGCTGCCAGCCACACCCTCAGCCTCTCTTCTCAGCAAACCACACCCTCTCTTTTGGCTCCTGCTCCTGCGAGGCTGATCAGCCTGCGAGGCTGATCAGCGTATCATGTAGCAACTGTGGCATGCTTTACATCATTGGGAGAGGGGGCGTGTCAGCAGCATTGTGTATACGAGGGGCATGAGCCGCTGTGCACCATGCATTATCACCGCACAGCGGCTGCAAAAGGAGATGAATCAATCGGGACGAATCATAGGCAAAAGGGCTGGAATAAAGACAGAAACACGGGCGACAAAAGGCATACAAGTGCAGAAGGGTGGGAGTGGGGGTGGGGATGGGAGGAGGTGTGGTCCGAGAGGGAGCCGCCGCCAGGCAGGGGGGTGGGGCATGCAGATGGGTGCTGCACGGGGTTCTCTTCATTAAGCGGGCAGGCGGGCAGGCTCGGGTGTCACATTAGGGCGAGGGGATGCGGCAGACAAGTGAGGAAGGGTGGCAATGGATGTGCGCAAAGACAGGGGGGGACACTCATGGCAGGAGGTGGGGTGTTCACAGCGGGGCCGCCACGGCCACAATGGGAGGGGGCGGCGGCCCAACACGTCTGTCTATATACGGTGGAGGGTAGGAAGGATACTATCGTGTGGGGTTGCGTGTGTGTCATGGGAAGGGGGCTAGCAGTACACTCGGGGAGGAGGGAGGCGCGAGGGATGGCGCGCGCAGACAGGGGCCAGGCGGGGGCAGGCGAGCAAGGCAAAGGGCATTTCAGCACGGGTTTGGAGAAGAGGAGTGTGTCAGCTGTTCATTTGATGAGGTGGGGCCCGGGTTGTTCAGAGGGGGCTCTTGAGGATTGGGGGATGCTACTCACAGGGAGTCCTCACTGGTAATCCTCCCAATGGAGCAGGCGCTCGATGTTTGTGCGCCTGGGATCCGCCGACTTGGCGGTCGGCACGCCGGCGGGCGGCGCCGTCTGGACCATCTCCTCAGCCTCCGTGGAGGTCGACACAGCGGCGGGCTTGAGGGGAAGGATGTGGTTGGAGCCGGGAGCAGAGTGTGGGGCCGCCTTTGGCGCACGAGGCGGCGCTGGCCTCACGGCCGCGGGCATGGCAGCGCGCGCGTGTGCGAAGGTCATCATGTTGGCGAGAGGAGGGGGGAACGCGGCGGGGGGACAAATGCGCCTGCTGATCTGGCTTTGCAAGAGAAGGGCTGGTAGGAAGGAATCGCGTGAGGTAGGCCAGGAGCAGGAAGATGGCGCGGTGGGAGCGAGAAATGGAGAGCGTGGTGCAGTGGGACGGCCCATGAGGAGCTCGAGGCAGCGCAGCAAGCCCAGCATATGTGCAACGTTCCAAAACGCGTCGCCGCACTTGCACTTGCTGGCACGCCGCGTGCGTGGTACTTGGAGGGTTCCAGAAACCTTCACCAAGGCCGCGGTGGCGCTCGGTTTAGACAGGTGACTGCCGTGGCAGCGCCGCAAGCACCGGTTCCCGCCGCCGCCCAAGCCCTACTTACCAATAATCCAAACAATGCACCCCATTCTAACAAATCGCGGTGCAAGGTGCATCGAGTCTTGTGCCAGGTTGATACACGCCAGCGGCTGCCCTGCCTAGCCCCCACTTGCCCGGTCCCGTGACGTGCCACTTGGGCTTGTTCACGCCAGCTGCCTTGTGCCGTATGCCTTTGCTGCTGCCCGATGGATGGATGACTCAGCGCACTGCCTGTATGCTCTGTCCCCGCCAGCAAGTTGCCTTTAACACCGCCTCAGCACAGCCGCGGCATCGGCATGCACTGCACCTGGCAATCTTACAAAGATATATCAACAAACACGAACCAAACCAATCAAAGTGCACACATGCGCGCGCCGGTGCGCTGTGGTGCGCTGAACATACTGTTGCAAACCATGGTTGGATGCACCGGGCATGCCGCAGGCAGTGCCCGTTTCTCATCGGCATGCCCCGTGCTCAAAGAGCCCACCGGCGCCTGCTCAGCCCGAGGCAAACACGTCTCATTCTTTTCCTTATGCTTCTGTTCGATCTTCAACCGGGGCCAGCGCCGTCCGAGTCGGGGGCATCTTCTTGTTCCTACTGTTGTCCCCCTTCCTCAGCCCAAGGCAGAGCAATCCTTTCTCAGCGTGATCACTCGATGGGCGTGGTCAGGGTGGTCTTGGCGGTTGGGTCGGCCAGCAGGGCGGCCAGGTCGAGGTTGGGAGCGGCTCCAGCCGACACAAAGTAGGTCTGAGGAGGGGACAGAGGGAGGGGAGGGATGAAAAGGAGACGGAAGGCAGAGTTACGGGGAGGAGGACAAGTTGGGCCCACCCGGCCGATGCCCTGCTGGCCCCTCCCCCGGCTCCCCCCAACCAGCCCGCCAGCCCGCCAGCCTGGCACACGTGCACACGCCAGCCGGTGCCCACCTGCTCAAATTTGGCGAGGTCGCTGCTGGCCCCCCCAGTGGCCATCTGCATCAGGGCCTTGGAAATCCTGCAGCATGGCAGTGCGGGTGCGGGCAGCATAGCACAGCACAGCATGAGAGCGTCACGGTTGAGATCACTGCACCGTGCTGTGAAGGCTGCTCCCTGAGGCCACAGAAGCCCCCGAGGCAAACCGCCCTGGCGGCCGGAGCAACCCACCAACAAGCAAGCAAGCAGCCAGCAAGCACGAAGCTCAGCCAAGCCCGCCTGCCGGCCAACTGGGTGTTGCCCTTTGCTTTCTCTCTGCTAAAAACTTCGATCCAACACACCCTCCCTCCACCCTGTCCCACGAGGCCGCTGCTGGCTCCCCGTAGACTCATGGAAGTGTGATTGATTGATCGTTCAACACAGTCCGCCTACTTGTGAGCCAGCTGGGTGTTGCCCTTCTTCACGGCAATGCCGTAGGGGGTGGACAGAAGGGGGCGGAGGCCTGAGACAATCTTCAGGCCCGTGGCCGGCTTGACATCGGTGCTGTCGTAAACGTATGCCACGGCCTCTCCCGCCTTCACACGGGCGGCGGCGTCTGCATGGGGGGGCAGGCAGGGGGGCAGCAGGGATGTGGATGTGCTGGTTGATCGGCGCACGCCAGGGTGACCCACGGCATGCCCTCTGTACACAAATCTACCCACCCGCCCGCCTGCAGATGCCGCCCGTAAGCAGATCCACCCACCCGCCGCGTCGGAGGCAACGACCACGACCTTGCCGCCCCTGTCTCACCACACTCCTGCCTGTGCTCCCAGACTTCTCCCCAACTTCTGAACAAATCCACTGCCACTCCACCCTACCCCACCCCACGCATTAACCGACAGAATCTTCGTGGTAGGTTGTTCACTCACCTGCCACGTCAGAGGCCATGACCAGCTGGGCGCCATACTTTTTCTCCAGCTCGTCGTTGGCAAAGTAGCCTGCGGGAGGGTGGGGGCAGCGGGAGGGGGGGCCACAGGGTTTTGGGGTGTTAGGGTTCAGAGTTTAGGGTTTGGGGCTTACCAAGAAAAACCTGCGGGGGACTGTGGACACTGTCCCCTATACGATTTGATACGTGCATCAAGGGGGGCACACGCTTTGACCCCGTACTCTCTTTGTCCAGGGTGCTTTGCACTGCAGCAATCGGCGCAGCTTGCACCGTGAGGGGGCCAGACAGCCCCGCCACATGTGCACAGGCCCCACCCCCTTCACAACGGCACAGGTCACCACCCTCCCTTCCATTCATTCTGGCCGCGGTGGCCCACCCTGCAAGGCGACACAGGCCCCACCCAACGCCCCCCACAACAACCACCTGCGTAGCTTGCTGCACGCCCAAATAAGCGAGCCCATGTCACCCACCCTGCACGGTTGCCACCTTTTTGCCCCTCAGGTCCTCCCATGCCTGCACGCCGTCGGGAGTGGTGCCCTGAGGCGTGAACAGGGCGGCACCTGCAGGGGGGAGCAGAGGAAGGGGGGCGG
>JTEE01000005.1:214170-227496 GCA_002896455.3 Chlorella sp. ArM0029B | reverse complement strand
TGGCTCCAAATCATGGGCTTGCTCCAGTGAGATCTCGAGGCACGATAGCAAGGCGGCAGACTGGCGGCAGCGCAGCGGCAGGGCGGTGGCGGCGCGTGGGGCCCGACGCCACTGCCAGCGGTGGCAGCAGCAGCGGGGGCGGGCGGGCGCAAGAAGGAGAAGAAGGAGAAGAAGGAGAAGAAGAAGAAGCACAAGAAGGTGAGGGCAGAGTGGGGGCGGGGTGGGGTGCAGTTTGCTTCGGCAGGAGGCACCCACTTCACAGTTGAGAGGAGTCTGCAGGTTTTGTAGGTTGTTTGGGTTGCTGCCTGATGAGGGTGCGTCTACGCCCAAGGAGTTGTGACTCTGCCCAGGCAGTCGTGATCTCCTTGTCTTCCGACTGGAAGCTATTGTGTAGCTGAGCTGGACTGGCCACGCATCAAGCTGGGCTGGTGGGGTGGCTGGGTGACTGGCAGGCAGCAATGCAGGAAGGCAGGCAGCGGCGCTGGCAGGCACGGCCTGGTGCGAGGCAAGCCGACGCATGCTGCGGCAAGTTGCGGCCAAGGTTATGTCCCTACTTGGCCCTCTTCTCGCCTGCTGCCCGCCTCATGTTCTGCCGCCCTCCCCTCTGCCTGCTTGGCCCACAGGAGAAGAAGAAGAAGGATAAGGAAAAGAAGCGCAAGGGCAGGGAGGGCGGCAGCAGCTCTTCCGACGATAGCAGCGATGAGGAGGGGCAGCGGCCGGCATCGCCGCCCCCGCCTGCAGCCCAGCAGCGCGGCCAGCAGCAGCAGCAGCAGCAGCAGCAGCGGGGGGCGGCAGAGCTCCCACGTGCGCAGCAGGTGGGAGGGCAGCACGAGCCGCTGCCGCCGCGGGAGCGGGAGCGGGGCAGGGAGGAGCGGGAGGAGGAGGCACGGGGGCGGGAGGGGCCACGTGAGCGGTCGCCGGGGCGGCTGAAGCGCAGCCGCTCGCCGCCTCGGCATGGCGGCGGTTACAGAGAGGGCGGCGGCAGCGACAGGCAGGAGCGCAGGCGGTCGCGGTCTCCCGGCCGTGGCGGGGACAGGGGGCGGTCACGAGGCAGCCCGGAGCGGCACCGCCAGCACCGCCGCCGCAGCCGGAGCCCGTCTCCAGCGCCCAGGCGGCCATAAAGCAGCCCGGCACGGTACAGTACATCCAAGTACAATATAGTGCCCTGCCAGTTGGCGCGTGCTAACCTTGCGTGACGGCTCCTGCACCCTGTGATATGATGCAAGCACGTTTACAGTTCAGAGCAACCAGGCGTCGCTGGGGGAGAGGATGAGCAGAGGAGCCGGAGATGGCAGAGCAGGGTCACTGCCGGTGACGGCAGGGCAGGGACGCCCCCAAATTGAGGGGCACAGCGGAAGCGGGGAGAAAATTCAGGGGACCACGGCGAGGGGAAAAGCGGTGTGGGCGCAAAGCCGGTCTACAAGGGAGGGTGAAAAACAACAAGCAGAGGACGGGCTGCGCAATAGGGAGGACAGGGCTGGGTTGGGTGCCGTTTCAGACGGCCTGGGTGCTGTACAATGAATGTGCACATGGGGCGCCTGTGCACATTTATATTTGAGAGGGCTGGGGTGCTGCAAGACGCACGTTCATGCAACAGCGGCAGCTCCAGCTGGAGGGCTTCAGCGTGCAGGCAGCTGCCTGTCCCCATGCTGGATGAACGCACCGGCGTCTGGGACGGGCGCATCCACCCGGGCGGAGCCATCCAGTGCCGGCTCACCGCCACCCACCGGCCGCGCCTTCACTGCAGCCTGTTTTTCCTCCTGCTGCCCCTCCTGCTGCTGCTGCTGCCCCTCCTGCTGCTGCTGCTGGTGCGCCTGCTGCTGCTGCTGTCCCTGCTGCGCCTGCTGCTGCTGCTGTCCCTGCTGCTGCTGCTGCCCCTGCTGCTGCTGCACCCCAGCAGCTGCCGCCACCACCTCTTCCTGCTCTTCTCCCTCGCCTGCCTGCTGCTGCTGCTGCTGCTGCTGCCCCACGGGCGCGCCCTCGCCCACCGCCGCCGCCGCCGCCGGCGCAGCTCCTCCCGGCATCAGGCCCTGCCTGCGCTGCGTCAGCTCGTGGGCGGTGCACAGGTACTCATGTCCCAAGGAGCCCAGCTGCGCCCCTTTGAAAGGCTTACCCCCCGTGTAGTGCACAATCTTGGGGCGCACGCCGCCCACTGTGAGGCCCCCCACCAGGCACTGCTCCGCCTGGCAGTTCCACTGCAGCGGCAGCGTGGCACCCGTGTAGCGGTAGTACCTGCAGGGATGGGGGAGGCCAGGTTGGGGTGGGTGTGAAATGTTGCTCATGCTGGGATGACGCATCTGCGGCACACCTCTGTGAGCGGTGTAAAACGAATGAAGGAATGGATGGGGTGGGTGGGAGAGACGGCAGAGAGTCTCGACAGCCTCCTGTGCCGGCAACACTGCCCGCACTACTGTGGTCTATCATTCCCGCTTTCTGCCGTTGGTCATGCACAACAGCTCAGATTGCACGCAGGAAGTGAGCGACCGTGTCATGCTGCCGCCGCACTCCCACTTGCAGCCCGCCACGCGCAGTGCTTAGAGTGTCTGCCCTGCCATGCCCACCCCCTCGTCCCCCATCCACGCCTCCCTCGCGCCTGCTGCTACCCCCAGCCTGCTGCTATCCCCCTTTCCGTGCCCTGCTACTAACAGCCCCCTGGACTCACCAGCCAAAGAAGTCCTGCTCCGCCGTGTTGTGCACAAAGCGCAGCTTGGGGTGCTCCTCCACTAGTGCCACCATGTGGGCCTCCACGGCAGCGCAGGGGCGCAGCAGGAACACGCCCCCGTTGATGCCGGTGACAGCTGTGCGGAACCTGCGGGGCGCGCGGGGGGTGGGAGGCACGAGCCAGCCATGTGACTGTGCAAGGGGGAGGTCGCCTCGGCTACCCCCGGTTTCGTGCCTCTGCGTATGGACGCTGCAGGGCCAACAGCGAGTTGGTCGAGGCAGAGGCCAAGGAGAAGCAGGCAGTGGGGGGGTGGGGTTGGCAGGCGGATGGTGCGCGCATTGCAGGACGGCGGGACATGCTGGTGCACTGGCTCGCAAGCAGTGCAGATGTTAACGTCAGCATAGCAGCGCAGGCAGCAGGCGCGGAGTGCAACCGCGCATGTGAGGAGCCCCACATCGCCCCCATGCAATGTTGTCGTTATGCAATGTTGTCGTTAGATTGCCCGCCCTGAGCTCACTGCTTGCCGCCCACCTGCCACATCCCCTGCCCGTTTTTGCTGCCGGCCTGCTTACCCACCCGCAGCATCCCCCCTGCCCCCCACATGTCGCCTCCCCTGCCTGCCCATGCGCCTCCTGCCTCCCCTGCCCGCTTGCTGCCGGCCTGCCCACCCGCAGCATCCCCCCTGCCCCCCACATGTCGCCTCCCCTGCCTGCCCATGCGCCTCCTGCCTCCCCTGCCCGCTTGCTGCCGGCCTGCCCACCCGCAGCATCCCCCCTGCCCGCCCATGTGCTGCCTCCCCTGCCTGCCCGTGCGCCCCCTGCCTCCCCCTCCCCCCGCGCCCGCCCTCACCTGTTGAGCCACTTGCTCTGGTCCCACACCGCTGCAAACTCGACGGGCATCGAGAAGAGGGCGTCCAGCCCGCCGCTGATCACCGCCACGTCAGCATCCACCAGCAGTACCGTGTCGTACTGCGTCAGCCCCAGCGCCCGCACCTTGAGCCAGTTGCGGCCGTACCTGCAGACCGCGTGACGGGGCAGGGGGGCGCGGGTGGCTGCTGGGTGGCGGCAAGGACGCTGGCAAGCAGGCGGGCAGGCAGGACATGTGGTACCGCGCCACAGAGGCCGGCCGCTTCGGGGCAAGGGGATGCTGCTTGCCATGCATGCCTGCCGCCCGGCAGCCGATCCCCTGGCGCCTTTGGTGGGCCCCCGCACCTGGCCTCGTAGGTGTTTGGGAAGTCGAGGGGCGGCACGGGCAGCAAGGTGATGTTGAGGGAGCGGGCCAGGTCCAGGCTGGCAGGCGCCAGCTCACCCTCCACATGCATCAGCCCCAGCTCTATGTGCGGGTTGGAGCGGCGCAACGTGCAGTCCAACTGCGCCAGCAGCGGCAGATAGCTGTCGTCGCGCAGGTAGGTGACCACCGCTGCACGTGGGTGCTGCCGCTGCTGCTGCTGCTGCTGCTGGGTGCTGCCGCGGCCGCCGCTGTCAGTGCCGGAGCCACCGTAAGTGCCACGTGGGTGCTGGCACGCTTCATCGCGGCAGCAGACGGGTGCTGGGAAGAGCGACTCGCTGCGGCCCAACAGGTTGGGGTCCAGCCCATAGTACAGCTTGGCCACCGCATCCTGGCCTGTGCGGTAGAGCTGGCGGTGGCGTAGCAGCAGCACCAGCGCTAGCGTCAGGGCCAGCGCCGCACTCAAGCTGCGCCGCCAGTTTCGCCGCAGCACCGAGCCCAGGGCGGGGGCCGAGCGCGGGGAGCGGCCGGCGCCGCCACTGCTGCCACCAGTCAGGCCCTTGGCTCGGCTGCAAAACGATGGCCTGCACAAAGGGTCACATGGGTCCAGATAAAAAAAGCGGCGCACACGGGCAGACGGGCAAGGGTGCAGGAGCCGAAGCGCAGTGCAGACCGCGTTTTGAAGGTTGGGCAGTGGAGGCTGATGATGCAGCGCACCTGTCCGCCGCGGCACCTAACCCGCTCAGATCGGTGGAGGAGGGCCGAGAGCGGAGCTTGAGGCCCTCCCAATGCGCGGCACCAACCTCCAAGTCGGCTGCGCTGCCGCTGCACTCTTTCACCCGGCTGGCCAGACCCATGACGGCTGCGATCGCATCGCGATGCATAGGAGGAGGCTGATCGGACTGGGGCCCAGGCAGTGCTTATAGGGCGCGTCGCCCTGCCGGCGCACGGTTGTTTGGTTGGCGGGCAGGCAAAGTGATGAATTGAGCGCAATTGAAGTTGGGGTGGCGTTAACCCAGGGAAAGCGTGTTCGTGCTCGCCAGTATGGAGTAGCTTTCGGCGCACAGCTGGCGAGCGCAACCCCTGGCGCAATGACGCCACGCCGGGCCTGCAGATGTGGGTCCATGGGTCATCGGCCTTCTGACCTGTTGTTAAAGCAAACCGTTCGCTGTGCTGACCAGGACACCGGCCTCACCGAGCGCCCACTCGGTGTGCCAACCCTGCACACTCGTCGTGTGACGCGACCCGGCCCTGGTTCAGGCCGTACGGCCACGTGTGCCGTGGTGGCCACTGTCCTGCGACTGCACAAAGTTTCTAACCGTGTACATAAATGAAGAATTCTGCCGGACCCTAACGTCGGCTTGCTTCTGGGACCAGAAAGCTGCACAGCAGATTGCACCGCTGCTGTGTGCTGTGCAGAGCGGGGCCGCCTGGCGGCCCTGAAATCTGTCAACTTTATCGCCCCCGTGCCTGCTTGCGGTGCACCCATCTCGCAAATCGATGCTTTCCAGCCAGAGCACGCCGACACAGGCACGGGAGCCAAAGCACATGCACCGCCACCCCTGCTGAGCTTGCTGCTGCGCCCAATAGACCGTCCCCGGTCCTCCGTTCAACCACTGCCAACTGTTGAGTTTGCACCCCGGCACCACACCCCCGCCCCCACTCGCCTCCTGGCGATCAGCAAGGCTCCGAGCCGGGCAAGGCTCACCCTCCAAACCCCTGCCGCTCCAGCAGCGCCTTCCGGCGACAGAAGGCTTCCCCAGCGCCCTTGGCAGGTCCCAAGAGCGCAGAAACGTCGAAAGTCGCCAAGCCCACAGCCAGGCGCCAGCTGCCAGCAGGACATCCGAGACTGGGAGAGACCGCAAGGCACGGCGCTCGGTAGCGGCGGCATAATGTCCAAACGCCCAGCCGAGGTCAACGGAGGGGTGGCACAGATGGCGGCCAAGCCACGGCTGGACCAGCCTGGGATGGCGCCAGCAGCAGCAGCAGGTGCTATGCTAGCAGCAGGCGATGTCAAAAAGCCAGGTACGCTGCTGGTTGCTGTGCTCCTGGGTGCGCCTGCCCAGCTGCTGCTGCAGGTGTGCCTGCCCTGCTGTCGTGTCGGCGCCCTACCCCTCGTGCTGCCTGTTCGGGCATGCCAGGACGGGACTTGCATGCTGCCGGTCGCGTCGACCCAAAGCCTGTGTTGCATGCAGCGTGGCAGCATGATGTGCAGCAGATCATGGCGTTGCTATAGTGCTCGCACTGTGGCCCTGCTACAGAGGTGGCTGTGCAGATCTTCTGCGTCGACTTTCCAGCCGCTCGTGCTCAGACGCACGCACACACTGCTCCCCCGGTGTGCTCCCGCTGCCTTTCGGCCACCCTCACCAGCCTACCCGCGAGAATGAGCCTCTCAGCGCAGCGCAGTGCAGTGCGGCTGCCGCCAGGAGCAGCCGAGTGTCCGCCCCGGTGTCACACCTGGCTGTCCCCAGCTGCTGGACAAGCGTGGGTGCACGCCCCAGCCGGCCCACCCTTGCCTGCCCACCCTCGCCTGCCCGCCTGCCTTTCCGGGCACCCTCCCTGCAGGCCCACGGCTGCCCATGCTGATGTATAAGGATGGGGAGCCGCTGCGGGACCTGCGCAGCTACTACAGCAAAGAGGGTGCCTCTCAGTCTGTCGAGGTGCGCACCAGCCAACATCACACAGGCAGGCAGGCACCTGCGCTGTGCTGGCACCACTCTGGGATGCCCAGATGGCTGAGCTCAGCGGAGCATGCCAGCGTGGGCGTTTGGTGGTGGGTGCGGCCTGGCAGCTACATGGCAGCGCCCCATGGAAGTGAGGGCAGGTGTGGGGGTGCTTGCCTGGGGTGCTGCTGCTCGCGCAGCTCTGGCCAGGCAAATGTGAAGTCGAGTGGCATTCTTCCTGCACTGCGTCTCTGATACACAGGCTGCTGTGGCAGCTCCGGAAGCAGCAGGGCCAGCTTCAGCAGCAGCAACAGCAGCAGCAGCCGTATGCGCTACAACAGCAGCAGCCGCCGTATGAGCAGCAGCAGCAGCCGTATGAGCAGCAGCAGCAGCGGATCTGATGCTGCCCTGCGTGGTCTGCCTGCTGTGATCGGCCTGCCTGCTGTGGTCAACCTCACCTTGCTTTTGCACAGCTCCATGTGCCGCACCCCTTGAATCTCTGTCTCTACCCTTGTTATCATCTCGCTCCCTCCGTCTCCGGTGGGGCTGTTGCACTACTGCTGCGATCCCGTCCTCCCGCTTGCCGCCCTGACCTTGCACTCCTCTTTGCACCACCCTGCCCCCACGCGCATGCTGCCAGGTCCGCATCCCTGCCCATTGCCTGACCAGCAACAACCGGCAAGTGCGGGCGCGGCAGCTGTGGGGAAGTGACGTGTACACCGAGGACTCAGACCTGGTGGCGGTACTGATGCACTGCGGATACTGGTACCATTCACGTGAGCGGGGCGCCTGCAAGGGATGGGAGGGCGGGGTTGGTCGTATACGAAACATTTGCCTGAATCAAGCGAACCCTGGGAGTGCTGTTGCTTCGAAAGGGTTTACGTTGCACAAGTTGCAGGGAGGCCAGTAGCGTCTGCAGTGAGCACTCAGAGTTGCTGCTGCCTCGAGGCCCTTGCTTTTCTGTTTTGGCCGCCAGTTCAGCGGTGCCATTGCTGCTGCAATTACCCTGCCGCCACCGCCGCCGCTCGCCTGCCTGCCTGCCTGCAGTCACGCACCCGCCGCCGCAAGTGGCGGAGGTGCGGGCGGTGCTCAAGCCGCAGGCGCCGCTGGTACGCTACCCCTCCACCGCCCGCAACTCCATTCGGTCGCGCGCCTGGGCCGCGCCTATCGAGGTGAGTGAACTCTGTGTTGTGCTGGGCAGGACAGCTGCTGCAGCAGCGTTCCAAACCCTGTTGGGTGGGGCGCCTGGCTGCACCCAGCAAGTCACGGAGGGCGCGCTGTGCTGTGCTTTGGCGTCGCAGGCAGCGGGGGCTAGGAAGACGCTCGCCTCCCATCCTCAGCCCAGTATCTGACGGCACCTGCAGACCACACTCGTTGCCCCCACATGGCATGCTGTGCCCGGTGGCAACCACAGCAGGCCGCTCCCAAGGCAATTGAGACGCACCAGCCCTGCCCTGCCACGACCTTGTAAGAGCTGTGCGCCGACGCTTGCTGTGCTCACCCCTGCTGTGCTGTGCCGTGCCGTGCCCAACCACAGCAGGGCTGCTCGTATGGCGTGGAAAAGTGCTGGGTGGTGACGCGCAGCGGGGCCAGCGTGGACCTGGCACCAAACCTGGAGGTGGGCCGCATGCTGCGCTGTGCATGCTGTGCTGTGCATGCTGTGCAGCGGGGCCTGCGGGGACCTGGCACCAAATGTGGAGGTGGGCCGCATGCTGGGCACGCCATGCAGTGCTGTACTGCTGCACTGGGCTGCGCTTTCATGTGCTGTGCATGCTGTGCTTGTCATGCTCTGCATGCGGTGCTGAGCTGTGATGTCTCCTGGGGTTGTCATGCCAACACCGCCCTGGCCGCGGGCGGGTGCTGCACACTGCCAAGCAAGCGGTGTTCTTGTGCACCCGCTATTCGCAAGCTGTCGCCTGCCTGGGGCGTTCCGTGCGCTGCGCCGCCATCTCGACCTGCCTTGCTGGCTCCCTCCCACTCACACTCCCCATGCCGCCGCTGTTGCGTGCGTGCGTGCAGGGCGTGCCGGCGGCGGCCCCCACCTTCACCCCCTCCCACATGGAGCGAATCATCACACGCAGCAGCGGCGCCGGCGGGCGGCAGCGGCAGGTTCAGGTGCGTGCGCCCTTTGGGGGTGCTGCAGCAGCGGTGCAGGCTTGGGGCGGTGTGCCGAGGGTGGTGTGCTGAGGGCGATGCCTGGCTGCCCAGTGGCTTCTGGGCTTCCTTCCAGGGGATGTCGGTGCAGGCAGGGCAGGCAAAGCGTGGAGCCGGTGTGTGTGTGTGCCAGGGGCGCTGCCTCTGTTGCCAGGGTGGTGTGCATGTGCTAGCATGTGCTGGGATGTGTTTAGCTTGTGCTGCCGTGGGCTACCGGGAGCCCCACCCAGTGGGCACTTGTGTGGCTAGGTATAGTCTAGTCGTTACTGCTTTTCACATCCCCTGAAAATGGATTCGACTGCGGGACGAACCAAATTTTGAGAGGTGCTGCAGCCTCCCGGTGGCACACTTGCTTGTGCCCAGCAGCTCCTGGTGGCACATCTCACGGCAGAGCCCCGTCTCCACACACCCTCCCGTCCCGCTCCCTCCCTCCACCCCTGTCGGTGTCTGTCGCCCCAGTGTTGCTGGCCAGCTGGTCAATGTGCACGACCGAACACCACCTGAAACGACCACCACGATTGCATTGCAGGAGGTGACTGTGATGTTCAACCTTGTGAACGAGCCGTGGCCCAAATACAACCTGCACGCGGTGGCGGACCGCGGCCTCAAGCCGCACGAGTGGACCTCAGCGCGCCTCAAGTCCTCCGTGCTCTACATGGAGTCGCACGGGTGAGAGGATGTACAGCGGTTGAATGTGGGGTCTTGTGAGGGCGTGTGCTGGGAGGGCGTGTGCGACGCTGTCAGGTGTGCCAGGCTGGTGCCAGGGCTCGGTGGCAGAAGTCCTCGGTGCTTTACATGGAGTCGCACGGGTGAAGGCGTGTGCTGGGAGGGCATGCTAGTTAGTTACATTTAATGTCCATATGGAGCGGTCTCACGAGACAGGAGATTTGTTGGGGTGATTGAGGCAAGCAGGTCGGGCAGTGTCAACGGTTCTTTGTCTATGTGCACTACAGTCAGTTGTGCCAGGCATGCCAGGCTGTTGCTGGGCATGGGGCACCGCAGCAGCAGCAGTTGGAAGCACAAGTGTGAGGTGCTTTACATGGAGTCGCACGGGTGAGAGGGTTGCCAGCGGTTCATAGTCAATGTACCCTAGTGGACGTTTTCGTTTTGTATCAATCATTGGTGATTTACAACTCCTGATTCCTCATCATTTTTGCACATTACTTGCAAGGAGCGGATTGAGCTGGCCCACCTGCCCTCTGCCTGCTCTCAGCCCCGGACCCTCTGCTGCTTCCTACTTCTAACATTTGCAGGGAGGGGATTGAGCTGGCCCGCCTGCCCTCAGGCCCTGACCCCTTTCTGCTTTCTACTTCCTATTGCAGGGAGCGGTTTGAGCTGGCCCACCTGCCCTCAGCCAGCAGCGGCGGCGGCGGCGGCGGCGGCGGCAACGAAGCCGATGGCGAGGCAGCGGGCGGTGGGGCGGAGCGTTACCGCTTCTCCCGCTGCCGCCGCCCGCTGCCGGCGGCAGTCATGCAGAAGCTGGGGGCGCCCCTGCCCGAGGGGGAGCGGGAGGTACTGCAGGACGACCTGAGCTGGGAGGAAATCCAGGTGGGTGCTGCCCTCTGCTGGGGTGCCAGCTGTGCAATGTTAGTTAGGTGGGGTACATGCGGGTTGGTTGGAGCTCACGGGTGCTTGTGGGAGGTGGGTGCTGCCCTTCTGGCGCCATGCTTGCAAAAGGAATGCGTCAAGGCTGTACAACAACTGCAATCTACCAATGCAGTGTTTGTGGTACATGATGCTATAAGGATTGATGAGCTGTGCATGTGGAAAGACTCGGCTCGCCCCTCCCTCACCCCTCCCACCCTATGCTGGGCCTGCTGTCCTGCAGTGGGGCGCCACCGGCGTGAGCTTGCGCGGCCACCTGTACCCGCTCGTCCGCATCCACTTCACGCCGCAGACCGGCAAGCCAAACGGGGCGGCGGCGGTGCACACCCAGTAGGCACCTGCCCAACGGGCACCCTGCCCAGCAGGGGAAATGCCCAACAGGCACCTGCCGAGTAGGTGAATGCCCAACAGGCACCTGCCCAATGGGACACTGACCAGAGGCAAAGACCACAGCCTCCCTGCTGCCTGGGCGTGTCAGCCAGGGACGGAGCTTGGAGGGTGCAGCCGTGGCAGCGAGGCTGACGGCGCTGCGCTGGCGGCAGTACCAGTGGTACCACGCCGCCAGCGGGAGCACCGGGTGCAGCGGGAGCCTTGCCCTTCCTTCCGACTCGACTGTGGGCGGGCACAGCACGGCACAGCATGGCACAGCACAGCACAGCGTGTTGCACGGCGCTTGCCGGCACCCACCGCCCTCCCCCAGCTCTGCATGTCTTCCTCCTCCCACCCGCGTGTTGTTTTGTGCTCTTGACGCGTGCACACCCGCACTTGCTGACCCATTTTTCGCACCGCCCCCGCCCGCCGGCCCACACCCTGGTGCGTGACACTGTGCCGCCTCCTGCCTGTCTTTTCCCGCCCAGCGCCCAATGCAGCTCTCCCATCTGCCCTGCACCCTGTAAGCGGCACCGCTGCAGAACACACATGTGCACAGCCAGTGCAAGCTCATGTGAACACACGCCCTGCTGTTCAGCACGCTGCTGCGGCACCCAAGCAGGCTAGAAGCAGGCAGACTCTCCTGCCGGTCATGCTGCTGTTGTGTAGCAGCAGGGCACAACTGTAAGGAAGGCAGGCTGCGTTGCTGCTGCTGGACTGTTCCTGGCACCCTGACCTGCCCTCTGCTGTGTTGTTTTGATGAGAGGCAGTTCATAACACCAGAGCAGACGGAAGCAGGAACAGCTGTGGCACACACACAGCCGAAGCGGGGACCATAAATTGTGGGGGTAGACGGAAAGGGAAGAGGGCGGCAGTCAACGCGGGGTTGCGGGCCATCAGAAATGCCCGCCGCCGGTGGCAGGGCGCGGACAGGTGCGGGAAAATTAGAACGCGGTGGGTTGGGGGTGCGTCTCTCATTTGAGGCGGGCGTATGGGGCCCGGCGGGCGGGCGCAACAAAACTGCAGGCGTCGAAAGTGATGGTGTGCAGGGATGATGTGCAGCGATGTGAGCGCGTGGGGTGAGCGTGAGGGGCACGAGGGCAAACTGGACAGCATACGGAAGCTGCCGCCAGCCTCTGCCGCCAGCAGCGCAGTGCAGGCTTGCGACACAGTTTGACATGGCAGCGGCATGGCCCACTGCCCTGGCCGGCGCATGGTGCCAAGCCAACGGGCCCACCAGTAGCAAGCCCGGCACGGCAGGTGAGCAGGCTACTGTCTCCAGCTAATGCCCTGCTGCTGCTGCTGCTGCTCAGGCGGTGGACTCTGAAGGAGTGGCCTCTGCGGGGGCCGCCTGCTTGGCAGCAATCTTTGCGGCCCGCTCCGCCTTCTCCACCTCGCGCTCCGCACGCTTCTTCTTCTCGCGAATCAGGAACTCCTGCAGGTCGCGGGCGGACACAAGTCATGGGTGTTGAGTACAGGCCGTGCAACATGGGTGTTGCTTGCGCTGGTAAAAAAGCCCCGGTGCGCAAGGACCGTGTCACGCAGGCAGGCGCCAAACAACATGGTGCACATGGGTGTTGAGCACAGGGCGTGCAACACAAGTGCCGCTTGCGCTGCTAAAAAAGCCCTGATGCTGGTGCGCAAGAGCCGTGTCGCGCAGGCAGGCCTGGCGAAGCGGTGCACGAGTGTACCGCCCGGCTGGCGATCGACTGGCCAGCACTCCATTGACGGCCAGCACTGCCTTGTGGGTCAGGTCACAACGTGGCCCCGCAAGCACAATGAAACACCTGCACCCTACACAATGCAACAACGTGCCGCCGCAACCTGCTTGCTCGACTCCGGCTTGCACAGCACCCCCTTGCCCCCACGATGCATCACCCGCACACCCCCCATTCACAATGCAACACCCTCCATGATCTCCTTGGCCGACTCCAGCCTGGACACGACAATGCAACACTTGCGCTACGCAATGCAACACCTGCTAGCCCCGCCCGCCCCGCCCACCTTCATGATCCCCCTGGCCGACTCCAGCTTGGACATGACAATGCAACACTTGCGCTACGCAACACAACACTTCCCCCACGCAATGCAACACCCGCCCCACCTTCATGATCTCCTTGGCCGACTCCAGCTTGGACAGGATGCCCTTGTAGGTCATGAGGTCGGCGTTCACCCGCTCCTGGCTCATGCCCAGCGCCTTGACCAGGCTGGTCAGGGTCTTGGGGTCCTTGGAGCCTGCACAGCACATAAAGCAGGGGGAGGAGGCAGGCTATGAGGCTCCCCACTGACTGACACCCTCCTAGAGTGACAGGCTGGTCAGGGTCTTGGGATCCTTGGAGCCTGCACAGCACAGGGAGCAGGGAGACTGAGTCACTTTTGCGGGGATATTTACTTTTTGTTCTTCCAAAATCGATCTCGGGGGGAGGAGGCAGGGGAGGAGGCTGGTTTGGGGTGTGTGTGCGCGTGTTCAGTGAAGTGGAAAACTGGGGGCCATGGGGGTCCCCACTGTGTGACACCCCCCTAGAGTGACAGCAGCAGTCCACGACAGGCGTGGGTTTGTGAGGGTGAGGGGAAACATACATGGGGCACTCGCGGCTGCTCCTCAACCAACCCCGCCCAGCCCCACCCGACAGCCGCCCAAACCGC